>OX392385.1:1021165-1390792 GCA_947623385.2 Cladonia squamosa
AAGCAGTGAAGCAGTGGTATCAACGCAGAGTACTACCCTAACCCTAACCCTAACCCTAACCCTAACCCTAACCCTAACCCTAACCCTAACCCTAACCCTAACCCTAACCCTAACCCTAACCCTAACCCTAACCCTAAATATTTAAGATATAGTAAGCTACTATAATAACCTAGAAAATAAGTTATCTCTATTAAAAATTATAAAAAGATTTATAATTCCTAAATAGATATTTAGTAATATATTATAATTAAAAATACTTAGAAGGTCTAAATATTTCTAAAGAGGATAAGATATATCTTCTTTATAAAAACTTTAAAACTAATAGATCTAATAATAAGCTTAATTATATAAAGCTTAATCCTTTCCTAGTTAAGAAATATAGAGGGGATATAAATTATATATTAGATTTATTAAAATTAATAAAAAAGTATAATATATTTTATATATTATTACTAAAGAAAGTAGATCCCTAAATATTATTATAAATAATATCTCTTCTTCTAGATAAAGATAATAAGGAATATAATATTAAAAAAATCCTAGATTATTAAAAGATTAATAAAAAATAGAGATATCTAGTTAAGTAGTTAAATTATAATAATTTAGAGAATATATAAAAGCTACCTTTAATACTTAACTACCTTAAGAAACTAGCTAGATTTTAAGTTTAAAATTTATAATTAAGGAGTCCTAGTCTATCTTATTAAAATTAAAAAAATTACTATCTTTATTAAGAAGCGAGGACTTAGTATTAATTTAAGAAAGTATTATTACTTTCTTCTCTTCTTTTTTTTCCTAAGCTATAATATTCTCTAACTCTTATTTTACTATTTTATTTTTTTTAGACTTAATAGAGTTAATCTTAATTAAGACTTAAACTATTCTTACTAAAAATTTACTCCTCTTATATTTAAGGAGATTCTTATATTCTAGTAAATATTTCTACTTAGAAATATTTAAAAAAATAAAACTATATTTAGCCTCTACTTATATATATTTATAATAATAGTCTAAGTTCTCTATAACCTAATAGGGAAGTAACTTATCTTAATAATATCTATATTATTATTTTAATAGTTTAGTTATACCTAGGCATAAGATTAGCTTTATATAATAAATTTTAAAAGAAATTTTTTAAGGGCGTAATATAAGGGAAATATTTAGATTATTAAGTTATATTAGGGTAATTATATCTTAAAGAGAGGATAATATTATAGGCTAATCTATATTAAATTAGAATTAGAGATAAAAACTATATAAGCTAGATATAGCCTAGGGTATAACTTTAGAATTAAGTATAATTAGTACTTAATTATAATTAAATCTTCTTAAGATTAAGTAGGATTAGTACTTAATTTTAAGGAGTTATACCTAGGCTTAGTATAACTCTAATAAATATATAAGAGATAATCTTCCTACTATTAGAGTTTTCTTCTTTATATTTAACTTATATAATAGAGAGGAGTCTATAGCTAATAGATACTTAACTTACTTAATCTTACTTATATCTATTTATACCCCTAAGGAGTTAAACCCCCTTATTATATTAAGTATCTTCTTATAATCCTTAGATATTAAGCGCCTTCTTATATTTTTAGGATATTAAGGATAATCTATTTATCCTTTTAGATAATAATCTTAGATAGATAATTTAAAGTTTAATTATATTCTAATTTATATTATTATTCTATAGTAAATAGATCTAACTTAGGGGGAACTATACTTCTATTATTATAGACTTTCTCTTTATAAGTCTTTATCCTCTTATCTTAATTATTTTAATCTTTTTATATTTATCTACCTTCTTAATAGCCGCTTTATTTACGAGTATATATATAATTAGATATAGATTTATAGTAAGAAGTAAAGGCTTATTATTATTATAGATACTAGTTAATTTAAGCTATTATATAAGAGTATTATTTATATTTATCTACTTATAGTTAATTATAGTAATAAGAGTATTACTTATAGATATAATAGAGAAGAAGGCTAGTATCTTTAAAAGCTTAATCTTAACTAATAGGAGGGTAGAGTAGTAGGAGATTATTTAATAAAAGATTATAATAGTTCTATTATATTACTATATTAGCTAAGATAAACATATTAATAATTTTATACTTAGGGTAGGGAGAGACTAGAATAATAATATTCTATATTAAGAATAACCTTATTAGAGATAGAAGGATATAGTAGTATATATAATAAGATAATAAGTTCTAGGTATAAATTAATAATTTAGTTATACTTATTATTAATATTTATTATTATTAATATTTATTATTTATTTATAACTAAATTAATAAAGCTAAACTAATTAGGCTAATAAAATATTTAGAAGCTTATTAATATAATTACTAAGTATAGAAACCTTACTATATTAATAAGCTTTTATTAGATTAATTAGTTCTTTCCTATAAAAATCCTCTATCTTTAAGAATATTAACTTAGTTAGAACTTTATCTATCTATACCTATATTATATAGTAGTATAATTTTATAAGAGAATTAGATTTTATCTTAATATAAGAATATATATCTTTTTTATATATAAAACTTCTCTATCTAATTAACTTAGTTAGGGTAAAATTTATCGTATTTTTTCTAAGTCTATATATAATTATTTACTACCCTTAACCCTCGTCCGTCTATAATTTCTATCTAAGAATATTTAAAAAAATAAAACTATATTTAGCTCTTATTTATATATACTTATAATAGTAATTTAAGTTTTTTATAATTTAATAAAGAAGTAACTTATCCTAATAGTATCTATATTACTATTTTAATAATTTAGTTATATCTAGGTATAAGATTAGCTTTATATAATAAACTTTAAAAGGAAGTTTTTATAGGTGTAATATAAAAAAATATTTAAGATATTAAGTTATATTAGAATAATTACACTCTAAAATAGGGAATAGTATTATAGACTAACTTATAAAAGATTAAAAAAACTAAAGTTATATAAGTTAAGTATAGCTTAGGGTACTTAGGGTTAAATAAAATTAAGACTTACTTATAGTTAAATCTCTTAAAATTAAATAGGATTAGAACTTAATTATAGTTAAACTTCTTAAAATTAAGTAGGATTAAAACTTAATTATAGAGAATTATATTAAAGCTTAATATAGTTTAAGAGAATATATAAGGGATAGTCTTTCTACTATTAAAGTTTCTTTCTTTATATTTAACTTATATAATAGAGAGGAGTTTATAGTTAATAGATACTTAACTTACCTAACTACTACTTATATCTAATTATACCCCTAAGGAGTTAAACCCCCCCATTATACTTAGAGTAACTTCTTTATTCTACTCTTAGACTTTTAATACGTAACTTATGTAGAGTAACCCGTAATATACACGTTATTATTAAGATAGTCTAGAGAAGCTCTGTTTACAGGCTCGTTATAAGGGCAGTTTAAGAGGCACCTTTGGAGGCATCTTTGGGGATATCCTTAGCGGTATACCTGGGGGCCGATCTGTATAGAGTGCTTGGGCATTAAGCTCAGAACTAGTTTGATTTTGTCCTACAGCCAACGATCGTCCTTCATACTCAGGGGAACGACTAATAGATGAGGTTTCTTCGGATGGACGAACCCTGTCCGGCAAGCCAAATTTTCGACGCGTCTCGTACCCTTTGTGCATCTCGTCTGGGTCAGGAGAAGCGGTCATGCTCCGGTCAGGACCGAGGTCATAGCGATCCATAATTCTTACTGCTTTGGCGCCATGGAGAAGAAGTACCTTGGCTGATTCCTCATGTCTGTGCATATGAGCGACTGCTAAAGGAGTAAACCCTTCTATACTGCGGGCGTCAATGGGTACGGCGTTATGGCCTAGGAGCAACCGTAATATCCGAACGCGATTGAATTGGGCTGCTAGATGTAGTACAGTATTCTGCAATGGATCGTTAACTCCTAAATTTGCACCTGCTCTGATCAAGGTGTCCACAACCTCAATACTCCCTCTTCTGACAGCAAGGAGCAAAGGCGTATTGCCGTCCACATTTTTGATTTCTAAGCCGGCTTGAGCATCTAGTAGCGCTTTTAAGACATGCAGATGACTCTGATCAGCAGCCATGTGTAGTGGTGTCCATCCGAACATTGTGGTGACATTTGCGAGGCTTCGCTCTTTGAGAAGAGTTTTTGCAACTAGAACATGCCCCAGCTGGCCTACCATATGCAGCGCAGTCAGCCCTAATGTATAATCACTACTCCTCGGGTTTGCGCCGGCCTTAAGCAAGAATTCCACGATCATCGAGTGTCCAAAGCTGGCTGCAACACGTAAAGCTTTGTCCAAATCCCCTGGTAGAAGGAAGCAACGAGAATCATTGAGCATATACCTTACTCCGCTCCTTATGTTCCGTGCTGCCAATAGTTCTAAAAGCGTACAAGCCTCTCTTTCAAATTCAATGTTGAGTGGGCTGAATGATCGAGCAAACGTTTTCCAGGCATCAAATACCCAACTATTGACACCAGAAAGACCTTTTACGACGTAGGACTGGTCCAGACCATGAGCATCAGCCCGTTGGGAGTGATAGAGAAGTCCTCCAATGGAGTAGTCGAGGAATGGATAGGTTATTCGCTTATCTTGGTAGTTGTACTTATGACGAAGCTGGAATTCCAGTGGGTTTCGTAATACATTGGTAATCAAACTGTGGTGACGCGAACCCTTGAAACCACCTGAGGCTTGGTTGGGAGTTGATTCTGTCTGCACTGAACGGGCTTCATCTACTTTACTTGGTCCAAGGTTCCGAGCGTCTGCTTCAAGTGTGTGCTTTAGGGTTATGTCTGACCCCCTCTCATCAGCATTTCCGGGTTGCTCACTTTGGCCAGACTTTTCTCGGACTGAATTTGCTGCATTTGATCCGATCTCGCTGTCGAGGTCGTTGAGATCGCTCAGGGTCTCATAGCGTAATGTTGAAACGCTGAGATATTTTAGACAACACCATGCAATGTCGTTATGACAGCGCCCGAGCACATTGCCGGCCGTACCACTCAAGATCTGAAAACCGCGGCGATATAGGAAATCTGCTAAAGTCTCATGAATAAGTTGGACCACAACAAAGGCGCCACCGGCGTGGAGTTTCTCGTAAGGAATATTCTTTATCTCCACAAGCCCTCGCGATCGACTTCTCAGCATTTTCAACATCTGTGCTTCGCTTCTAATGTACGCTTCAGATTCCTGCCACGTTTTCAATGTACAAGGTGGATTTGGTGTCTCCATCAGCAATGCAAAACAGACCTCGATTGACATGAGTCGTCTCTCAGCTAACGCTACCCACTTGAGGATCCGAAGTATTCCAAAGCGCTCTTGAGCGGTTAGTCCCTCCAGAATTAGAACAAATAGCTCCTCGAGTTGTTCAGGTAGCTGCTCCAGTTTCCTTCTTTTTTGGCCAAATGTTTCTCCTTCATCCTCTGCTCTAAGCATCATCTCGACGACCAGAACAACCCATAGAAACACTCCAGATGCCTTTGCAACAATAATAGATATCAATTCCCTGTTTTCTTGTTCGCTAGATACGGGACCCAGTCTATTCTGCACATGAGTAGAAATATCTTCCATGTTGTGGTGCTCCATCACAATTTCAGGGCAACCCTGAAGACTAATGTTTGGATAATGTCGACTGGATAAAAGAATCCTAAGATCGTTGCCGTTTACAGAGGCTACAGCTATGAGTCGCTCAAAGAAGTCGAGAATTTTCCTAGTCTGAGAAGAATCACCTTCATCCAAAGCGTCTATAAATATGAAGACGGGAGAGGATCGCCAGGACTTTATAAAGTTGACACAAATTTCTTGAAGCTCTTCCACCCTCCATTCGCGCGAGCCACTGCGAAGGTCCATTTTAAGCTGGATCTGATCCGATGAAACATATTGAGAGATAAAGGCTCTGTCCTGGACTAAGAATTGATATAGTATGGATCGGAAAAGCCCAACAACAGATTTCTCTAGGGGACTGCCACGAATATCGTGGAAATATCCAGTAACGATGGTTCCAGAGCCACGATGTATGGCTCGAACTCCTTCAAGTGCGTGTTTCATTAGAGTTGACTTTCCAGCGCCAGCCTTCCCTTTCAGCCACAGGAAGCCACATCCTTTGATGGACCAATCTTGATAGGCAGCTAGTGA
Organism: Cladonia squamosa; assembly: GCA_947623385.2. Taxonomy (NCBI): domain Eukaryota; kingdom Fungi; phylum Ascomycota; class Lecanoromycetes; order Lecanorales; family Cladoniaceae; genus Cladonia; species Cladonia squamosa. The sequence goes on from OX392385.1 coordinate 1,027,297, forward strand.
CTGAAGCCAACGGCAGGTGTTTGTCGAAGGCATGCCTATTCTCTGTTGACGCAAATCAATCTCAGGGAAAGCAAGAGACTGAAGCATATCTTGCTATAATTAGCAACTGGAAACATCAATTCAGGCTTCGAAATACTTACTGTCTTCGATGACCTTGGTTTCGAGGCGACCTATGGTGTGTCAGTGGTGGGATATGAGACCAGACTCGGTTTGAGGCCTCACTATTGGATCCTAATGGGGTTTGAACTTGCTTGGATCTACTAAGACCAGAGTAGTTTATCACGAGACTTTTGATTTCTCCAGCAACTTGCTTATACCCTGTTGCTTCGCCGTTCGGAAATCGACACATTTCCATGTGATTGGCATCTATGTGCTGAGCGCGCTCACGACTATCCTCCAAAGAGGATGAAAAGTCGGAAACAACCTATTAGATACGTTATGAGAAGTTTGCGGATTACTGTAATTTCGACGCACCTTCCCACTAAGTCCTCTTACTCCAGTAAGACCCCGAGATTCTTGGAAAGTTCGGACCTCAAATGCTCCCGTCCTCCAATTCTTGATAAACTCTTCACGGCACAGCTGGGACTCGACACTGTCAAAATTGAGTGTCTTTAAGTTGCGATCATTGGTGTCGAATCCAAGCGCGGCTACAATGCCTCGAATATTGTTACCGTAAGAAGCGAATCGGCTACCACGATGTGGAGTGCCCAAAAAGCAGACGGCGCGAGTCGATGCATATATATCATGTACAGAGCTCCGGTCATCTGATTGGGCATTTCGGAGCACCTAAAACCGGGATGAGTTAACATTGATTTCAGGACATCTGAGAGACTAACCTCTTTAACAATAATACCTATTTTATGTCCAATCAGCTAATGAGCAAGCAAGACAGGATTTTGGTAAATCGAGGATCAGAAGTCGAGAAAATCAATCTTTAGACGTACCGCCTAGAGAGTGGGCAACAAAGATGATTCCTCGGCCTTGCTAAAACATCCAAATATGAGTACAGAGCTATAAGAGTGAGCTCGACAAGCTTGGACTGACAGAATTGATCCGATCTCTGTCGATTGCATAGAGCAGATCTTTGGCATGGTCTAGAAAGCTATTCTGATTCGCCGGTCCGCCGAAGAACCTTGAAACGTGAGAGTTGTAACCCCAGGTCATGACACGGCATTCGGGACAGTCACGCGGTAATAGGTCCCTCGGCCAGAAGACAGATCCTCCGCCTGATTCAGTAGACTGGCCAGAATCCTCAACATCGGTAGAGACACTCTTGAAACGCCCAGGAATATTCATCTTTTTCAGGTCAAAACTTTTTCGATAGGCCCAAGTTTTGTAAGGGTGACCCTGCAATCCGTGAACGAAGATGATACTACTTATATCAGCCCCTGGCTTCAGCTAGGGCAATTTTCGTGCACCTACTCCATCTTCGGAGCCGTGGCAGGTTCATAGACCATAGTTAAACCAGTATCTGTGACCGGCTGCAACAACTTCGCCATAGCTTATCGTAAGGCCAACGGCGGTTTTAGTGCATTACAAGAATATGAAGGACTTCCGACTGAATAATAAAACGCAACTGTATGCGTTACAGCATTCAGCGCTTCGAGATGATCAGATTGTATCCACCGTTTAATGTCAATAGCAGATTGAAGTTGGACGTGAGTCTGCTCCCGATAAGCAGATTCTCAGCCTCAATTATCGATCGGCGATGATAGGGAGGATTAGTAAACCTGCCGCGATAACACTGCAATTCGCGAAGATAATCCGTGCTTAGCCTAGCGTGAGCAGTATTGCGAGGTTCCAGGCCAGCCGATGAGGCCCCGACTTCTGCCACCCTAAAGGAAGAAGTTAGCGCAGTATTGATGCTTCTCTGTTCGGGATGAAAAGTGCAGAGCTGAAATACTTGATTGGCCGTAGAACTCAGTTCCAGGCCCCCGCGCGTCGCTGACGTCGGCCAAAGCTGGCGCTGCTGCCCTTGGCCGCGATAGGGAGCGGAGGCACGTCGCCGAAACCCCCTCCGTATAAGCGACAGGATACCTGGGCGTGATAGCTATCTGTACAGATATATACAGGCCCATTGTCCTCGACGTAGCTCCCCAGAAAGAAATTATGCTGAATAGCGCGATTTCGAGCCGTCCGAGGGTTGGGGGCGGCTTCAGGGAGCATGCCGATTCCAAACATCAAGATTTTGGGCCTAGATGAGGTCGAATCCACCTCATCTCTCAGGGTTTTAGGGTGGGGGCCCCTGGAATAGCCAGTGCAATTAAAAAACTGAGCCTGACGGAGCCCAGGGCTCCTCCGGGGTTTACTTGGGGGTTACGGGGCCAGCGCGAGGCAAACTGGCTAATTCCGGACCCGGCGGGATAAGATTTGGATCTGCTGACGAGTTGAGAAAAAATCACTGAACAATTACAAGATTTCTATATAAGTCATTGAGTCTAGAATCAGTAACCTATATCTATAGATTTGATCCTTAAACTCTAGAGATGCGTTTGCAGGCGATTTTCCGTATATCTTCAAAATGAGTTGACTTAGTCGGTATTCTATAGGTGTTCTGCTACGGCCGCGCTAGCTATTGAACTGCGAGGTGAGTTTCTCTAACGTATATACTCTTTCTTCTACCTTGTTATCCCTTGATAATCTATATTGACCATTGCCCAGTACTTGATGGATCCTGTAAGAATTGGGATCTGTGCCTCTACGCCCTTTGACGTAGACCTCTTGGCCAACTTGAAATGGTTCATCCCATATCTGAAGAGTTCAAAACATTACTGTTAGGATTCTGACGTGGCATATAAGATATATTGTGTAGATTCTTACATCGCAGAAAAGACTTAGTGGTTTCTCATATACTCTGCTCATAGCTTCAGTCGTGTCAATTATGAAGTCCTGCGGGTTTATCTATCGACAATGGCAGGTAATCAGCTGGTTATACTAGGGATGTACAATGATAAGCGATTAACATACCGCTTGCGCCACGGAGTCAATGTTCACAAAAGTGGGTAATTTTGCTCTCTGCGTCCTAACCTCTACTACCTTGGAGTAATACTGAGCACAATACCTCCAAGATCTTTGGAAAGCGCTTCTGTTGCAGGTATTGAGCTGCAAGATGGATGCCTCGCCTGAGGTGCTAGAATCTATGGGAGTCGCTGCTGATATACATGAGGATGACACAATGACACCTAATGGTGGCAAGCTACTAATGGGGCAGGGCTATACCTCCAACAGCTTCTGTGTGAGTGGCTCGGAAGGACGGCGGAGAATGCCGATGTTTCAGCTGACTGCTGAGTACTAATTTACTAACTTAAGCGAACGGTCCTGATCATTCACTCAGTGGCCCCACCACGGGGCCACGTCATCTTCCTGCAGGGTCTACGGGCAGGACACCGCTATGCCGTATTTTAGGACATGCTCCATTGCGCCCCATCTTATTCTCCCCCCTACGTGCAGCACAATTCCTGGTCGATGATAATCTTTCATTTGGTACGGTAGGGCAGCACCGCGGACTATCAGTATAACTGACGGTATGCAGTTTACACGGCAGCTATTCTAGCTGTTAGAGCAAAAAGCAGCATTACCATTGGCCTGGTATAAGTGGTTGATCTCTAGAACCACCTGATCTTCAGACTGGATTGTGGCTGTGTATACCATGTAATCAGCAATACTTGGCTACCTTCCATTTTGGATCACCCATATTGAGCTCATTATTAGCCGAAATGGCCGGAGTCGAGGCACTTTTCGTCCTTGGAATTATCGCAAACATCATTCAGGTAGTTGACTTTAGCAACAAAGCAATCGAAAGGGTCAGAGAATCCAAACAGAATCTCCATGATATACCGAAGGCGTTCCGAGACGTTCAGACCACACTGCCCCTGTTGGCGAACACCTTAGGCAAGACTAAGGAACATATTAAGGCTGGTGGCCTTGACGAAGAAACTTGCAAAGCATTGCAGCCTGTCCTTCAAGACTGTCAATCTAGAATACAAGATCTCAATGATATCTTTGCCAAATCACTACCAATGGAAGGCTCATCAAAGGTGATGAGAGGATGGAAGGCAATTTCTAGCCTGGGACAAGACAAGAAAGTTGAGGAAAATGTGCGGCTCATCTGGAGGCATATACCACTATTAACCTATCACTGTGTCGCGGCTCCGTCAATCACTGTTGATACGGTTATGGCAAAAACTCGATCTTCGCCTACCCAAAGACAAAACACCCATTTTTTGGTCCCTATTCAATGGGCCGAGGATTTCACTGGAAGGCAGGTGCAGATAAAGCTTCTCAACTCGAAGCTCTGTCATACAGGCAAGCACGCCCGAGTAGCACTTGTTGGCCTGGGTGGCATCGGGTACGTCTTGATTCAGACCTTGACATCCACAGCTTCTTTGATGTTTTACTTACAATATTGGGTTGACAGAAAAACCCGGCTCGCACTGCAACATGCTGCTCAATACAAAAATTCGCATGATACGTCCGTTTTCTGGATTCATGCGGCGACTGCCGAGCGCATGAAAAAGGCGAGCCGTGAAATCTTAAAGAAAGCTAATGTCACTGGTTGGAAGGAACCGCAATGTGATTCTTTGCAGCTTATGAAAGATTGGTTTGAGAGCGATGAATCTGGAAAATGGTTGATAGTTATTGATAACGCGGACAACATCGATCTTCTGTATAATCCAGACGAAGGTCGCCTTTCTGCTTACTTCCCTCGTTCCGAACGTGGTTCAATTTTAATGACCACTAGAAACAGACAGATTGGAGTCAAATTTGCGACACACCAAAGTATAGTCGACCTGCCCGCTTTAAGTAATGAGGAGTCGAGTATGCTTTTAAAAATTAGGCTAGGAGATAACCCGGTGGATCACCATGATCGTGTAAAGCTGGCAGAAGCTCTTGGAGGCATCCCCCTTGCGCTTATACAGGCAGTCTCTTATATTACTGAGAATGAGACCACTATTGTTCGGTATCTCAGTAACTATCACTCAAGCGACGCAAGCAAAATCCACCTATTAAGTGAAAACTTTGAGGATGATATAAGAGATCCGGAGTTGAAGAATCCCGTGGCAGCGACTTGGGTGGTAACCTTTGAGTATATGAAGAAGTACAATTCGGCGGCAGCCGACACTCTTTGCCTAATGAGTATGTTCAACGCGCAGGCTATTCCGGAGAGCATCTTGTCTTCTGAGACGCAAGACGAAACAGTAAATTTGGTTATGGAGCGAGCGCTTGGGGTCCTACAAGGGTATTCGCTGATCTCACCCAGGCGATCGGGTACTGTACTTCAAGAAAAGCAAGGCCGATCATTTGATCTCCATCGTCTGGTACGTTTGGTTACCCGCAACTGGCTCACCATGACGAATGCCTTCGACTATTGGACCGCCAAAGCCATTGAAACACTTTCCAGGAATTATAAGTCTGTTGTGTGGAAGAACCCAGAGTCATGGTCGGGCTATCTGCCTCATGCAGTAACTCTTCTTTCCGACCCAAAACTCCAGTTTCCTGATAAGCCAAATTCTGTGCCGGTAGCATTCCTGGGGCAAAGGCTTCGAGCAGGCCACACTGAAAGCGGGATTTTCTGCCAGTTGTGTTTCGCAACATTACTTGGGGGATTGGCTACCAGCTATCGCGAGAATGGTGAAGCGAAACTATCGTTGTCGATGATTAGAAAGGCAGCCGTGATGTCCGAGCAAGCCCTCGGAGGATCTCACGCTGATACATTGGATTGCGGTCTTTATGAAGCAATCATCCTTGCAGATTTGCGGGACTACAATCGTTCCGAGCAAAAGTTTCGTGAGACATTGGCAGCTGCTAATTCAATTCTCAGCCCTTACCATGCTGTCTCCTTGCGGACCCTGCGTGAATTTGGATACTTCCTTAACAAACTTAGGCGTTGTGTTGAAGCAGAGAGCTTGATCCTACAGCTGATAGAGCTTTGCAAAGAAGAATACGGGGAAGATGACAACGAGACATTGGATGCTATGGCTAGGCTATCAAAGATTCTCGTAAATCAGGGCCGGAACGAGGAAGCCACACAAATCGGCTTAAAAATTTCGCAAATCCGTGACACTGTAATGATCACAGTGGACCTTGCCGACATCTTTTCTCTGCAAAAGCTGTATAGCGAAGCAGAGGAGCTTTACCTTCGCGTACTGGGGCATCCGGACATGAGGCTAGAAGAAAATCTAGATCATGAGGGAGTGTTGCTGAAACTTGGAGTACTATATTTTAATCAAGGTGCCTACAATAGAGCGGAGCATTTTCTCTTATCTGCCTTAGGCATTCGAAAACGGCTATGGGGGGAATCTCATCGGCGGACTTTGGAAATCATGGAATATTTGGCAGCAACCTACTACCGTCAGGGCCGCAGTGACGATGCTGAGAGGCTGGCACGATTCATTTTCGAGCACCGTAATGAATTGGACGAAGTAGGAGACCGAAGCACGTGTGATTCAAGGGAACGCCCTCCGGACTTTTGGCCCATACAGGGCAAAGCTGAGCAATCCGAAGCGCTTGCATTAGATCCTCTAGCGTCGAGTTCGAGGATACTTGAAAACCGGCTTGAGGACTACATTTTCCGCGTCGAACAGTATTGGAAAGTTAAGGGCGACATGGGACAGGAACTGCCTGAAAGACTCTAATACGGGAGAGTATTGCAGTGGTAAGCTCTTGATGCGTGGAGCGAGCCCCGGAAAGTTCTGTCAAAGCTGATAAGACTGGCGACGTAAACTTCGTTGCCACGATACAAGGCAATGTGAGCCAGGATACTGACATCTCAGCACTGCCTCAAAGTCGACTCTGCTCGCCATGTCTTCTCTGTTTCAGTCCTTTAAGCAAACCTCCTTTTCGAATTACAATGACGATTGAGCAGTGTCGTATTGATTCATCCAGGAGATCTGTCAACTTGACTACCCAACGGCAGTATAACCAGCTATCACTAACGTCACGGATCTATCTGGTTACGTGAATACCGCTTCTAACGCCACATGTCTCTCGGACAATTACTATTCAGTTTTATCATAGGATAATTGCCAAAATATTGCGGTTGCAAAACAAGTAGCAACGGGAACTCTACGAAACATCAGTATTATCCTGCCGGACTGTTCCAATCTTAACCCAGGAACTCAGCTGTAAGCACTTGCCCTGTTTCCCAAAGCGGTTTCAGACAGACAATTCGGGACGAGAGCTAATGAAACCACGTTCAGCTGCCTCCCTCAATCCTGTAGTGCGTATCTTGTCCAGCCAGGCGAAAGTTGCTGGTGCATCGCTTTAGCCAACATTATTCCTGCCTCCATTCTAATAGGCTATAATCCACCCCTGAAATTAGATTGTTCAAATCTATTATCAGAAAAAACGTCTGCATTTCAATCGCAGGGGGAGTTTACACGCCAACCACCATCAACGGCGCCACCGTTACGCCAGCGCCACCGTCTCTCCCCCAGAATCAATCCCGCATGGAACGACAACCCAGTGCAGGAAATACTACGAATGCAGCGCTAACGATAACTGCCAACAGATTGCGCCAAACAACTCCATATCGCTCTCGTTATTCGAGGCCATCAATCCGGACCTCGTTGCTGGCTGCTCAAATTTGATTATGGGATTCTACTACTGTGTGTTCCCGACTCAAGACTGGAACGCTACAGCCAGGTCCAATAGTTCAGTAACGGTTACTTATGTGACCGCTCCGGCGCCAAGTACAAGCGATACGACCAATGATGGATATTTGGTGAGGTCACATCGAGATCTTAGGCCTCGACTTGCTCGAAGATCCAGATTAGATACCTCCAGATTTTCGTGGTCTCCTACTCCACTTTCTTGACTTGTGCTGCATCGGCCTTGTCCATGGGCTTCATTCAGAGTTGATAAGCAAGTTTCAACAGTCTAAGTTGGGCCGCGGGTTCTACCGCAGGCCCAGTCATTGGATCTTAATGCTTGCCCGCACCTTCCAATAGAGGAACGAAATCAGGAGTAGCCGTCTCTTAGTTAAGTGCAGGTTCCAAGGCCTGTTTGTCCTTGGCAAGCCCCCTCGCTAACGCATCGAACTCATTGGGTAGCGTTCTGGCCCCCATTTCGCTACGATTACGCGCTCCGTCACCTGACTGTGTTCATCAAAAGCAATAAGCCAAGACCTTGATACCAAGGACCCAACTAAGTTCCCGAATTGTCCATGGTAATCAACTAAGGTTGACTTCTAAAATTGTTCTAACCAGTGATGTGTCTGTGCGCAGTTCGAAGATGGCCCCCGGCAGTTGCCGTCTCTTCTGATACCATACGGCTCTCAGCGCGATCTATCTTCGTAGTACGGCTCTATTGCACAAGTAGAGCAAATTCCCGTTACCTTGAAGTAACCATTAGGACTTTTCATGTGGCCTTACTTTCGCAGCCCTATGTCCATGTAGTCTTCTTAGCGTCACCAGGGTGCCTCTCGCCAACAATGACGTCGAACCGCTTCGGCCAGTTCAATCGGCACAGCCAAAAAAAGGCTTACTATACAGTCTGCTTGTCAAATCTCCAGCAAACAGTAAACAAAGAAGATATCAGAAATCACTTCCTCAATGTCGATCGCACATGTCGACCAAAGATTGCCGCACTAGTACCTGCCTTGGAGCTAGGCTTTCAATCCACAACTGTTACATTTTTGACAGAGCCTAACCGAGCCCACCGAAGGTCACAAGTTGAGAAGCTCATGAACGCACCCCTTATTCACAGTGAGCAGAATGTCTCTAGGGTTATCATCAGTGATGATTGGAGTGGTGTTAGGCCACTGGCGCAAAGCCACAGCGAGCCTTCAGTGGAGTAAACCAATTCAAAACCTCGGTATAGAATCAATACTGAACAGACTAGTTTCTACTTTGTCCACGGCCTTGGAGGACATGCGTACAAGACCTTCCATGCTCGATCTAATGACAATAAGGCAGGCTGTATGTGGCCACGAGATCTTTTGCCGGAAAGTCTTGCCCTAGCGGGCTATTTCGCAAGATACTTAACGTTTGGCTACAATGCATCTCTGGCGAAGGAGAAAGGCGAAGGAGAAAGGCGAAGAGGCAACACTTCCCGTGGTAGCGGAAGAATTGCTTAACGACATAGCGGATAGTAGACCAAGGGTAATCAAGAAACTAGGTCTGCGATTCCTTGTGCTTACGAATTGGTAGGGATGCAAGCGCCCTATTATCTTCGTTTGCCATAGCTTCGGTGGTCTCGTCGTATGTCAGGTAAAGACGCGCTTTCTAGCGCTTGTTGATTTTGCTGAGGGCATCTAGGCCGTTCGGGAGATCATGGAGGAGGAACGAAGTCGCAACTGCCCTTCGGACTTCAAAGACATTTTCTCGTCTTCGACTGGTGGTGTAATTGTAAAAGGTATAGTGTCTTTTGGCACGCCCTTCAAAGGCAGCGTTCTTGCCGATATTTTCGGACCTTCCACGAGCCTCTTTTCGTCACGTCTCAAACGCCTCAAGCGGAAGGATGAGCAAAGAATGAGCATGCTACGTCGGTTCGAGGAGCTTCGGTTGCGACCTGAGCATAACCTTCCCCTCCTTATTTTCTACGAGAAGAAGCCAGTCAAACGGCTCTTCTTTCAGCACCTTGTAGGTCTTTCTCAGAATCAAGCTTGACGGAGTCTTAATTTAAGATCAGGTCGTAAACCGCGATGCTGCCATTGGAATCTTCGCGGACAATGTAAGACGAAGGGCGATCGATCGAGACCATCGTCAAATTTGCAAATTCTCCAGCGCCAGCGATGAGATCTACTCTAGGAAAGTTGCCCCGATTATTCGGAGATTTCTAGAAGAAAAAACGTCCGTGGAACGGAAAACCATGCTGCCAGCCATAGTCAGGCCCGAGGAAAACGCGAGAGCCGAATTGATGCAGGATAATCATCTGCACCTAGCACAGAATAGAGTGCCAGCTATCACTGATGAAAGCAACGTACAAGCAGGTCAAGTTCCTCCTGATAACTTAAGATCTCAAGACATGGAGCTTGGGGCCTTTAGCACGACCACAAATACCGCGACAGCAACCACGGTCGTAAATCAACTGAGGGTGCTTGATTTTTCTAAGAATCATAAGGAAGTACGGCAACCGTTGGCAGGCACTTGCGACTGGATTCTTCAGAAAGACATCTTCAATCGATGGTGCAACGATTATCACGATTCGGTTCTGTTCATCAGAGCTGGACAAGGCCTCGGGAAATCAGTCCTTTCAAAATTCATAGCCAAACATGTTTCCGATACTCGGCACGATAATACTGTACTTGTCATCCCTTTTTATTGCAAGACCGCCAGCCGACAAAGCAACCCAGAGTCCATTCTTCGCCATGTGCTCTGCTATCTTTGTCAAAGATTTCCTGCGGAACTGAGTAAGTTACCGCACCAACAAACACAGTTGCTGGGCTCCAACCTCACCTTTAGCTTTTACTGGTCTCTATTTCTACGAATAAGCGAAGTGGCCACATTTGAGCTTCTCTGCATCGTGGACGGGCTTGATGAGTGCATCGCCGACATCAAGGATGAGGCCGAACGCAATATCAACACAGTTCTCGTGGAATTCCTTGAGGATTTGTGCCAGAAGTTCAAGGGTGACTATGATGAAAGGCCCGGTAAGGTCAAGGTACTTTTCACTACACGTCCGATCAAGGAAGTTACGCAAGTGACGGAAAGATTTGGTGGGTTAGTCCTTGATATTTGGAGCTCAGACCTCATCTCAGGCGTTGAAAAAATGATCGATACGGACGTTCACGAACTCGTGACCGCCAAGAATCTCTCTCCGGAGATAGAGGACTTGATAACGGTCCAATTGAAGAGCAAAGCGGGACCAATGTACCAATGGGCTCATGCGGTGCTTCGAAAACTCTGGGGACTTACCTTTAATTCTAACGCGCTCGAATCCTATCGGACTACTTTAGAACGCTTCAGACCTGATGACATTGATAATCCATACTATGAGACACTGAGAGGCATACAAGATGATACGACCATAACAGCTGCAGATAAAGATATGATAGTGAATCTGCTATGCATTCTTGTCTTTGTGGAGATGGACCTTGATATTCAGGATTTGGAGTATGCTATTGCCAGCGTACAGCTCGATGTTGGGAGCCAAGGGTTCAGATCCTGCCTTCCAATAGCACTTCTAAACCGAATACAAGCGTCTTGTGGCGCTCTCCCTGTGGTTGAAGACGGCATGGTTCGACTCGCCCATCAGTCAGTCAGAGACTTTTTCTTGCATCGAGGGCCGGACAAATTATCGGTCTTCAGCTGCAAAGATGTTCAACTAGGCCATCGTTTTATGGCTTGTTTGTGCTTGAAGTACCTGATGCTCTGGCATGTTATGGAGACACCAGAGATAGCTCCGGATGCAACTGTGGAAGATAGGTTGAACGAGCTCGTCATTCTGCCCTTCGTATGGTACGCCTCAAACTTCTGGGACTATCACATTCGCAGACTAGAAAATCTGAAGTCACTCTGGGCTTGTGTGCAATTTCTCTCGGATTCGGACTATGCCAATTTCGAATACATGCAACTGGCAAGGCGTTATCACCATTCCGATTACGATTACAATGGCCCCAAAGCCGTGCCTTCGATTTCCGTTTTCCTAGCTTCCGAGGACCTTCTTGGAGTCCTAAAGCACTATAAGTTTGTCCAAGATCGCCGACGCCTTGGCGGCTTTGGTCGACTCAAATCGCGGAAGGCTTCGAAGAAGGACATTTGGATCGACCTCGCGGAGAGAGATGAAAACGATATGACCATGCTTCATTGGGCTGCGCAAAACGGTTCCCTGGATTTGGTGAACATGCTCCTGAAACATGACCCCCACGGAGACGTGTGGAATAAGGATGGCGAAACTCCTTTCACCATAGCTGTCGCTTGCAATCACGAACATTTCGCGCTGGCCTCACGCGAAAAAGGACAAATCTACATGGAGCATTATTCAGACAAAAGAATATCGACATTGCAACTCACAGCATGCCATGGGATGCAGTCACTTCTCCAATATCTGCTAAATCAAGGCACCCCAGTTGATGACGATACCGGGCGTCTCGGATGGACTCCACTTTATGTAGCCTCGGAGTATTGTCATCATCACATCGTGAAAATACTGCTGGACCGAGGGGCCAACCCTAACAAGCGCTCTAGAGATGGCAGCACAGCACTTCATGCTGCTGCTCGCAAAGGTAGCTTGCCGATTGTGTTAGAACTTCTCAGAGCGCCCACCGTGAACGCCGCAGCCATTGATGAGAGCGGCGACACGCCTCTTACTGTGGCTGCATCTAATGGTCACTACGAAGTGTTCAAGGAATTGATTATGAGAAACCCCAGAGTTCCCCCTAACACGATAGGATGCCTCCCAATTCATTACGCAGCTGCTAATGGGCATACCGCAATTGTAAGGTCTTGTTCACAGGAAGACCTCTCTTCTCAGGCAAAGTCTCTAGGCACACCCCTCCACTTCGCAGCAGCTAAAGGCCACCCAAAAATTGTCAGATACTTCCTCGCTCAAGGAGTTGACATCAACGCCAAATGCCATGACCAATTCGCAGAGAAAGACGCACCTCAAGAACACATTGAAAGTATCACACCGATAATGCTGGCCGCCAATTGTGGACATAAAGAAGTCGTTGATGTACTTTTGGAGAATGGTGCTGACTTGCATGGTACCTTCTCACATCATAGAAACCTCTTACATCTAGCCGCCGCACGGGGACATTGCAAATTGTTTGATCGCTTACTCAGACTGGAATTCGACCCATTCGCAAGGGATATTTATGGTATGACGCCCTGGCATGGAGCGGCGAGGGAGGGTGAAGATGTAAATGTCAACAAATATTTGCAGAGATTCGGAGGAAATGAGCCATTTCACGTTGACATGGAAGATGGTTCAGGTCTGACAGCCTTTCTTCTAGCAACAGCCAAAGGCTCTATTTCAACCATGGAAATCCTGAAAAAAGCTGGGGCCGATATCTATCATTACTCACCCTTCCATGGCTCAGCACTTAGTATTGCGTCAGGGCTGACAGAGGATGGCACACTGAAAAAGCTGATTGCTTGGAATGTCGATGACACGGTTTCTGATCGATTCGGTAACTCTCCAATGCATGAAGCTGCTAACAGTGGTATTGTTGCCAACCTGGAAATCCTAGCCGGTCGAGGAAAAGATGTCAATGCACAATCGATAACCGGCGATACACCTCTGCTTCACGCTGCTTGGCGGAGGAGGGAGGCCAACGTTAATTGCTTACTCAAGTTTGGTGCAAATCCTACTATACGAGATGGATGTGGACTAGCTCCCCTCGATTATTCTATTGAAGGGGATCCGATACGGAAACAATTACAATCGAAGATTTCCAATGCGGGTCCGATGGATGAGGCCGATCGAAAATTACAGGTGAAAACCAGTATTCGAAAAATCTTCAATCATTTTGACAGTCTTGGCGAGCTTCATCCGTCGTTACGGTGGCGAGACTACCTATGCCTTGCACATCATTTCCTTCGCGTCCCAAATAACGCTGCTACAAAAATCCTTCTAGAGACGCAACTAGAACGACTTCATGACGGCCGGATAGCATCAGAATCATCATGCTCAGAGTGTGAGAAGACCTTGTTGGAACGACCCCTGCATCTATGTCGGAAGTGCTATCTGGAAGTTCTCTGCCATACTTGCTATAAGAAGCGAGCGGATAGTGAAATAGCTTCGGCAAGCTCTGTAGGGCATACATATCTCGAGTACGGAGGCGAGGAATGGTGGAATCTACCTAAAGGGTCTGTCAGTGCTGCAGGCCAGACGATAGATACCTGGCTTGCTTCGGTGAAGGCTCAGTACATGCCCACCTTAGACCCCTAGTCAGTACACTTTAGCGCCGAGGAGTGTCTCCAGTACTTAACTAAGATTGTAATACCTACTAAATCTTCAGCTTTTTCCTTACCGATGACATGCTCCTAATCCTCGCTAAGTATACCAATCAGCATACCAATATCGCTCGCTGCACAAGCAGCCCGCCACAGATCAGTCTTTTGAACGGCAGTGGAGATAAAAATAGAATTGGAGATATAGACCCTAGCAAAAGTCCAATTCATAAGCCAATCGTGTCTCCTATTGGCCTGAGAATCTGGTCACCAATTCGTTGATACGTTCACGTATCTCAACCAAGGAGCCGGAAATTTCAAGCCACCAATAATGGTTTGAGAAGCTTGAGCCTGTCAGTGAGCGCCTCCGAAAGGTTTTCAAACCAATACCGAGACTAGGACCCATCTCGCCGTCGATGACACGTTCCATCAATCTTTGCGTATGCAGGAGCCTGTCAATATTCCTTCGAGACCTGAGTCTGAGGGCATCAAAGTACGAGACTTCAGCTTTATAAAGCCTGAATCGTCCCAGATTGGATGTGGTATGCCAAATATGATATGCTGGCCCATGACATTTAGATGGATTGGGCCAAGCTGTGACATTTACACAGCGTTTGGATTACATACCGATGTAGACTCACTTAATAATTGATGTATTCCATTTGACAGAATACAATCCGGTGATGCAATGTTTGATGATATTCACCACTTGGGGTCTGCGTAATCGGACTCCGCTTCACTTGAAGGTTCTTCACTTTTTAGAGACCCCCACGATCAACTGCCCGGCGTCCGGATGGATAGGTTTCACTCTTCGCTACCAGCAGTACTCGATGATGCTAGTGCTTTTAAATCTATTGACGATACGATCATGGCGGAGTATCTCTCATACCACTACATCTCGGTTTCCATGCTTACCGATTTCTCAGAATTTGAGGAAGATGCCGGGTAGGGGAGATGAGGCGTTAGCTCAAGTTCTAAGGTCGTGCGAACTTCGGACGCTCAGTGCATCAGGTGAAAATGCCTTACACTTACATGCGAAATACTACTTCTCTGAGTGTTTCAGCGAAAGCGCCTTGAGATTCTCGTGCAATTGAGGGTTTGCGTAAGTGGTTACCATTATGATGCGCACAACTTGGAGGCTTCATCCGCTTAGTGAGATGCGTTGCCGACCCTAATCAAGGGTAGAGTTTTCCGATCCGAGACACGCTATCTGTAGTCTGTGCGTTGCGCCTAAGGATCCAAGCATATCGTAACGCAGCTATAACGAGGCCGATATTCTGCAGATGTAGTACTCAGCCACTCTGTTACGGATACTGCGGCTGTGATAGCTGGAGATTGATGCGCCGAATGATTTCGCTAGGTGTTTGTCGGCTGTGGCGCTTGCGACGAAATTCCCCTCTAAAGGTTGACGAAATGATGTTTAAGGGAAGTCCATGCAAGTTATTAAAAGATATTGTTGCAGTACCATACACAGCCTTTGCTGCCCTTGTGTTAGCAGTTTCAGCCATCATTCTATCGCATCCCATTCCTTTTCCGCACCTTATT
Source organism: Cladonia squamosa (assembly GCA_947623385.2). Taxonomy (NCBI): domain Eukaryota; kingdom Fungi; phylum Ascomycota; class Lecanoromycetes; order Lecanorales; family Cladoniaceae; genus Cladonia; species Cladonia squamosa. Next base: position 1,042,677 of record OX392385.1, read on the forward strand.
CTTTCGCGCGCTTTTTGTTAATTCATGTACTTAGAACAGCTCTCATCCGTAGATTAGCCATTTAGGCCAATTCAGATTTCCCTTTCCGTATTGCAACAATCATATATGCATTTGAGTTCCAAAAGCGCCGGACTATTACTTACGTTCATTTTAGAGAACAGTAATTGCCGAAGGCAGCTATTAGAGTGAGACAGAAACCTTTAAGGGGTTTTTGTCAGCTGAGACAAAGTTTAGAGAATCATGATCCTTACCAAAACATTTTGCACTTGGCTGTTGATAGCAACTGCGGAAGTTGTGGGCAATGGTACGTCGAATCTATTCTCGAGCGGTCCGGGTCACAGGCATGGCCGAAACGCTCCCAAAGTCACTAATGATTCCAGTTGGCCCCGACGGTAAACCGAGCTCAGATCAACCACCATGGTTTAAACCAAGCAAAGTCAGTTCATCCTCATTAAACATGGGCCCAGAATTGCAGACGCTGAGTAGCGTCCAGCAGGGCGCACTAACATCGAGCGAATCAATGCATAGCAGGTCTTCAGCAGATCAAAATTTAAGCTTCAACGCAAGTTCAGATTCATTATCAGCCGGAGTCCGACCAAAATGGAGCAATAAGAGTAGCGTGCTTGAGCGATACCCCCAAACGACTATTCAAGAAACATTGCCCAGCTTCAAATTCTCACTTCTTTCAAATACTTCTTTTCAACCCGAATCAGCTTTAAACACTTCGCAGCTCTTGCAACATCTACAAGTCGGTTCGCTAGTGTCGGCAACGGGAGATATAGGCCTAGGTAATTATATAAACGGATCTCAGGCGGCTTGCCTATGGTCGGCTTCAGCTTCTCCGATGGTTTTGACAAATGTTGCTCATTGTTCTTATGGAACCCAGCCCTGGGATGATCCAGAAGGAGAATGTCAACGGGATAATATAACTTTAGCGCCATCAGACGCATGCTGTACAAGATGTGTTGTTAGGGCTGGGTTACCGACCATCGCATATTCACCAAGTTTGAACACCATGACAGCAGCAGGTAACGAATATATCATTAGTAATGTTACTAGAAAGTGGAAGCCAAAGCGTACTCAGCATGCACAAACAGCCTCCAACTCCGTATACGTTCTAGTGGATACATTGCTCGCACAATACGACTGCGGCCTTAATAGTCAGCAAATAGGTGCAAAACACATCAATGTTACACTAGGTCCTTATAATCCAAGTGAGCTGTCAACCATGAACGCTTGCAGCGAGTTTGGCTTCCAGAGTCTTGATTACTCCCAATTGTCCTTGTTCACTACATCTTTAAACTCCTATTGCACAATGACAGCCCCTAACAGCTCCGATGTATATATCGCCCAAATCGCATTCGTTTCCCAAGGCTCGGCTGTAGCTTATCCATTGCTGGAACTACCAGATGCGATTACCACGGTAGACTCACTATGGAAGCATTGCTCGCTGTCACCAGATCTAGCTGAGGGTGTGTGGGACCCTCCTATTGCACTCAGGAAGGTGCCTGATCTAGGACCCGGCACTGTGGGAAGTTTTCTACCACCTCCGTCTGCACAGCCTGGATCGACTTTGACCCCATCATATCCTACTAAAACCGTGCAAGGCTATGCAGCTCCGGTTGAAACAAGCTCAGGGTCGCCGCCCGTGCCGGCTGAGACTCTCGATGCTGTTGTTGCGCGCCCGACTGAAACGGAGATACCTGGCTCATCCATCCTACCGCCCCAGGAAATCATAAGTCAGAGCATTGATCCTATCATTCAGGAAGAACCAAGTAGCCCCGAAACTCAAAATATTGGTATATTGAATAAACAACAATTTCCTTCTGCAGTAGAGCTGATCCCAGAGCCACAAACATTACCGGGAGTGGTCTCAATGACAATGGAACAAGCTACTGGGTTGTGGCCAAACCCAATAATACTAATTTCAGATAATCATGCGCCAAGTAAGGATAATGATCTAATAATCGAGTCCTCAACTATTGTCGGCCAAGATTTCAATGTCTCGCTAGAGCCTGAGGCTTCCAGCGATATGGATGACCCGAAAGCCAGCGATGGACCACCATTAGACCCTTTTGCAATCGCACCCTTTGCTTCAATTGCGCGGTCAAATAGCAATTTTGCAGTTGCTCCCACCGCCACGCTCTCAGCAGACACCCCGCGCACTATTGGTGCACATCTATTATTAATACCAACAATATTGGCCAGTGATCCCGTCTTGCATGAAGGGTCGGATGGAGGCTCAATATTAGCTGGTGCGACCATAAGGCCAGGAGTTCAAACCGCGTACGCAAGTGACTCGCGCTCTATAGGGTCCGGTGTTGTGGTCGTAGACGGGACGGAACATGCTCTGGGCCCAACCTCAAGTTCCTCTTCACAAGAAATACAAGGTATGGATGAGGCACCTAGTGTTGGTCTAGGCTTAGGAAGTGCGACGCTTCGACCAGGGTTCCAAGCGACATTCGGAGGCTATTCACTCTCACTAGGCTCCAAAACCATTGCCGTGGATGGTACTCTCTACACCTGGCTCGGAGGGGCTTCTCTTGTTCCCGTGGACGGGGCTTCGGGATTGGAAATCCCAGGGTTAGTCGATCCTGCGGGGCAAGATAAAAGTCTTAACCATGGACAAGTCTCCACAGTCACAGATCCCTATATAGATCGGTTTGATTTAAGCGAAGGACCGCTCATATTATCAACAGCAGCAGCGATGACCGGTGCGAAGAACGAGATCAACACTCTGGTAGAATCGACAGTCGACAACTTTACAACACCGGCGAGGACCACGACGGACAATACCGGTCAAGGACGTGGTGTGCAACCTTCAAGTGATGCAAGAAGCAGTAAGGCCTCGAAGGCGATTCCTAGCAAAAGTGGTGCTTGCAGGTCGAAAGCTCGTTATTCATTACCAGCATTTGGGTTTCTTATTGGGATCTGCGGAACCTTGGCTCTGTGATATACATCCATAAGGCCTTCAAAGCTGGCAAGCTCCTGAGATCGTTAACACCATATGTTAGCGGCTGAGCGAAAGACAAGCCCGTTTCGCGGACGACACTTGGGCTTCTGCACCTTGCATAGCTTCTGGAGTTCCACGTCAACTAGAAGGTGCATGGAATAACGAAGATATTGTGTTGACTCGGCATAGCCCCCGGTTTCGCCCAGGAGAGACAAGGCGAAGAATTGGGACAGTTGTATAAAATCAGACCTTTGCAAGAGCAGCGTAAGCGGACTGCACTTCTCCCATCCTCATACATATCTCCTGGCGTCTAGCCCCCACATATTCTTCTGATTCAACCACACATCCTCTCCTCCATCCATAGCCTGTAGCATCTGCAGTGGCTCTTCATGAATATCTCTATATCCCATTCTGTAGTGCATCAAGCTGATTCCGTTCGAGTCCGAGGCGTTGATTGACTGCATAGAACCCCGAAGCAACAAAGCGACGACTTGATTCTGGGCAGGGAACGCGATCAATGGGATGTTTGGCAGATTGTTAACGCATTTATAGTGCGAGATCAAGCCGTCTTTTTGGGATTGTTCGTGGGGTAGGGTTCTCAGAGGTATCCAAGACGCGCAAAGCGTGCGGACGTTGTGCACTGATTGATAGACTTTCTCGGAGAAGATCTGCATGTAGGTGTCATCGATGGGCAGGCTGGCGATATGGAGTAAGGTGTGGCCCAAGGTCGTCGTGCCTGCGTTGTTGAGTGTTATTGAGGCTGACACCCTCTCGAGCAGTGAGGGGGAGAGCAGGGAGGTGGCGAAATGGAGGATATGGACGTGATATATCGGCGTTCGTTGATCTTGACTGGTGCTAGGATGTGAGATTAGAAGATCGAATGCATCGAGATTTGGAGGCTCGCAGTATACGATAGTCGCCATGAGTGGAAAGATGGATCGAGTTATGGTTGAAAGTGGGGGTGTGTTGGGGTTGAAACCCTTATCTAACAAGTACATACATGTGTAGTTCTGGCCAGTTTCGATGGCGGCGTGGATCGGTGTAGACGTCGAAAGAAAGGAATGCACCGGATGAACGGATAGAGCAAGCTGACGAGTCGGCTAACCACCAATTGATGTCCGGGTGTGCATCAACTGTTAGATTTCAAATCTCAAGGCTGCCAGTCATTGCTGCGGTCTCGAGTGCAGTTGGCCCAGTCCACGGGTCAAATAAAGTAGTGAAAAATGTTCCCAAAGACCAAAAGCGCGCTCTAGTCATCCTTCTAATAGAGATATCCTTCTAGATTAAGGGTGATGATTGCGACTCGTAAATCAGTTCGAGGGCTTCGTTGCGAGTACCATGGGTTTTGTACCGGCGGAACCTTAGATACTGGGCTGAGTGTCAAAACATGTCAGGCGAAAGACCATTTGGATTAGCTCCAGCTTTCAGGAACATGCAACGTTAGCAGAATGTCCAGCTCTGAGTACAGTTGGATCGTGATGGGAGCCTGCTCGCATTATGAAAGGATTGAGTTTAAGCTGGCACTCTATCTGCCCCTTGGATACGGTATTGTTGTTGTACAAGGCGGCAGTATTTTCGAAGGTTGGAGCGACAGAGGTTGGCATAGATCGATGGGAAAAGACATGAATACTCTTGAGGACAGGGTTGTTTGTAGCAAGTCTGAGTTGTACTTTAGGTGAAAGGCCTCGAGTTTCGCCTGGGGTCTCATTACCTACCTTAGTACCTTAGCCCCGAAGCGGGTGTTGTCCAGGCACCCCGCTACTTTGGGCATTTCAGGGGCTGCATTCTTGGCACGCTAATATTGTCAGCGTACCTACCTTAGATGTATCCCATTTTCAATCTCTGTCCTTCTCTCTATTAGGCTACACCGCGCAATTTAGGTTATTGGGACTGATCTTCGTTCCCCCGCAGAAGGAGGCAGCGCTATTGCTCACTTACTGCCAACCAGGTTGGGTACGAAAAGTACAACTCAGATCCTGTGAAGCCAAATGCTCGCAGATAGCTGCCGCGCACTGATGCGAAGTTATAGTCTCGCGATGCCTACAAGTCCCTTCGGATCTTTTGTTCTATGGATTGCAATTTCCCGATTACTTTCACAAAATAGGAATGGTTCCACCGCCGCTGATGGGATGCCTAAATCCTGCAATCAAGACGGAGGCGGGGCTGACTAAGCAGAGAGTTGGCTGTGCCAATTCTGATTCATCGCAGCGCCGATGGTGGATCAGTGGCATCGAAGTGCTATTATCATTGATCTAGGTAGCAGAAGCCTCAGTACAAGGATCTTCAAGGTTTTCATGATACCGTGTATAGGGCTAAAGCTTAGACCTGGTGAACATCTCAATCAGTCTTGTTTTTACCACATTGTAAAGAGATTGCCAAGAGTTCTATATGTTCTCAGCAGCTGCTTTGCGATCGTAAATCACCGGGACATGAGTTTTGCGTTGGTGTAGCGAGGCTATGAAACATGTTTTTCAAGGGAGACTGATTTAGTCTCTCACAAATCTCCTCAGAGACGCTCAGGCGTCCCGCTGAGCCACAATCACAAAAGACTGATGTTGGATGGTAGTGCGGCAATACCATGGCACAGTTATGGTTGGAGCAAAGAAAATCCAGATACCAAGCACCTAGACGAACGCCTAATAGCTTTGAATAGACTAAGGTCAAAGGGAATACTGGGTTTGAGTATCGAACTCTCCGTCTGGTTTGCAACATCATCCCAGGCCGCAGCCTCGGGTCCTCTTGGCATTGTTACCAACGTATGGAGGTTGCATGTTTTGGCCCTGGCAGTCACAGGTATAACATAAAGATTCATAGACGTCTAAGGCCTTCGACAGTATCTGATTTGGTGTTGGTGTTGGAATATAGTCATGGGGTATGATATAAAAGATGGCCTGGAACTCATCAATTCCGTCCTTCAGATAAATCCAGCAAGTGCCACTCCTTCGACACCTGGCTCATTGATATATGTGACTACTTAGACAGTAGCACGATATCACTCGCTTTCACTCCAAATACATTAGTATTGGATCGCTCAGCTTCAGTCCTTCTATAGTTTACATAAGCCAATATCAGGCGAGATGGTCGCCAAAATGTTGAAGGCAAGAATGTATGTTCTATCCCTAGTCCATCTCATAGACTCTCCTAACAGTTGACTCTGGCCAGTCCCGTATATCTTGTGTCCATGGTGCTTTTCCGTCTGGCTTCCTGCAATATCAAGAATTGGGCCGCACTAGGAGACTCTTTTGCCTCGGGGATCGGAGCCGGTGATCGCGTAAATCTCAATACTGGAGACACGACATGCTCTCGCTATACCCAAGCATACGCTGAAGTCATGAATGTTGTGATTGACAACTATGAACCTATTACGCGAAATTTGTAAGTAGTGTTAATAGATTTTGATTTACTTTCTGTGTGATAAATCAGCATAAGGTACATACTAATCTTTGTTAATGATATCTAGGTCCTGGCCTGCCTGTTCTGGCGCTGATACTAACTATGTCATTACCAACGAACTCCCAGTCATTTCTCCTGAATCTGACATCGTAACACTTACCATTGGTGGCAATAATGTCGGCTTCGCCGACTGCGCTAACGCCTGTATCTTTAAAGTCAATCCACTACCCGATTGTGGCACTACCCTTGCTAATACTGGCGATCTCATCAACAATGTGCTCCCCGGACAACTCGATGCTGCCTTGGATGCTATCATGACTCGAGTAATCAGCCCTGGCTTCAAGCTCTACTTCACGAGTTATCCGCACTTCTGGAATGTAGATACCACTGCTTGCAATGATGTCAGTTTCAATTTTTGGGCGAAGATAAAGCCGAATTTTTTGACGCAAGCATTGAGGACACAGATGAATGACTTGACTGAGTCACTTAATGCGCAGATCAGTGCGGCCGTTGGGCGAGCAAATGCTAGAGACAACAGAAAACCTGTGGTATGTACTCGGGTTCTCAAGCCGATACCTTACCCATCCAAGGGCCACCAGCTGACACGACATTCAGGTCTATGTGGATGTCTCTCCTGCCTACAATACCCACCGCTACTGCGACATCGACATCGCAGAGCCCGACCCTGACATGAGCAACCCAAATGAACAGCGCTGGTTCCAAGAAAATTGGCTCTTCAAAGGCGGTGACTCCTGGTCCGGCGACTCAATGGCTATTCAATGGCAGAAATGGGCCAACGACGCACTCGCCGTGGATCCCTCCTTGACCGTCGCTTCTGGCTGGGCAAGCGTCCTTGGAAGTGACAATTTGAATACAGCGAGCAACACCTGGGTCTTTGATTCGCTCAACCGCGCTTTTCATCCAACTATCGATGGACAGGATGGCATCAAGAATGTTCTACTTTCGGCTTATACGGCTACGCCACCTAGTACTGGTGCATACGCTTTACAGACTGAAACGAGTCTCGAGAGGAGGACAGCGATTGTGGAGAGGGCGGATCTGCCCGAAATCACTCAGGTGCCGAAGCCGAGGAGATTCACTGCGTAGGCGATGCTTGATCGACAGTGTTGTCTGATAGGGAATCGGATGGATTCGTAGTTGCACTCCTACCAGACCAAAGAAGTGCCCTTTCATCATTGTCATAAGTCTTTCAGGACTTTTGTTCCGCTGGCCTCATGCAAGCAAGGTTTGAATATTTGTACAATATCTTCAATGACTCATTGCGCCGTAGCCGTTTATTCCAGCGTTCTATATTCGTGAATATGTGCACCCTTGATATGGCAAAACTGTGAAATCACGTCTATTAGGAGCCCACTCAGGTTGGATGATTTCATTCTAACACCCACAAGATGAGGCCAACATCCATCACAGTACGGTCTAAGTCAGTTTAAGCAAGGACACGACCTAGATGTGAAATCGAGGCGAGAGCTGCTTAGCCTGTGAGTTCAACGACTCTCTTCCTAGAATCTCGTTGCCTCTGTGAAGAAGCCCGCACACTCCTATCGTCATACAATCCTACCTTCGCCCGCTTAGTCTCTGATCCATTATCAGTGATCGAGCTTTTCTACTTTAGCTAGGGTATTACCCTTTTATCACTGGATCGAGTGGACTGCTAGGCTTAAGAAGGCGGTTGACAGCTTCCACGTTTTGTCCGCTTATCTCGGGCAAGAGATCCACATCAAGGTACACCATACAAGATTCGGGCTGGCATAGAGAGAAATGCATAATCGCAGATTGGGCTGGCCGTGTGAGGCACCTACACCAAGACCAATGACCAATCCGTCATTTCTAGGGCCATACCATGAGAGCGGATTTCTGTCCGGAAAACTTCGGCCTGCTAATCAATCTGTAAGATGCCAACACTTGTTTTTACGTGTTATTTCATGCTACTTATAGACTGACTTTATGTTTAAAGTGGTACTCGAATACATCGACGTGGAAATGGAAGTAAATACCACAGTAGCAGCACCATATATCTGAGCCTGTGTGATGCTATGTTGTGAGGACTGACATTGCGCCAATTTAGTTGGTGGTTACCTTAGTGTTATAGGGTTGGACCTAAAGCCAAAGAAGCGTGCCCTGGAAGACTCCCCGAAGTCAGCTCCGGGGCTCGAATCTGCTGCCTAGCCAACTAGCCTTAGGGTGTCTTCCGGACCGTCCTCGCCAGCTTTAGGTCCAGCTTTGTAGACCTGTACAGTAAGGGTGTTAATACAGTGAGGAGGTTACCCCTTCTAGTGCGTTTCTGTAGTCAACTTTAGATCCTGGCTATTTCTATACTTTACAATTATACTGCCTGTGATATCTCAAGCTCAAACTACAATGCAAAATGCAGCAACCCGGAACATCCAATTCGAGATCCAGGCCGTGTACTCTGCTCTGGCTTGCTCTCGAAGGCTTCAGACACCTGTCACGAGAAAGATAGGGTTCATTGAGGATGCGATCAGCACATGGAACGTGCTAGGTACTCCTTCCAAGCCATGGTACTCGCAATGGATGCTATTAGTTCTGGGATAGGTCTTAGTAAAAGCTATCATTACGCAATTGTACTGGCCACTCCCTGAACTAATCTTGAGACATACTATTGGCGAGGTCTTCAAGAGCCGTAGAAAGAGAGATCCACGACATCGACGGAGCAAGTTGACGATTGATATCCACATACACTTTACACGCTGCTGGAAGGTGATTTCTGACTCAACAGCACCAAAGACCTGAAAATGGGACGTTGGCTAGGCGACAATCATGTAGAATCATATGCTAAGCACATGTGTGGAAGCGGAGAAGTTTCAAAGGCTACTTTTCTATAGATGACCCTTTAACAATAATGCATAGTATTCCAGAAGAGCGACGGGTTGGCAGGGCCACTGATGCCGAAGACACCATTGACCTGATTCGGAAAGAAGCTGTACCGCAAGCAGCCGACATCCACGTAGCCTCCAAGACCTGCATTGCCAGTACCTAGAAGTTCAGCGGTCAGCATTTCGACTCGTTACCTATTTTTAAAGGATTGAAAGAGACTCACAATTATAATAACAGTCCTTGAGGATTCCTTCCCAATTGTATTCGACGGTCGGATCGAGCGGTCGGTCCGGCCTTTGCGATGCGTACTTGGTGCATCCTGGTATCCAGGCAAAAGTCATCATGTAAGTGACGCCGCTATCCATGTACGTTCGAGTGAAATTTGCATTGGCGGAAGTGAAAGCGACTGGGTATGGGAATTGTTGTTGCATATAATCCGCAGTTGCATCCACAGACCATGAGTGTACGTCACCAATGCCACTGCAGCCGCTGGTCTCGGACTGGTCGACGCAAGCTAAGAACCCCACAGTAGGGCTTGGAGGGGGCAAAGTTGGTGTAGTCGATGTTGGAGGAGGTATCACTGGTGGAGGAACGGTAGTCGTGGTTGGGGTGGGACAGCTATTTGCAGTAGGTTGAATTGTGTAGTCACAATTGGTGGTAGAAGTCCCGGAGATGGTAGTCGTCAAGAAAGGGGCAGCTGTGCCACCACAATTGCAGTCTAAAATCAGAAGCTCAGGTCAGCGCTGAAGCCTTGCTCTAATGTAGGTAGCTTAATAAAGCTTAGGGCGGCGTAGATCAAGCCTTTGAAGTATTGCTGCAAAGCGGCGTTCGAGTGGGGAGGACATAGCCTGCTTAGAATGACTTACAATTTGCATTTGGACAAGCTTGGCCGTCAGGATAGATCACCGCGGCGCATCCCGGTAGACCTCCTTCACCAGGTATATCTGTGGGTGCAGCAGCCGTCGAGACTGGGGTGATTTGTGATGCTGGAAGGACGGTGTAAGCGCAATTAGCAGTCGTTTGACCAGCTACGGCAGGAAGAGTTGGATAAGTGGCCGAAGTACCACAATCACAGAAGCTGAGGTGAGAGGCAGTCAGTACCGTGACTGAAGTAGGGGGGAAAAGCTAACCTTGTCGGGCTTAACCACGGAGCACCATCAGCTAAGCAGGTCGGACTTGCGGTCGGACTTGCATCCCAATCGTAAAAGTAGGAGAGAGTTGAGCCGTATTCTGAAGTCACACTCTCCAGCCAATCATCATTCATAGCGGCAAATAGTGTGATGGTCGACAACAGAGTTCCGGAAGAAACTAGCTCGCATGCACTGGTTGGTGGTGTTGTTATCGTTGGCGACGGCGTTGTTGCTGGCGCTGGCGTTGTTGTCGCTGGAGGTTGAGAAAAGTCTAAAGACAAATTTGGGTCCTCCGGTGCATCTGGGATATCGACTGGAGGCTCGGGTGGTGGTATTGGTACTGGGAGAAGCTCTGGTGGGGGGAGTGGGATTGGCAATGGAACAATGAATATGTCTCCGCCGGCTGCACTGGTCAACTCGTAGCTGGTTGCGCCTGTGATCGTGTAACCGGTAGGTTCGGCATAGCCAATGTAGTGGCAGGAGCCATTGGCATCGCACTCGGGCACGTAATGGCCTTCGTTTGGTTCCGACAATATTTGGTCTACAGCAATGACCTTGCAACCCAAAGTATCGCCTGGCGTGGGGCATACTTCCACCCAATTGCCTCTCTTCGCGAGAATCGCCTTCTCAGTTGTCTCTGGTCCCAGCCTTGTAGTTATAGTAACAGTCGCAGGGGGAAGTCTCATGGCGTTTGCAAACAGACCCGCGGTCAGGGCAATGCCCACACCGGATAAAAGGAAGCGCATCTTTATCGTTAAAACGGGTGTGCAAAGGCCGAGCTATGATAGAAGTGATCAAGCGAGATCGATTTTCTCAAGGTTGGCATTCGAAGATGCAAAAGCAGACCCATTCTGTCTTATAAAGATGGATTGATAGACTGAGATGCTGATAACTAGAGGATGTTGTGGTTGCTGCTTTAGGATACTGACAAGCACACACGGTAGTGCACTCAACATTCGGCTGAGCTTTCATAGGATGCAAACGAGCGTACAAATGAGAAGAGAGGAGGATTGATGATGAGTGATGCTTACGGCAATCGCACCGTATTCCCCAGGTATTAGGTTTCAGCAAGTTGAGGAGACACCATTGAAGCGGGGCTATATCCAGTGGCAATGCCATGAAGTTGCAATTCTAAATTCCAGGATCTATGTTTTGATAGTTGGAAGTTGATAGGTGTGTGGGCGGACTGGATGCTCAGCCCTATTCAGGGGTCCAACGGATAGGGTTAGGGCTCGGATAGACCATGATTGGCCAGCTCGGTAAACCGATGGTAGCGCCTTTACAAGCGGCTTATGCTCACCCACATCACATCAGCGTCAATGCTTACCCGACGAATGGAATGGAGTTGATGACAGAGCCACAGTTGCCTCCAGTGCGAATAATTCGTCCCCCGAGTAGCATGCAACACGTTCCTAGGCTGACAGTCGAGATCGGAAGCGTCCCTGCGTCTGCCAGGATCCGAACCTTCTTTCCTGCAGGAACACTGCTCCCGTGCTACTGAGATATCTTCCACTTTCAAATGCTATAACAATCTATATCCATCGCATTTATTGTCCGGTGATGCGATGACTCCGCCACCTTTCAGCATTGAACGCCTTTGTTCATGGAGAGTGCCCAGGTTTCCGGCATAGTGCTGGCGGCGCCTGCACACCGACGGGTATTCAGCCAACTCATTGCAAGTGTTGACGTCAATCTCTCTGATTGGAGGAAGAGATGAAACAGCTACCCTTCGCTTGACGGAGCTGTGTCAACTATCAGCGGAACCATGGCCCCCATCAAATCTTACTCACGCAGCTAATAAAGCGATCTAACCCCGCCGAAAGTCATTGGCACTTCACGAAAAGCCAGAAATCTAAGATCTACTTATCACTAAAGCTAGGCCTCATGCCTAGAGCCTGACATGACTGTACTTCCGACATATTGTCTCAAGTTGGCAAATATCTCGTATACATCGACAGTTTTGTGTAAAAGCGGCGCTTGCCCAAGCTCAGCAACCTCCGCAGTGGTTTCTGGATCTTATGTCCTGGCTGCCCATTCACTCAAATAGCCCGCTCTCCGGCATCCTCAACTCATTATTGATCAACGATTATTGTCATACTTTTATCCACCTCAAGCAAACCCGCAATACATCACTCGAAAGCATGTTCTACACTTGCACACTCCTCCTTCTTTCGACGCTGCCACAAATATATTCTGTTCCTTGCCAGCAAATCGGCAAGGGCAATTACGATGGGCCCACGGGAACACAACCCCAATTAGATCCTTTCACCGCCGGTCAGGGCTTTGATATCATCCAGTCGCAGAATTGCTTGCTTCGATTTCAAAACCCTGACTACAACATGTCAGGATCTCAGAGCGATTTGTCTCAAGCGATCATGGCGTGTAAGTCTCCAGTCAACTACATCTAAAGTTTCATTCCGACCCAAGCTCACAGAAACCTTTTAGCTCGCGTGACGAAAGCCACGTGGGCTACTACACATGAAAGCTACGAGGAAACTTGCAATAATTACAATGGAGGCTTTGGGAGCAATGCTATGTTATGGTTGGGGGGTGCCGCGGAGCCATGTAGGAGTCCACTCTCATCAAATTGCAGCCGTGGCTTACATGTTCGCTAGATCAATATGCGGGCGTACTGCTCAGGTCAGCGACTAACGCACAGTCTGGTCTACAGGATGCAGCGACCGTTGTAACCTATTGTGAGTATATCCTTCCCGTTGTGGGTGACCATGGTGTAGTAGACGTAGACAGAACAGTCGTTAACGCACGCAGTACTACCGAGTGGGGTTGGAAAGATAACAAAGGTGGGCCCAGGAGCAGACGCCTCCGACAATTGCCAAAGACTCCAGAACGCCGGAGGAATCGGTATTGCTGGTACCGTTGACCCAAACGTCGACTATGCGTATGCGCCTCTTTTCCGAGTGGCTGTAGGATTGGCCGCTCGGTACCCTGATCCCAGAAACGTGCAGCTTTTTCAAGCTCCTTCGCCAGACTATCCATGGGGCTCGTCAAGTGGAGCGTTTGTGACAGCTGACAGGGCAGACGGCTCCTGTGTTGTCATCGACTTTCGCAGTATGCCAGCTTATATGATGAATATAGAAGGGTACCCCAATGCTGTCACGGCTGCATGTTAGTGCATTATCTCCTTCGGCTGCGGGTGGCTTTAGATATGGCAGGAGGCAAGAGCTCAATGAATTGTAAGAATAGCATTGGCCGAAAAAGCAAATAAAGAATCTAAATGTCAAACTCCTTTGATTAGCTTTTTAGAATGATTTTGTGATTCTTGAAATGCCAATATTGAACCTTTCTGTTGCCTGATATTGTGTTTGAAAGAAGTATTTGCGTGAAAGACGATGCTTTTTTGAGCTCATGGTATCCAGATCGCATTGATATACTTGAAGATTGGAAATTCCAGAACGGACAACATCTATGAGCTTCAATCAAAGGATTACTATCAGGACTTCAGTATTGAAAGAGTGAGCCATGAACGGTGGCAGCAGCAGCGACTTGAGGTACTGCAATTGCCCGACTGCCCACCGCGCAAGGGGAACACTGCACATTGACCATTGTAGACGTGGCGGAACAACCAATTGTTGTAGTAATCGCTAGTAAGGCACTCTTTGCATTTTCAACGGCTTTAGAGACCGCTTTACTAAGCACAGAAGTCCCAGATGCACTGTTCAAGCTGGCTAAGGAGGACACGGCAGCAATTGGGCATGGGATGTCCTGCGTCAAATGCGGACAGACTGGACATGCCACAGTGATAGTTGTCACGGGAAGATCTTGCAGTTAACTCATTATTTGGCATGTCAGATATACTGAATGTTCGTATTGGTAGGTACCGGCAAGGGCTGGCTGGCTATACAGCCATTGAAATGTTCTGAAAATTACCAGCTTCAGAAGGGTTCACCTATCAATTGGATAACCCTATAGGGCTGGGCTCGACCTACTGCGCGGCATACCCAAGACGGGGCTGCCTATATCTCCATTAGCTACATAGTTTACCATCTCATACTAGCAATCTGTCATACTTCGGATGTTGCCACTATTTAAATCATGTCTAGTTTGTGATAACAACAATATCCTTTGCATTAGAACGCCGTATCTAGAACCACTTGTTTAGGCTTAATTGTCAACCTGTAAGTCTTCTCCTCTCCTCCTGCTATTGGATGGGTATAGTTTTGTCGTCCTCTTCTTTTTCGATCCGACCTCTTGATCTATGTCAGATATTCCATGATCATCTCTCCGCTCGAATCTCTCCCTCGCAAGGTCTTCCTCCGCCGAACCAAGGGTTGCCTTAATATACTCGTCGAAATGTCGGGATGCCTCAGCTACCTTCTCGAACTGGCCTACTTCCAAGCGAGGCTTTGGGTTGGTCAACTCTTTTCCAAATCGTTCCTGCAACTTGTGAATTTCGTATTCTGCCAGGGTGATAGCTGTCTGGAATGTATTCCGGATCTGTCGCCCGTTCCATGTAGTCTTCAAGGCTTCGCACTCCATGAAATGCTCTTCTGCGAATGCTAGGATCTTCTGCCGTTCCTTTGGCTTGACCTCCATATTCTCATAGAATCTTTCCGTTCTCTTGAGGTTCATCTCCCAAATTTCAAGAGTGGCCTTTAGACCCAGCTTTGGGTAGAAAAAGCTCATGTGGATACGACTACGAAAGGCAGGGTCGAAAGTGCCAACGCGGTTAGTCGTCAGAAAGAGAATACCTGAATAATATTCTAGTACTCTCAAGAAGACACTCACGATCGCGTTACGTTTGAGATCTGTCTTGCTTCGTGCCATAAGGAAGTCGCTTGAAATCGCTTAGCCAGTCGCTACTTGTTTTCAACGAAAGTACACTTACTCGGCCTCATCTAGTAAAAGGACACATCCCCATTTATGAGCCAGCTGGAAATGGTTCTCGAGCGTCTTCTCGACCACTTCTGCACTGTCGCCAATATCGCCGCAGGTAACTTGGAACAAAGGGCGATGCGTGTACTCCGCAACACACTCTGCAGTGGAGGTCTTTCCGACGCCTGGTTCGCCGTGGAGCAAAATAATGAGGCCTTTGCCTTTGCCGCGCACAAGGTCCATTTGTCTTTCGACCGTCTTCTCCCCTGTAGCGAATTTGGCGCTTTTTGAGTGTGTTTCGACTAAAGCGAGCAAAGTCTCACTGTGGCCCTTGGGCAATACCAATTGATCTAGTCCAAGCTCCTGTGAAGAAATGTCTTGTACAAGCCTGACATCGAGACTTACCCACTTCCGGCTCCTTAATACATACCCGTAGACCATACAGGGGCAGATTAGTAGATCTTCTGGTTTCATGAGGTTCGAGCTTTCCAACATATCCCAGTGAGCTTTAGTAGTCTCTAGCACCATATCCGTAGCTTTTTGATCTGTTCTGTAGTCAATGTGTATGGCAGTGTTCCCATGACATCCTTCATGACGGCAAGTTGGATCGAGAAATTCAAGGCCCTCAAGTCTATTTGGCTTGAGTGTCGTTACGCCAAATTAGTCTCCAGCGAAGGATTTTTCAACAAAGCCATAGAGGTATCGATAATTACCTCGGAGTCTACCTGAACAAGGCAACCATTAGCTAATAGGTTCGATGATGTTCTTAGTGCGCTCCTACCTCTTCACGAAGCTGTTCCAGATTCAGAGTCAATCCATTGTAGCGTTTATGTACGACCGCAGCCTTGTTCTGTGTCAATGCGATAAACTTTTGGCCACGGTCGATGAAGCCTTCGCGCGTTATATCATTATTTCCGACCCCAGAGAACTTGACAGGATAGACCGATAAGGAGGTTATGGGCTTTATGCCAGCATATTTCTTGATCTCGAAGATACGCTGGACGGGTCCGAGCTGTGTGCCATCAAATCCGTAACAGAAAGAATTGATCTTCAGGGTAGCGCTCTCATCTATTTCTTTGTCCATATCATACACTATGGCAGGAGAAGCCTGCGCTTTGGTGCAGAGAGACGGCCTCCCTCCAAACACAGCTATGATGCGGTAAATCTGAGAATGCCCGTCGCTCGAGCGTATCTCATCTCCAATTCCGAAGAGATGCCAAAGGTCTGCAAAAGCGATTTCCCTGACGCTCCCGACCTGGATACTTCGGCGAAGGTCGAAAACTGGTCTTAAGTCGTGGTCCAGCAGCTCCACAAGGCACAGGAGCTCTTCGAGGAGTTCTGCTAATTTTTCATAATCTTCCTCGTCCTCCTTATCTCCCCCTTCTTTCATATCTGCCTGATATTGCATACTTGCGCCCGTCTTTGCACGGTTCATTCCTGTATCGTTCTTTCCCTCCATGGGGTGTACATTAGATGGTATAATATGTGAGCTTTGCATGTTGTTTGGATCCTTGAGCTCAGAAGTCCTGTCTGCACTCGCTTTTGCTGACTCCCTAGTATCAGCGCTCTCGCAAGGCATCTTGATAGCTTCTTCTGTTGAGGTTTTGGTAGAACAATCTTCCTGTAGAGGTGTGAGCCTCTCCTCTAGCTTATGCGTATGTTGTCTGATGTCTTGCTCATAGGTGGACAAGAATTTGAAAGGCCTCAGCATAACTTGAAAATTGAGTTGCATTTCATTAGCCACATCGGCATACGTGAACTTTTGGCCTGTAATATCCTGAAGATACTCAAGTAGTAGAGGCGAATTGATACGAATACGCTCAGGAATTGTATGATACGTTTCATCTAAGCTCGAGTCTCCGATCGCCACATCTGTGTGTGCCGCTTCTGCTTTGTCGGTAGTATCTGTCTGAAAGTCATTGCCAGCGCCGAGGCTGTCCACGACCACTTCAATCAGACGCCGTTGAGGTGGTGTAGCCATGGAAATTATACCATGATGTTGCTCCTTGTAGCTCGATGCCTTATATACCTCGAGCTCTTGAGGCTTCGGTTTGCATTCGTCAAAGCTCATACGACTTATCCCAAGTATTGCGACGTAATTTCGCTTTTTCTTCTTTCTACCCTCGGAGTCGGGCTCGCCGGCGCTCGAAATATCTCCAGCCTTTGTCTCCAGTCCCTTCAACCTTTTTTCCATATCCACCATTCTCTCTTCCATAAGTGCCGTGTATGCAACGTGCTGCCACAGCCGCTTGCGAGCCTTCTCGATACGCTTCGGGAGGGTGCCTTTTTGTATGGACGGGTAGAAGGTAGCGTGTCTAGCTTCCTCCTCAACATCGATCTGAAGCCCGTCATCGCCTACCTCGTCCTCATCAAGTTGGATCTGCTGTAACTTGACGTCGGTATCGTCGACGATCGCATCAGTCTTCGACTTTATATGAGGGCTCGAACCGAGAGGCGAGTGCTTCCCCACTGTAGTAACTTCCACAGCTTCTGATTGCCCTAAATGTTCCACAAGGACGCTTAGTTGAGTCAACCAAAGGAGTCACTTGCATGCTTACCGTCGGTATCTTGCGGTCTTTCGGGCTCTGGGGTGCCATGTTCCACGTCGCATTCCTCTGTAATGCCTGCTGCGAGATGTGGTATCTCATGCTGTTGGCTTTCTGTCAGACCCTGCTGCGGCATGTTGTGGCTCTGGATCACGTTCTGAGTCTCGAGACTGGTCATGGGAAGCTTCTCGCCAGCAATGTCTATAGCTTGCCTGTCGACAGTTGGCTGGACGATGGTCGAGTCGCGGACCATGGTACCTGTGATAGTTCTGGTAATTTTACCCTCAAACTCCGTAACGAATAGCGAGACGCAGGAGAGGCAATTATGTTCGCTGTCTAGGGTTTCCACGATGTAGTAAGCAGCAAGATGCCAATGCCCAATAAGTCGACGCGCACGGTGTCTAGGGCTACCACGATGTGGTAAGTAGCAAGATGTCAATGCCTCATTACTCGACGGGCACGCGGCGGGTTATACCTAGATGGTCAGCTAAGCACCTTTAAGAGCCTCACGAATGCTCTCGGAAGCGTGGATAAGGCGAACCGCGGCGCCACTTCGTAAAGCAGGCAGACAAGGAAGGCACCCTGCATGACAATGACGCGCAGACTGCCATTATGGGGACGACGGTAAGACACGAGCATTTGTATGTTATTCGTCGATAAGCTTGCATTAGTGGAGGCTTGGCGAGGGGCTGGCTCCTGCGAGTGAGCAAATTGATCACTGAACCACAATGCTCAGGCTAAGCTGCGCAATGGCTTATCTCTTGAGAGGTGACGTTGCATTCTGATTCCCGCAAATTTTTGGCAGCAATGATGATCGAGAACACCCTTGGTTGAGAAATAACATCCGTCGCAACGGGCACGAGGCTGAAAAACGACAGAGACGATAACGCTGCCCAATTTCTGCCCATGAAATTTAAGCAACCTGGCTCCGCGCATTTCCAATCCTTCTCACAGGGCGCAGTAAATCTTTATTGTATCCAGCACAAGTGGCACCGCTTCATATTTAAATATTTACAACCCTTCGAATATCTGGACCATAACGCAAGAGAGCCCCAATGTCGAAGGCAACGCGTTTCAAGCAGGCGATAGGCCTGCGGAAGAAGTCGCTTGTCAGCTTACCAGTTGACTTCATGCAAGATAGTATGGATGGTGATTTGAGTCCGGCCATGGCAACGCCACCTCTCCAGTACGCGTCAGAAGTCAGTGCATTTGTGAAGCCGGAGAGGAAGAAGGAGCTTGCGGAGTACGCGAAGACTACCACTAATTCTACGTGCCCGTTGTGTAAAGCTGATCTTGAGCAGCGAGGAAGATGCTTTGTTTAGCGATGCGAAGTCCCAGCTGCAAGAGTTGAAAGAGGCAGTGGTGAAATATCAGCAGAAGACCGGCTCGACACCTCAAGGCGTAGCTCAGCTCGATACTGCAGCCTGTACCTGGAGTGAGATTCAGGAATTGATTGAGGTAGCGACCAATGGGCTGGGTTCTGACGATGAAAGTGACAAGATAAAATTGTCTTGTTCAAAGATAGCAAGGAATATAGCCGGTTTCGACAATTGGCTGAATCTTTTGCCCGACGGCGACTATGGTGCTGTCATTTGTGGTGTATTCAAGATGGTCGTTTTGGTAAGCGGCAACTCAACTTCAGTCCTTCTTAGTGCAAAGTCTCACGTCCATAGGCGGCGAAGCGTGCAAACGATATACAGATTGCCATCTTCAAAGCGTTAGCAGAAATCCCCGAATCCGTTGCACGCGCAGCTGAGTACCGGAAGCTGTACAGAGATGAGAGACCTCAGAAGCTCATTCAGAAGACTGCACAACTTTGCAAGGCAGTACTGGTGGCGCTTCGGCATATCATGACCTATCTCAGTGAAGGGAGCTTAGGTCCGTGATCAGCCTATAAATAATACGGTAGCTCTTCGATTATTGTACTAACATTTGGCCAGAAGGCGCAATGAAAGCGATGTTTCAAGGCTCAAACTACAAGAAGACGCTACAAACTCATCTAAGAGAAGTCAAAGATCTGACTGCCATGATGGACCTAGAAGCTGGTGTGCGCTCGCAGCATAGCGTACAATACATCGAGGAACATGTCCATGTTATTGAAGCGATGCTGAAAGAACTTCATGGCAACAAGCAGAATATTCAGATGGACGAGAAGATGACGGAAAATGTTGCGGCTCGCATTGGTGATGCGATGGTAGAACGGGTTGTAAATAGAATGTTTAGTCTTCTGTCAAGCGGTGCTGGCGTCGCGTCTAAATCTCTCAAAGGTGCGAAAATTATCAGAAATCATAAGTACGGGGGGACTGACGACTTGTCTTAGGTTCAAATCCCCCGTCGCTCCATCAGCCTCATCAGTCACCCTCTTCCGTAGAGTCCGGGAGATGGACACCAGGTGAGCTCTTCCAGGCACTAATGTATACATTTTCTGACGTGTCGAATAGTGATTGACCTCAACGATCTCTTTTCCATCCTAGGATCTTCGCATATTCCAGCTCGAGATTTGCGACGTTGCTTAGCAAACGGCCATCTACTTAATCCTGACGATCAAGACAGAGTCAAATGGATCATGCGATCACCCCAACTGCGAACGTGGCTTAATTGTCCTCGATCGAAAAGTATCCTGGTTAATGGCAATAAGACCGGCAATGAGGTCTTTTCTCCAACCACTTTTCTTGCCGCCAAAATGATTGAGAGTCTTCAGGCAATTGAGCCAATCATAACGCTCAACTTCTTCTGCTCTCTGCACGCAACAGAGGGCGAAAGTACTAAGGAGGATGCTATTGGAATGATCAAGAGCCTCATTGCGCAGCTGCTAGTGAAGGACTTCGCGTGGAACCTTGCTTTCCTTAGTCAAGAAGACATGGATAGCATTGAGGCCAACAATCTCCAAACTCTTTGTAGGGTTTTCCACGGCCTTCTCCAACAGCTACCTAATATGACGTTCCGATACTGGATGATCGACGCAATCACTTTTTACGAGCGTGCGGAGTGGCGCGGAGGCTTTTTGAAAGCGATCAATGAGCTGTTGAACATCATGGACAGTTGCAAGCAAGTGGTCATAAAGTTACTTTTGACGTGCCATGGTCGGAGCTCCTTCGTCAAAGATTACATAGACGACGAAGATATCTTGCTGGTCCCATCGGTAATCGATGGTGACTGCCAGGGTTGGAGCGACGTGGGTTGGCATAGGTTGATGGGGAAAGACATGAATGCTCTTGAGGACACGGTTGTTCGCAGTATTCCTGAATGACTGTAGTAAGTCCCGACCTGATGGCTGCTATTAGGAGATCAAAAAAATCTAGTAACGGTTTAATGATCAGCTTTTTAGAATGATTTGGTGATTCCTGAAATGCCAATATTGAACCTTAGTGCTCCGCTGGTAGGACGAAAAGCTGCAAAAGCTGCAAAATGAAGCTGCGAGATGAGGATATCAATAATTTTGTTGGTTGGCCGAAAAACTCAGCTCTAGGGCCCCCACCCCGCTGCAGCGGACGGCCAAGCTGGCGGAAGCCCATCGCCAAGACCCCCTCCATCTAAGCGACAGGGCATGATGGCTAGCTATATAGATATATACAGGCGTGGGTGGGTGGGGCAAATAGATGGCTTGAAACTTTATTGAGCTGCTGAAGAGGTGGGGACGAAAAAGAATAAGGATTAGGAATAGGTGATGTGCCCTACTAACACTGCTACGTCGATCCTCCTTTCCTTAGCATCCGCCGGCGGCGCTGCTAGTGGCCACCGGCGACGATACCATCGAGCACTAACCCCCAGCTAAGCTGGAGCAATTTTCGTTGCCTGAGATCCTGTTTGAAAGAACTATCTGCTTGGAAAACGGTGCCTATTTGAGCTCAGGATGTCCAGAAAGCATTGATAAATTTGAAGATTGGAAATTCCAGAGAAGACAACATCTCATCCATTTTACCTAGGGCTACGTACGGAGGAGCATATTAAAATAACCATCAATACCACCAGATTGGCACCATCACCACTATTTTGCAAGCTATGCAAGCTACCTAGCCTGCTATCGCGCATGCCTGATATGCGTAGAAAAAGTAAAAGAGCAAGGAAAGACGCAGGCATTGCAATAGAAGGTTCCACCATCTTACCATATACAATATTGTAGCCCAGTAGGGCTGGACCTAAAGCCGGGCCCTAAATATACCCTAAATCTGAGGGGTTCTAGGGATTGTCTTTGTCGCACGGAAAGCCAATTTTAGGGCTATAGTGAGGGGTGGAGCCTATCAACGAATACTCAATCGTACGGAGAGCTTTTTGTTCATTAGGCTCCACCCACTAAGTACAAGTACCTGGCCGTGCGCATTGAGATCTCTGAGGGGCAACATCACCTAGACCGCCATGGAGACCATGCATGGAACAACATACCCGATATCTAGAGCTAGTACTCCTATATATTAGGTTATACCTATAATCCCATGTACCATTTTATGGCTTATGGGTGATAGTCGTCGCATTTTGGTTTCTCGTTTTCGTTTTTTGTTTCCCAATTTTTCAAGTTGCGTAATTCGCCCATTGCCTCGTATGCTCCGCTTGGGTTTTACTCAAAGTCGTAGGTCGTATAATTAAGTCCTTGGGAGTGTGGATTCGTAGAATCTGCGCTTCATACTCTACGCCTAGACTGCCATCAGCTCCAGTTATGTCGGATGCGTTGAAATACGTACAGGTCCGGGAGCCAGGCCTAGAAAGGGCATTGACATCGACGTATAATTGGTAACAGTGCATTGTGGATTAGAGGAATTTTCATCGTGCAAGAGCCCGGCAGATTTGATGTAGCGCTGAAAGGGATCTTTATTTCTATGAGGCTTGGTACTTGACAAACTTTTGCAGGCAAGAGATGTCGAACTGGAAGGATTTGTTGATTTGGTTATGAATGTCTCATCTAGTGCGTCTTGATCGGTTGATAGAGACTGCGTATGGGGACTGTCGAGTTTTTTTTGGATCAGTGATAGCGTGTGGTCTATTCGATCAATGCGAGACTTTATTCCATCAAGGGTTTGAAATCTAAACTCAGATTATTAGCCAGAAGAGAATATGTGTATCTCTTCGAGAGGAATTAGACTCGCATATAGAAATTGGGTAGGAGCGGTTGGAAACAGCGATAACTTGCATTTGATCCATATCCTTCGGCTTCTTCTTAGTGCCAGAGAATGTACACCTGACACCTCTCTTTCTGCATCTTACACATTCTTGCTGCCCTCTATCACACTTGGTCTTCCAGATGCGACAGTTGTCACATGATATACCGAGCGGATTTAAAGTGGTCTGCGACCCTTCTTGATCATGCACAACAGGCTGTGGATGCTGTATTGTTACCTCGTCAAGTTGGAATTCATCCATCGTAAGCTTTGCTTATCTTGTTGTGTATTATCTTGACTAAGATAAGGGCTAGATAATTCAAAAATGCAGCCACGAGCTCATATCTTCGAAAGCATAGCGGGCGAATCTTTCTATGATGACCAATTTGAGAATTTAACGGGACGCTACAGCAAAGCAGTTTATGCTGTCGGAGCATTCAGCGTCCGGTCATGACTTGGACTGTGCATAGCCAGGTTCCAGGCCTTGTTGCTGCCAAGGCGGGGATACATTCTCCTTGCAGTAGATCTGCATAAGTATAACCCATGCTTTAGCGCGGGTGTCTCAAGGCCGTAAATGATCTGCAATCTTTACATTAACACATTCTAAAATGCTATTCGCGGGGATATACAAGCGGTATCCTTGCGATCGGTATGAGAAGTATCGAGGCCTCATGTTGCAATGCGGCTATTCCATTTCCATATTCCATCCTTGTTTATCACCCTCGCTTAGCTGCCTCTACGAACATATGCTCATTTCCACACAAATATTCGCATTCTAGCATCTTCTACCCCTCTTCCTGCGCATCTGTCCTGCAGAGCATCATGTATTATAGGAGCTTCCTCCAATAGATTCTAGATCCTCAGGCTATTCAGTGTTCACCATCAGATCCACGTCTTCCTCTATTGTAACACCTCGGTATAGCCTATCATTAAGACATACCAAGTAGGGTTTACCAAAAGTCATTTCCTAATGAACGAGGACTACAGAGCTATTAATTCGAAGCACTCTACTTCTCTACCCGTGGTTTCGTCAAAATCGCCTAGCTCAGCAGTAGACCCTATTTAACCCCGTATTCGAATTATCCGGCAGCCGTGATGCACCGCTCTCTTTTCATCACAGCCTAAAGATTTCAAGTTTTCGTGTCCCTTCAGCTCGTATGCACGAATTCGCTAAAGGGGATAGGTCCGACTCTAAAGTCCCTGCTGAATTAGTGAGCACTCAAGTGATAACTTAATAGCCAGCCAAAGAGCCATATTGTACTAAAGTCGTTGATAGGGCCTATGTGTCTTATCCAACCACTGGTAATTCCACACTTTGTTTGTTCCCGACGACTCGACTTCATTCTAAGAAGAAATGCAAATACCCAAAATCGTCAAGCACCTCCCGGCCCGCATGCACTGCGCGCCTTTCACAAAGTAGGCCATGGTCAACCACTGCAGAGCTCTACATAACGCTTAGAGAGTCTTTTGAATTACTACATCAATGATACTGTCGCAATGTAGGGACGAGATTCTGAGGATAAACACTGCATTGCCTGTCTAGATAGAAGCTCTGGAAGGCCTCTGCTATATACACGATGCTCTGCAGGGCAGATGGCCTGTAAAAGGGGCAGAAGACGCTAGAAGCTGTGGAAATGAGAAAATGTTGGTGTACTAGCTAAGCGAGGATGGAAATGGGATAGCCATATAGCAACAAATACTTACTAATTTCCTCTACCGGTTGTCTTATTGACCTTCTTTTCGTTGCTATCTATGCCAGAGTTTCTAACAAGGTTTCTGCAAGGCTGGGGTCAATGCCAGCTGAGGAGCCTCTACTGGCACATGGCTGGCAAGCCACTAATATAGCGATCACGCCGTATTGCATGATGGCATTCATAACAGAATTAGTTAATTCGTCTCCACTTTCGCACAGCTAGCTACGTAGATAGACCAAGATGCTAATGAAATATTAGATATGCTCGCTGCCTTGGCTTTGCCATCGACTCATTGTTTGTATTACTTGCCACGCCAGGTAAGTTATAGACCAAAAGTAGAAAATCGGCAGAAGGAAAAGAAAGCTGACGGTACATCATATGCTAAACATAATGTCGCTAGACTATCCGGATGTTATAGCCTGCAGAGCCGGTAGTCATGTTTGCCACAGTATAATGAAGGCGATGGCGAGGCTTGCACTCACTGCTCAAGTCGAGATCTGGGCTGCGATGTGTGCTGGAAACGTGAAGGTAGAAACGGTGAATGTTGATGTTCGGGAATCGATGATAGCAACTGCCATGGTTGCGGCGGGTGGTGGCCGGGAATTTGGCTTGGTTGAGCATGGTGAAGGGGTCCGTGTTGACTGGGCGGGTAGGGTATTAAGGCAGGTTCTCGTCGTCGAAGGTCTGGGCGGGTAGAGCGGCTAGGTGACTGCGTGGGAGGATTTTGCTGGCAAATTCGTGGTTGAGGGAGAAATGTGGGTTCAGGGCACATCATTTGCGTTCCTGACATGGGTTGCTGATATTCCTTCATTGCTGGTGAAGAAGAAAGAAGCGGTGTCTGAGCGACCGATCGGTCTTGTTCGGCCTTTTGCTGGGGCCAAGGAATAGCTTTCTTGAGTACCATATCCCATGTCAGTCCGATATACTTAGCCAGAGCTTCCGCTTTCTGAGCTTGTTCGTTGTTCAAGTATGCAGCATATTGAATATGGTGCATGAATTCTGCTGCAGAAGCTGGCTGTGCATGGTCTATATGTGGCGTACCAGTTATCTCCTGCTCTAGTATTGGTATTCTTTCGTACGGCTGCTGACGAGCCTCGACTTTGGCAAGGCTTGCTGGGTATATCTCATCTTGCTTCTCACCAGATCCGAGTTGAATAATGGGATTGTTGCTTGCTTCGAGATCTGCAGTAGTTTCTTCTGCTTTGGTAGCTCCTGGTCGTTTATCGTCTGCTCCATCTCTTTCTGTGAACCCTTGCTTCTTCGCTCTAGTTTCCCAGTAATCGTCTTGAACACGTTTGCCATCTTTAATCACCCGTGCGCCGAATTGACGAAATATTGATTTTGCAGTGACAATGGTGATTGGGCGAGATCGTACTGAAGAAGGTAAGATCGCTTGATAGATTAATACATCTTTCTCTGCTTGCGTAGTATTGATCTTATATAGAGATCGGTTCTTGTTGAATAGCATATAGGAATCCCGATATCCTAGAAGACGTGCACACTCTATGGCCAGCATAAACCTTTTGGTACCTCGATTTACCACAAAGAAAGTCCTTATCTGGAATTGTCGGCCTCCCAATGGCTCTCCCATATGTGAGACCTTTTGCTCTCCAGCCTCATCATATTCTCTCGGCGAATATTCGTCTTGTTCGGCCGCTAATCGATCCGTTGTGTGGCCTCGAACGGTTGGCAAAGCTCTGACCATAGCAGATTTTGTATTGGTAAGTTCTTGTGGTAGGCTTTGTGACTGTATTTGAGGAGTGCGCAGCTGGTTTAGACTTTTAAATGACGACTGCTGTTCCGTGGTTGTAGGGTTGTCTTTCCTTTGGGGGAATCTGCCATGTTTCTTGGGATTTTGAACACCTGTAAAATCCCACTAGGTCAGCCAAAGACGTACTAAACTGTCACCATCCAGAGCGAAACCAAATCCGAGCATAGCTCGCCAATGAGAAACATACCATCGCCAGTATCACCTTTGAGGGTGTCTTCACTGTTTTCTAGAGATCGACTCCTCTTTCGTCCCAGATGCGTTACAGATGCATTGGTCGAGGACGACGTGGGGAGGTAGTCCACTGCGAAAGGAAGCACGATACCATTAGCATAACTCGACAAGATATTATGGTTGATGATAGGGATCTTAGGATTCTGAGAAGAATAGGGAGTGGCTGAAATAATATCCGAGCCGCCTTCGATCGAAAGAGGGAAATTCACCGAGCGTGTTCAAAACTGCTGGATTGGATCCACCAATGGTATTTCGCCCAGTGAAATGTCCTTGTCCCATAACCTCCATCCCATCCATTCCTGGCGCGGTCGGAAACGACATTAAATTTCGGGGTCGTGAATGTC
This sequence comes from Cladonia squamosa, assembly GCA_947623385.2. Lineage (NCBI taxonomy): Eukaryota > Fungi > Ascomycota > Lecanoromycetes > Lecanorales > Cladoniaceae > Cladonia > Cladonia squamosa. Next base: position 1,069,521 of record OX392385.1, read on the forward strand.
GTCGAACCAACGTTTCTGGTACGTGAAGACCACCGTAGAGAAAAAACGTCTATTGTACGGTAGTATATATCACGCTGTGGCATGGATGTTGGTATTTACTTGTAGGACTGCCATCTCAGTAATCCGAGGGGGAGCGAGATTGGATGCAGGCACTGAATATTGCGCTGGGGAAGGCAGTTAATAAAGCCAGCTATGAGACATCTTTCCAACCTGCTGTCCTTGCAGATGATGTATGTCGAACCAATGGTTGGCTGTCCTACTACTACCCACACATTGGACCCCGTCTATTTCAATCAAATACGGTATTCTGGGAATCCTTATTGCCTGGAGATTCAGGAAAGGACTATGGTCATGGTTGAGCTCTACCTATTCAGGAACCTCGCGCCAAGAGTTATGGCACCCTTTCAGTTGGTGGGTAGTGCTCGATGGCAATACCGGCGCTTATCTGCAGCACTGCCGGCATGCTGGGGAAAGGGGAATTGGCGCAAATCCTCTTACCACAGTAGGAGGGTCCCCCAGTTTTCTTTGTCTCCGCGAGCCGTTCCTACGCCTTTTCTCCACCTTTTTTGCGCCTCTTACGTGGCACCTTGCCGGTTATCTAAGCTGCAAGCTTGTCACACCCACCCACACCCACCCACACCGGTATATAGCTAGGTGGCTCAGTTCAGTCTCTATACCCTAGATCGTCTATGTCTATTACCTGAATGGAGGTCTCAGCGATAAGCCTCTACTCCCTATCCCGGCCAATAGCATTAGCATAGGCCAGCAGTAGCAAAGAAATTGGGCCTAGAGCCGAGTCTTCAATCAACCAATAAAGATTCGGAATATCTTCAACATCACCAGCTCTTCACCCTGACCAGATGAGCACTAAGGTATGGTCCTTCAATTGGTATCCCGCCTGCCTAACAATACTACATGCAACACCCATCACGCCAACACTCTGCCTAATAATACTACATGCAACACCCATCACGCCAACATTCTGCCTAATAATACTACATGCAACACCCATCACGCCAATACTACTTTTCAGGATACTCTCTACCTCACGACCCTTTGTAGAAAGGAAATACAATCCAGTCTTGATTTCGGGGTGTGGAGAAATGAAATTCCCTTATCGGATCGACCGGAACACTCAATAATCGAAAGCGAAGTACGGAGGGTACCAGCGCAGCGACTATACGTCCTACTAACCTAATCTGATTATGGTGCTGACCTCACCCTCATATATTGGAAAACAATTTCGCTGCTGCAAGTCGGCCAGAGACAGTCCCCCTTCTTTTTCCGGCGATCCCAAAAACTGAGCAAGCTCTATACACAGCATGGTACCGACGCCTCACCTTGGGTCACACTAGCGGCTGCACTACGTACTGTACACAGCCTAGACCTCTGTTCGTAGCGGGACAAGCGGTTCGCCTGACTACATAGAGAAAGTAAGTCGTTATGTTGCTGATTGCGAAACATCTTTCCTATGCTTTCGCTCTCAGGGAACAGGTGCAGGTGCCTCTGTTAATATGTGTTACAACTAGCCAATGCTTAGCCAGGGGCTGGGTTTGGGGACTAAGGCAAAGAGCCTGTCAATCCACATGCAGCTTACGATGCGGATTGACTGACAAATCCCTAGATGGGGCCTTCTCATATATCCAATGAACCGTCTGATAGTCTTCATGCACGGCAAGATTGCGTACTGGTCTGAGGTGCTAAGATTGCCTTGGGTTCTACTTCTCGGCTACGCCGCAGATCAACCTCTCGCATTAAGCTTTCCGGTATCAGTATTTGGCGAATAGATTCGCTCTGCAAAGTCCGGAGCATGTTTGCACTATGATATGACATAGATCCTGTGACACTGATTGGGTGTCCTCAGACTCAGCAGATGATGAGTTGGCTGGCTAGACTATGATATATCTAAGCGGAAAAATGTCCCGTCTCTCCGAGGAGCGTCATATCTGGTTCTGTCATTTGAAGGTCTTCTCTCTCATGAGAATTGACACGATGTTCCTCGTATCCATCCCGCTCTGGCTTTTGTTCTCTTTCATTGGTCGAAATCTTGCGTTCAGTCAAGCGCAGATTTCCAGTGCATTCACGGTAGAATATCAGTACGTGCTATGACATCCGATGATTTGGAAAGTTTCGAATAATTCAAATTGAAAAATCACTAACGATTGAATAGCTGCGATAAGTTCGGGCCCATTAGTTGCAAATGTATTTGCAATCAGGGCGGCATGTTCGTCACGCCAGGAACGAGTCTCAGAATATCGCCCGGAGACCTCCAAAAGTGGACCTGTGAATTGGAGTGAACTCAGTCATGTACCTTCCTCGACGTATCACTGACCAAACCTGATAGATGCCTAGAGCGTCGAAGTACGGCAGGGGTGATCGGAAACTCATATCTGACACTCTGTTCCTACCTCTGCAACCAAGCTCCCCGAGCTACCGTTTGGTTGGAGTAACCCCAATAACCCCAAAGTTCCTGTGCTCGCAAACGCTACAATCTTAAGACGATGCCCCATTGATAGATTGAAAGATGAACTCATCGTCTTCAATGGCGAGGATATCATCAATCTTTTGACACGATACTTCTTTTCCGCCGTCTTCCTTTACTGCGAGCAGAAGACACAGGACTTACACCTTTTGCCCGCATTGCTCTTGAACAACGCAACAGAAGAAAGAGTAGGAACATATGAACTAGACCGAAGACAAGCAGACAGGCAATCAGAAAATGTCGATGAGATTCAGGAATGATGAAAGCGGGGCTCTTAAAGGGCCTCAAGGCTATCGGAATGTTGGGAAGCGCAACAGAAGACTACATGAGCAATAGCGTGATACAGGAGGCGAAGACGTAGCTGGGAGTATGACGAAGAACAACGAGAACAGGAGGTCGGGCATTGAGCTGTGCAGAGGGCACTCGTGCCATGATATTCAGCTCTCAAAGGACCACGAAAAAGGTTTCTTCAGTTAAAGTGAATATGTTTGCAACGCGCGAAAAGGAGATGGGTTATTCCCAGCTTAACTGGATACAGCGTCTCGTGTCTTCGGACAATCCTTCTCCAGGTTTCAAACATCTCATCAAATTTAGCCGTGAAGTTTGTGCCAAGCTTCCTGACTCCATGCTAGCGATTACAGTGCATGGTGCACGTATATTGAGATGTCGACCCACTGCCCGTATGCCTGAAGTATGTTAGTTCTTTGTCTTCTGACAAGAGATCATTACAACCGTAAGGGCAGATGGTACTGGTTTGCTAAGGAATATCGCTTGTTCGTTTACTTTTAGTGAGCGCTCGATGACGCTTGGCCAATACAGTCACAACCCTCCTATGGGTGGTTACCGATACCGTTGTCCCTTGGACGTCTTCTTATCTTTGGCAGGTTCTTGATGCTGGAAGGTCAGTTTCACTGCCTGGGGATGGTGGGCCAGCAACATACCAACCGCTAGGCTTTGGCTGGATTTGTTGATTGCCGCCCGCTTGCAATTGTGACTGAGACTGGTGAGTCGGTAAGTTAGTCCATTTCTGCATCTGCACCGATATGGAGAAGATTAGATACAAGGCATTGCACACAAGAAAGCGGTAAGAGAGACTTTACTTCTCTATATTTGACGAGGTCCGTCGGGGGTCTCAGCGTAGTTCTCCAAGCCAGTCGATGTGAAAGCGGGAAGTATGTATTCGCTGCCGATGGTCTTTTCCTTTTTTTGCCAGCACTACTCTGAGGCTGCAGAAAGATTAACCTCTCAACACAGTCTATCATTAGGGATGAAGTGAATCTTGCGCACCTTCACTGATAATGAAATAATTCAACTCGCTCAAGCATTCTTGTGAAGTTTGCGTATGCTAGTATTACAGACAAGGTCATGTTGCCATGGGCCACGCGGAGGAGTATGTTGAATGCTGGGAACTTGACAGATTAGAGAGAGGGAGTGACGGTGTAGATATTTCTCCAAGAGAAACGACCTAAAGCCGATAAGGAGTTGAATGGTAGTAACCATTGCAAGCGGTTTTTCATCATTTGTCTCAAAGTAGGACGCTTTCCGCGTCTGTATATCTCCACTTCTAAGCATGTTCTCGAATTATCCCGCTGATTCGTATATTTTTGCTCAGCTAGCACTTCCATGGGAAAACGGGCTATGCAGCGATACGCTGAAGGTAAGGGTGAGGTAGAGCTACGGGCCGACTTCTGCTTCCATCGGCCAGTTAAGATAAGGCTCTGCTATGTAGTGACTCTTGCTAACCCAATCTTCTAGGCGCATGAACGAACATTCGCCCGAACGACAGCGATAGTTGTCAAACTCCGGCGCAAGCAGCGTGGGAGTTATCGCTCAACCAGGTTAGTGAATTCCACCCGTGGACTGATGAAACGGTTTCTTTGAACAAATACGCGCAGTGTTTTCGGAGCCAATGCACCACGTCAAGCAGGGTGGTGCGCACGTAGTTGGGCACCAACGGCGGTCAGCGAGGATTGAATTCTCAAGTCATATCATCCACATCGGCGGGCCGGCCATATGAACCTCGACAGTAGATTTGAGTCTGCTCTTTGCTGATCTGAACAACGCTTGTTTAGCGTGCGCCTGCCACGCAGTTGACACCCCATTTGGTTGCATGTTTAGGCTGCAGAGAGCCCCCTGCAGCGTGCTTGGAAAGATTCGTTCATATTGCCAGGGGGCGTTCTCATGACTCTCAGCTGTGGAGCTGAATGTGCGTAGGTTCTAGACGTCATATGTCATTACCTATCCAAGAACCACAAACAAACTTTACCATGATAGCGCAGAATGCCTGGGTTGGTATGTCTCCTTCATATTATGTAAAAATGGTGTGAGAACGCCGATAAAGTGCAGGAGATCTAGGGGTGTGGCAGGGGCACACTCCTTGTCCTTGTGGGGGTGGCACTGTCGAGATCATCACCAAGCACTTCTTTCTTGAGATGCTGTCTTCCTTAAGGACTTCAATTCGACCATTGGATCTATATTGCGTCTACTGCGTAAGGATGCTAAAAATTATCAGTTGATAATAAGGGATGCTTGTGATCTAGATTACGTGTAAGTTAGAAGATTGCTGTGCTTCTCTCTTCTCTCCGAGACCTCATGCTATCCATGCGCAATCTTCGCTGGTCTAGACTTTAGGGACATGCACGTGATCCGCAAACACGTGCCGTTGCATAAAGAAAAGGACGCAAATGTCCCTTGATCTGTTGTCGCCTGTCGGGTTCTGAACCCGGCGCGCCTATGCAATGCGCTGCACCACGCCGTGTGCATTTGCACCCAACCTGATCCGGTGAATATCATGACGTCTCGCCCTATGTTTTGACACCACCATCTGATCCTACTTCGATCAACCCGCTTCGCCACCCTGAAAATCTCGCAGTAAGATTACCTTAATGGTGGGCTAGACACGTAATAGCGAAGCATGTTGGCTTGTGATGAAATCTTGGCGCGTGATAATCCGGGCAATCGAAGGCCTTGCCGCCCTTGCAGAGATCCTTGCAGAGATACCAAGATCGTCACAGCCCAACGGGTATTATGATCCTTCGCTGATATATCCGCTTGCACGTCAGCAAATCAAACCCTTTTTGGGGCTCGGGCCCAGTGCCGAGGCCGCTCCTACACTACATTCTTCACGGATCGGGCAGACCTAATCTTAACCCAACCCATCTCGTACCTTAAACTCAGACCAATCAGCTGACTGCTGATACATGTGTAGGCTGCGAAGAAAGCGGGCATATTTCCAATCACACTCATCAAGGAACCGGAAGCCGCTGCTCGGTACACGCTGTATTAGTCTCAAAGACAAAGCTATTAGTGTGAGTCTAGAACCTCATCACGTAGATAATCCTGATGGTTCTCAAGATCGGCGATGCTTTTGTCCTTTGCGATACTGGCGGCGGGACTATCGACCTTATATCATACGAGATCACGAAGATCGAGCCCTTTGAGCTTAGAGAATTGGTTAAAGGAACAGGCACTTTGTCGAAGAAGATCTGTTTGAAGTTGGCTATATAATTTTCTAGATGGCTTAGCTGGTTCAACACTTATAATCACCAAAAAATTTGAGGAGTTTATCAGGGAAGTTGTAGGGGAGGATCAATACTTGCCCTTATAGAAACATAAACCCTACCGTCTTAGGATACAGTACTTTGACGAGTCAGTAAAGCCGGTATTTCATCCATTCAATCATTTTGCAGATGACGTCAATTTCCCAATGGCGGGTCTAGCCGATGACTCAGCAACTAAATGTTATGTTTAATTTATTGCTTATAGACGAAACTTACACCAACGGGTATAAGTCTGAGTTCTTAAATATTATTCCAGGGGCATCTATACTATCAGGTATATTTGTTGTAATCAGCAAAAATCCTGAGATTACCAAAATGGTAACCAACCTTTTAATAAAAACTTTGCAAAAGTTCTTTATGAATTAAGCCAAAGTAAGATGCAATGTAAAATGATTTCAACTCAAACCTTTGTTTAGAAAAGACATATTTAAGTTATTTGATGTTATGAAACAAGAGCATAATAAAATTATTATGGTTTCTCTGCAATATTTCCTCCAACTGCTTCAACGTTACCAGGTGAGCGAGATTTATTCTGATTCACTTGAAGTGCGGCTGCTCATCATTCCGCTTTAGAGAGATCATGGAGGGGATATATCAGCCGCTTATCAAAGATATCCATCGACTTGTCAAAGAACAGGTCGACTCTGGTCGTATCAAACGTATGGAAGAACACCATGCAAAAGGCAAGGAGATCAAGGTAAAAAGCCCAATTTCTGAAGACCATGAATGTAGCTCATGAAATGAAGGCAATATTCCTAGTCGGTGGCTCGGCTCGAGCATTCACCTGAGGGAGAGTCTCTAAGTGCTTCATCCAAACATCCAATTTATACAACCTACCGATGCGTGAGTGGCTATAGCCCGGCATTACATGCTTTTATATAGTAGAGTGGCTAACAGTCATCCTAAAAGCTGGTCTGCCATCTTGAGGTGAGAGAGTTAACCCCAACTATCTTGGATGATTCTTGGCTGATATCATATTAGGAGGCCAGTCCTGAGCCAAGCACCCAAAGAGGCCCTCGTTACTTCAACAGTGACACCGCGACATTATGGGGTCTCAGCTAAGGCCCTGTGGACAGATGATGATGCTGGCCAACCTTAATGTTGAGATCGATTTGTAAAGCGAAACCGTGTCTAAAAGATGATATGGTACATATATGCGGTATGATATTCAGTAGCTTCGTTGATGTTCGCCAGCTTACAATGCTCTTCAGGGCGAACATCTTCTGAGGGAGCAAAGGGTATCTTTTCCATTTCACCGCCAGCTAGAGGAGAACTATGACCGGGACCAGTTACTCTTCAAGGATGAGCTTATACAGTCCGAAGCCATCATGGCTCCGAAGTATCCTACCCCAGGTAAGCATTGGTCACAGTGATATTGCGTTGGAACTTTCGATTTCGAAGCTTGCTGATGGTTGAGCTCCCTAAGGAACCACGACGGACAATTGCGTACTGACGGCTGACTTCAGAGATGTTCCGAAGGAGAGTTTCAAGCGGTGCCTTGCAAAGGATGGGCGTCCATATTACTAGGTATACTATACCCTGAATATCACGTTCGACTCTGCTATCATGAGGTTCACTTCGGAGATAAATGGAAAAGAAATGGGGGTGGTTGAGGCTAAGTATGAATAGAGCGAACTTGTGCTAGAGTGAAGTCCTGTCATCCATCAGTCTTGGATCGTTAGACTTCTATTATAAGCAAATAATCGAGGACATCTTAAGCATGAATAACGGTGACTAGCATATCTGTCGTACTTGTCAGAGGTAATCTTTTTTGTTAACCCTTGCATCAATAGTTCTACCTTCCTTGGTATATCAATTCCCTTAGCGACAATTCAGATCATTTAGCGCCCCCGTTCTGACATGATAATTTATCACTACTGTACCTAATTAGGCGGCGAAGAGCAAGACAGTAAGGATCGAAACCGGTTACTCATTATCTAAGATGATGGTCTGGTCGCCAATCTGGATATCTAGGGCCTTGAACGTCTCTAAAGTAGCATATCCTGTACAAATATGCAAGGCTCATAATGTGCACATATCGTGAATATAAGGTATTCCAGGCCGAATGAGAATCTGCGTATAGGAATGCAACTTTCCGCAAGCAGGACTAAGTTCATATCTACACAGTCAATACTCCCCCTCCGGGCTGCTACTCTCAAAAATTCAGCCGCAGCCTGCGCGGCAGCATCTGTTTCATTGGCCCAGCCTAAAACATGTCCTACGAAGACGATGTCGTGAGGTGCATTGGGTACCTCATAAACCGTGACCTTGTTTCCCTTCACGCTCCTCATTCGACCTGCGAACCCCACGATAGTGTTATATAGAACTTCTGCGCCCCCAACCATAATCCATAAGGGAACTTCTGTCGAGAAAGGATGTTGGAGTGGAGAGAACCAAGGGTCCGAAGGATCCATAGACTTTGGTACGTACGCGTTGACTGACCAGACCAGTGTGAGCCCAGTGATGTAATCTGTCCTGTTGTTTCTGTGCAGGTCGATACTCTTTGGATTACGCTGCGTGGCAGGGTCCACAGATGGACTCCATAGCAGAGCGGCCAAGGGACTAGGCAAGCTGTCTCCTTCTGGGCTAGAGATGTATCGTAGCAGTGCAATAGCAACGTTTCCGCCGGCAGAATCGCCGGATATTACAATGTTAGATGCAGGTATGTTCATATCGAGAAGATGCTTGTAGGCGGTGACGGCATCTTGAACTGCAGCAGGGAAGTGACAGGTGGGATCTGAAGCAAGTCGATACTGTACGAATAAAGCAGTTCCAGAGATTCGCTTTAAGATTTGTGACGCAGTAGCTCCGCAGTCAGACTGTCGGCTAGTCCCCCAAAGAAACGATCCGCCGTGGAAATGAAGGATCACTGTTGTTTCTCCACCAGGCTGAAAGAGTTTAGGATACCAAGTATCTCCGATAGTGGCTGGTTCGATCGCACTATTTCTTAGGATCCCTTTGTAGGTGTCATCTTGAGGTTCCATTAAAATGAACCGTTCTTGCTCAGCGCCCGGCGTCATAGAGATGGCGGGAAGCGGAAACTTGGTGATAGTCATATGATAGAAAGCTGTTCTGAATAATTCATTGAATAGAGCCTGGTGGTAGGTCCATTTGGGGTGCTGGCGTGTCGACTTTGGGATGAAATACATACTAAGAGCTAGCATGCGGAAAGTTATATGTAATATCGCGACCATTATCCACAGTGTCTTGCCTGGCTGACGAGTAAGGAATGATAGAGATAGTGGCGCCTTGTCAGAAGGTTCTCGTAGAAGACTCAGAGACTATCGAGGTGGAAACGAAAGTGAATGCCACAGAAGCGGTGTTATACCTGAACCTCTGTAGGACGCGAAGTTGTGAGGACTGACATTGCGCCAATTTACTATCAATGTAATATTGAATACTGCCCCCAGATCCTGGCGTAGAATTCGTTTTCAGGCGTCCCATTATTCAGTACTAAATCGACAGTAGTTGGTGGTTAGAAGATATCTCTAGGGGGGTACCTTAGGTTAAGGATGAGTACTGTGAGCCCTTAAAGTTGGTCGCCTAGGCGATAAGATTAGTCCCCGGAGCCAGGTTTGTGTAGCACCAATCCTGCGTCCTAGAGGACCATTATTAGGGGACTCTGGGCATCAGCCCTATTGGGCCATACAGTGTGATAGGTTGGGTTTTTCTAGGGTCAAGTGTCGGGCCGCCGTCTCATTTCCTATGACGACGAGAAGACGCCTTTGCTGCGAGATGTCACCTCCCTGATGACCTCACGACCTGGGAAAGCATACAACTCAGCAGTGACTATGACTCCTCTCTACTTCTTCGCATTGACCGCTTTTTATACTCTCCGTTGCTACAGCCATGGCCTCTCGGGCAGAACTGATCCAGCAAAACTACGAGCCCCGCCCTGACCCCCAAGCCCTTACATCCAACCCCGACTCCTCCCAGAATTCTTCTACAGGTGTAGACTATGAGCCTCATCCGGAACAATCCATCAAGGTCTCGCCCGAAAGGGAGCAAGTAATCAATTGCATCACAAACCTCTACTCCGGTAGCGCGAGCAAGGAGGATATGGAGGTGTATGCGCCGGAGGCAATCTACGATGATCCGTGGAGCTATTGCGATACGAGGTACAAGATTGCTGGGCAGTGGTATGGTACGTGTTCATACGCCATGCTTATTCGAATTAACAGCTGAATGATATTCGATATTAGGCATACCCAAAGTCATGGCATCCTCGAGGACCTTGGCTACGGAAGTCGTCTCCAATACCGACACACAGCTCGCTTTTAAAATGAAGCAGGAATACACACCGCGAGTTGTACACTTCACGAAGCCAGTCAATAGCCTTGTGACATTGACATTGGATGAACAGGGAAAGGTGAAATACCATAAGGACATGTGGAATCAGAAAGACTACAGCCATGAGGGGCTAGGAAAGATCATGAAGACGCTGAATGGGGATCACTTGACAAAAATTACGAGGCCACCGGGTGTTTTATGAAGGCGTTGATTAAGGAAGGTGGCATGGGTCGCTGGCAGAATAATGTACTCATCGTCAGCTGCATTTGAGAGACCTTTCAATGGGGAGGTACGGCTTATACTAAGAATGCACGCGCTCGTTGTGCATCTACAAATTTGCTAAGCCTAGCGCCGCCGCCATTCATCAAAAGTCTTATACGGTTGAGTAGCGGGCACACTATAAGCAGGGACTTCGTCCAGCCACGGTATGGCAGATTGAGCACCTCTCCGCTCCACAGTCTTCGCTGCAACGGTATTTGCCCAATTCACCGCCGCAGCAGTACTCCATCCAGTCTTTGCATTTGCCATGACTGCAATAGCATATGCTCCGACAAAAGTGTCTCCAGCAGCAGTCGTATCTATGACATTGACCTTCTCTGCGTAGAACCGCCAGATTTTCTGCTCATGCGTATTGAGGTAGATGACACCTGCGCCCCCCAATGTTAGGATGATGTGATGAACGCCCAACGCAATGAGTCGCTCGAAATGATCGCCCCATTTTGTCCACGATGGATTCGAGTCCACCGAAGAGGTGATGATCGCTGCCTCGGACTCATTAACAATAAGATGAGTAACAGCAGAATACGCTTCTTTTGGTAGTGTCTGGGCTGGGGCCGGATTCAACAGAACATGAATTCCCATTCTCTTAGCTGTCTGCAAGATTTGCAATGTCGTGTCTAGCGGGATTTCCAATTGTAGGACAATTAGATCGGGCAACTGCCCACAAATGTGGACATAGGCAGACGGGGCCAAGGAGTAGTTCGCATTTGGGGACATTAATATACGGTTTTCTCCCGTTTGCTCTTCAACAATGACGACAGCAGCTCCAGTCTTCTCCTCCGCGATCCTATCGATCCCAGTAGTTGTCACACCATTGGCACGCAGTCCGTCAATTAGTTCCTCACCAAACGTATCAGCACCAACCGCACCGTCCATTTGCACTTCGACTTCTCCAAGCTCATCATCTTTCTTACGGGAAAGCCGGGCGCATGCTACAGCCTGATTGGCTCCTTTGCCCCCGTGACCGGTGTCAAAAGATTGGGATATAACTGTCTCCCCGGCGGCAGGGATTCTTGAGGTACGCGTAATGAGATCAATATTGATAGACCCGATAATAGTAATGCAAGGTCTTGTCATGGCGGAATGGTAAGACTTTACCAGTAGTTGCACCGTTAATTTTTAAGTCTTTACTTGGTGATCTAGAAGGTTCAACCTCCAACCGTATACAGCCCCAGCCTGGCAGCCCTACGGGGCTGATACCTAGAGACCCTTAAAGCTGGCCCCTTAAACGGGAGATGGGCCAGAGGACCCCGGCGCATCTTGGCAGGCAGCAACATCTTTCATTCCAGGTAAGGTGAGAGCGCACAGAGAACACAGACGATACTGCCCCGCAACAGGAGCTGATCCATTAGAGCTATCGCCTTGTTTCACTCGGTTATGCTATGCCTTCTTCAGTTGTGACAGCTGAAACTGGCTTGCATAAGTCGCCGCAGCCAACTTCTAGGCTCGCTTTGGAGCCAATACCACCGCGGCTGCTCGTTAGATGTGGGGCCAGCCAGTATCTAGTGGAGACCATTCCTCCAGTCTGCAAGGCTAAGTGTACTTATATGGTGGCCAGACGAGTCGATCAGCCAAATCTGGGTCTTGTGGCGTGCTCGATGAGAGCTGAGGCTCGCTTCTTCAGGCATGCGTTGCAACAGCAAAATATTTTATAGTCCCCCACATTGAGCGGGGCATACTTTGGTAAGTTCTCTCCTTGGACTCGGAGACAGGGACTGCCTGATAGATAACACCAAGTCAACTTGGCCTTCAGCGATGATAATGGCTTCCCCCAGGATTTCATCGCACAAGCTTCTCCAACGCCTACAGGATGAGCCCGACAACGAGGAGCTGATCCACGAACTTGCCGCACGTATCAACGACCCGGCCCACCAGAATGAGGTCGAGCACGCAGTTTACGGTGTGTTGAAGAAACAGCCTTCCTGGTCCAATTGCATTGGGCAGCAGAAGTGCTATCCAAAGAAACTTTATCAACCCACTTCTTGCAACGACCTTATCAAGTATGTCAAAGAAGGAATAGGAGAAGGTCTCCATGTACGTGCGGTGGGCTCGGGTCACTCTTTCTCAAATGTCTGCCCCACTAACGGCATCCTCTTGGACCCCCATGGTATGAAGAAGATCCTGCCTGTGGATGCTTCGTTGCTCATTGATCCTTCAACGGCCTCATTTCTCTTCTGTGCAGAAAGTGGCATCACGATCAAGGACCTGAACCAGGCCCTAAATAAGGCCAACCGAGCACTGGAAAACATGGGAGCCTACGATGGGCAAACCTTAGCGGGGGCCATTTCTACCGGCACTCATGGTACTGGTATGAGTCTTGGTCCCATAGCGAGTAGCGTTCGCTCTCTTGTTCTGGTGTCTGAGAACAAGACGATATATCAAGTCGAGCCTACCAAGGGCATCACCGATCCAGTAAAATTCGCCAAGGCCATGCCGGGCATTATACTCAAGCAGGACGATGAGTGGTTCAACTCTAACGTTGTTGCAATGGGCTGCATGGGGCTTATCTATTCCTATACTCTAAAAGTCATGCCGGCATACTACCTTCAAGAATCTCGTGTTTTAGACACCTGGGAAGGCTTGACTAGCAGGACTGGCGAAGACAGTCTTACTTCCTGGCTTGCAGATCCTAGGGTCCGCCATTTTGAGGTCGATGTCAATCCCTACGCAGTTGCGGGTGTCCATTCTTGCGTCAAAGTAATCCGGCGAGAATCCAATGGCCCTGCCAAAGGCAGCCGAGGGATTGCCAACTGGATCTCTGGGATCCTCGCATCTTGCCCTGTCGCCGATTGGGCTGTGGTGCATTTTCTCAATCTGTTTCCGAAGATCTGTCCACGCATCATCAACAGCGCGCTCAAAACACTTGCAGATAATTATTATGTCGATAAGAGCTATGTCGTCATGAACGTTGGAGCTGTCGACAACGTTAAGGCTATGGCGTTGGAATTGTCATTCGACGCGACTAGGGTTACTACTGATGCTACCAACCTGGTCGAAAAGGTCAACAACCTCTTGTCCATCTTCGCCAATGCGGCAACAAATAAGAAGTGGTACCTTGCGGGACCTATTGCCCTGCGTTTCGTGGCAGCCGCAGAGGCGTATCTTGCGCCGCAGACTGGCAGAACCACATGTATGGCGGAACTCGATCTGCTTGTAGGGATTCGAAACGGTGAAGACCTCCTTCGAGAAGTGAAAAGCGCGGTGTGTACGAAAGGTTCTGGCGTCCGAGTTCATTGGGGCCTTGATATTGACACTGTTACTGGTGATGAGGTACATGATATGTTTCCTCAATTTGACCGTTGGTTGTCTGTGTATAGGCAATTGAATACTTCGGGTATGTTCAACAGCGTATTTACTGATCGGCTTGGCATCTCTGTGCCAAAAAAATAGCTGGAAAATTGCAGGGAAATGGAGCAGTTCATGGAAGATAAGAGAGATAGCGAACAGTTATAGTTACTACCAGATCTTATGGTGAATGGTTCTTCGTATTTCGGAACCCTCCAACAAAGCCAACGTGGGCATTGTCTACCCTGTCATGATACTCAAGTTGGTCAAATGTGTCGTTGACAGCGCTTGCCATCCTCTCCAACCCTGGTCTTTGATCACTCCTTCTACATCTTGTACCGCATGACGTATCAAAGACGCTTCGATCCGAGGTAGTGCAAGAAGATAAGATTCGCAAGGTCACAATACACGTGCAATCTCAAGGTCATATAGAGGCCGTCACCGCTTTTTATGCGCCACTGGGACCATGGCTTAAGCCAACCGCCTCTAGACCCTGCAAGGCAGCTTTGACACATTAAACTGCTCACGGCTTTAGGTTGCTTGGTCGCATATAAACTCTGCATTTTGCTGCGCTTATGCGGGTGTCTGTGCGATCCGATCCTCTAACTGATCTCCACATCTAGCAGTTCTAGGAACGTGCATGCTTACTGACGTTGAAGCCCCTGGCTAGTCCTCAACCGTGCATGACTTCAGTACTCAGAGAATCGGATGGGGCTAGCGCATCAGATAGTGGCGAAATAACCTACAGAAGACGATAGCGAAGCTTTTCATGGGCTTCGCAATTGAGATGGCTCGGTGATCAGGATGCCCCAAGCACATGTCAAGAATGCCGTATTGGAGATGGAGCGTCATTGTGCAGATTCATCTGCGGCTTTATTGTAGCAATTGAATTATGCCATAAAAGAGGTTGAATGCTCCATATTCAGTTTATTCAGTTACACGTCTTCCGAATTCTGTACCCATTACCATACATACGACCAATTATGCTGGAGCTCTTCCGCGACACAGGGTTAGGGTACGTCCTTGGACTCTTTTCCCGCGACGAATCAATCGTGTTGGAGGCGAACTCACTCGTATGGCCATATCCGCGGTATGAAGCTGGTGTTGGCAGGCGAAACGGCGTCCCCCAGAATTGTGTTGTTGTGACAGACCGCTCGAAACCCCATAGGAACTCACAATTAAGCGATGCCGATGGCGCTTTTGTAGAGAAGGCCGGACAGGATGCAGAAAACTGTGTTGTTGGTTGGTACGGCTTGGACGATCATGAAGTATGTTCGCAGTCTGGCTCTGAAGCATTCCATGACCATGCTTAGACATGGTTGGCTGACACCCTGATAGAACCCACTGAATTGGTCACGTACGAAAAAAGTGTTTGTATGCGTCCAGATCTTCCTACTGAACACTTTCATCTATCTTGGTTCATCGATTTACTCCCCAGGCATCGATGACATTATGAAAGAATTCGGCGTCAGCCAAGTCGTCGCTACCCTAGGAACGTCTCTCTCGCTCCTGGGGTATGCAATAGGCCCCATGTTGTGGTCGCCTATGTCAGAAGTACCACGGATGGGACGTAACACGATATACATTGTGACTTTGGCCGCTTTCCTACTACTGAAACTTCCTATTGTGTTTGCCAGCAATATTGAAACCGTTCTGATCTTTCGTTTCCTGACCGCCTTCGCTGGATCTCCGGCCCAGGCAACCGGCGGCGCTACAATCAGCGACATGTATATTCCACGAGACCGCTCTTACGGTCTGGGACTCTGGGAGCTGAGCACATGGATCGGGCCGACATTAGGCCCCCTTGTCGGTGGATTTGCTGCTCAAGCAAAGGGCTGGAGTTGGACGATCTGGGAGCTCATATGGGTCAATAGCGCCATGCTAGTCTTCATTTTCTGCTTCCTCCCAGAGACAAGTGCCTCGAACATTCTATACCGGCGCGCGAAGAGACTCCGTCAAGAGGCCGGAATTGAGTCCATTCGAGCACAGTCTGAACTAGAGTCCCTCGAGTTGTCCAAGAAGGATGTGGCATACAAAACTCTCGTTCGACCATTTGTGCTTTGTTTTCAGGAGCCAATCTGTCTACTTTTGAACACGTATACGGCTCTAATCACCGGCTTGTTGTTTACTTGGCTTGAAAGTCTGCCAATTGTCTTTGGTGGCGTCTACGGCTTTGATCTTAGACAAACAGGCTTAGCCTTTTTAGGACTGCTGGTGGGTTCCGTCGTCGCGTACCTCATATTTGTGGTCTGGTTCTTCGCTTTTGAGTCCAAGAAATTTGACTTTAGTGGATACTGTGCGCCAGAGGAACGGTTTTTACCGCTCATGGCAGGCTGTGCCTTCATTCCAATCTGTCTCTTCATTTTCGGATGGTCTTCCAAAGCCGACGTTCCCTGGATCGTCCCTATTGTTGGCAGTGGGCTTTTCAGCATAGGGGGGTTCTCACTCTTCGTAAGTCTTTCAATTCATGGTCATAGCAACGATAAATCTAAGCTGAAATGTTGGACAGATCTCTATATTAAATTACCTTCCTGATGCATATCCCGAATACGCAGCTTCAGTGCTTGCGGGTAATAATTTCATCAGATGCTCATTTGGGGCTGGCTGTGTATTGTTTGCCGCTCCCATGTACCACAACCTTGGTACAGCATGGGCGAGTACGCTGCTAGCGGTACTCGGCTGTGTCTTCGTGCCGGTGCCCTTCTTGTTCTACTTCTTTGGGGATCGAATAAGATTGGCTAGCAAGCATGCCCTAAAGCTTCCTTGTAAGCCTCTTAGGGGGAACTTCCGCTCAAAACCCCCGACTAAAGTTGGTAAAGAGCCAGAGACTCTCTGTATGACACCAGGAGCCGCCGTCACTTCTATGCTTGGGTCTAGTGTCTCATATCAGCCTCAGAACAGCGCAGTAATATACCCCGCAGCTGGTACTGCCCCGACTCTAAATATCGATGCATTCTATGAGCCCGCCACACCGCCACAATCCACGTTACTGACACCACCATGTGCTGCTTCACCTATTTTGAAAACCGGAGATTGTGGAGAATGAGACATAATAGTAACGATGTCTGGTGCAGGTCCGCACTGATCAAGGGTTGATCGCTGTGTCGCCCAACTCTTACAATTCCATGACTCGGCTGTTACTTGTCACGCTTTCGACCAATTCTGAGCTCCTACAAGTAAACATGGATCGATCATCAGTCGTTCGAAGCCGATGTAGTAATGAGAACATTCGATACTGATTTGGCTCTGCGAATATGTTCTGGTGTCCGGAACAAAAAATCAAAAATTCCGAAGCTCTTTAGGACGCTTCTCATTTAGAAGCTGTTTCAATGTCTAGTCAATCAAGTAGAGACTATGGTGGATCTACACAATTGTGACGGGTATCAGGACATCTTATTCGCATGATTTGCTACAGTCGGCTGGTTCTTGCTGCGGCTGTTGGGTGAGACATGGCTGAAATTTTTTTACCAAAGATTCGTGCAAGAGGAGGCTACTTGAATCTCGAGCGAAGAAGGAAATACTCTTACACCTGAACCACAGCGGCGGCAAATAGTCCGCAATCGTTTCCCAATACGCAGACTACAACCCTGGGAATTGCAAGCGCGCTTATGGTTATCATCTCGCCAAAGTACTCAATCTCCTTGTTCACTAGACTTTTGGTTGATATTACATTATACGCCGGCTCGATTCTTGTGAAAACAACTGAAGAGATCTGCATGGCGATTGGCGTTAGACCAATTGCACAAGTCCCCAACGTCAATGGCTTCTCGAAATCCCAAAACGTTGGTGGCTGGCCCGCGAATATCTTCGTTGTCGTTTCGTATCAGTCGAGGGATTTGCAGTATGGGCAATATTTGGTCCGCTAGCCTCTCGAAAGCATTCCGGAGTAATGATTGACAAGCAGGCTGCGCCGGTGATCTAGGGATTATTCTGCTGGATCGTCGTCGTCGGGGGTAAGCGCCGGTTAAGAATGGGCCACTACAACGGGGAATCTAGGCCTGTTCCCAACGGATCTGGTGAGTCAAGGAGGTGTGAGAATGCTGAAGTAGTCTCGTTCACAGTTATTGATGACGTGGATGCCCATATTCTTAGGTCAAAATTCGTTCGTAGACCAACCGCGACATATCCACCCCTGAAGCCGTGCTGGAATGTAACACAGTCGCGCTTAATAAGTGTAGCCGCCTGTGCAAGATGTGATCTGGTCATATATTCTGACGCGTATTCAGATATAGGGACTAGCTCAACTTTGCAGGTGAGATGAATCCATGCTTCCCGCTCATGCCAGAGTACCGCTTCTTCTGGTTCTCCTGTTGAAATGATTTCGTATATGGCGACGTTGCAGTGAGACGGATTAGCAATTGGTGCCGCTCTCCGAGGCCGGTAGCACGTCGGTTCAGTGTCGTCGACGACTGGGGTAGACTTCGATGCTTCTACAAGGTCACTGCTATTGTCCATGAGAGCTGGTCTGGGTGCATCTAGCGATGATACATTTCTCATCGCTGTACCATTCAGAGCGCGTTTGAGGTTGTCTTTCAGCCATGAGGAGGAATAAGTAGAGTCAGATGCAGCGTGCTTTGACTCAGAGGAATTCAAGTTGACACCCGGTGGACCAACAACTCTGAGCTGTTCTGTATAGGAAGAGACTGGGTGATCATGTGAGCTACACGCAATTGTGTCAGCAAACAAGACGAATGACAGGCCGAAGGCAAGTGTTGATGAAAGCATTGCAGAGTATCCCCGGAATCTTGCAAGGATGCTTCTTCCCTACTCCAACAGTTGAGAGAACTCGAAAGCACAAAGATCGGAAAAGGGACTCGCGTTACAAAGCGATGGGTGCGCTTCCGGCTATCGCTAGTAAGCACAATATTGGCGGATTGTAAAGAACATAGTGGCTCCCGTTCCGCGACACATGACTTCGCATCTACCAAACCCTTTTCCGTGCACGATACGTCTTATACTTTCCAGTATCAACCAAGAGGTCCATCAGCAGGCCGGGTATGTCCGAAATGATGAATGAGGATAGTATTGAATGAATACAAAATGCTGCAGGCTACGCCACTTGGATAGGAGGACGTCAGGGTTCTACAGGGTCAAATTGGTGGCACGAAGCTGGTCATGACGACAGAACACGAGAGCATTGAAGGTTCCTTTTGAAGCTGAGTAGGCATGAAGGGTCACTACTGGGCGACAGCTAGCATCAGCCAAAGCTACCGGCCTAAGTAATACTATGTTTGCTTGTAGGGGGGAAATGACCCACATATTGTGTTAGGCTTGTGGACTCTTTACTAATAGGATGTCCAAGAAATGCTTGCATAAATGCCAGCAACTCAGAAGTTTTCCAAGTCTTAGGTCTCTAGTGTCCATACTGTGGTCACTCTTACGCTGTAATCAACCTTCTCTTTGAGGTCTTCAGTCTCCAGTGTCCACCTTATCAGCCCCTGGCAAGTTCTGGAATGCCTCCAAGCGATTGATGTTAAGAGGGATGGCGCAATCCTTCCCTCACCGCTATGCTTGCGGACAAAGATTTCACGGCGGTCGCGCGTACAGCCCACCACGGTGACATTGGAGCCCTCGCCGACACCGAACAATGCCACAACTGGCTCCCAGTTTCAAGATATCCTCGTAGGTGAATGCAATGATGAAGACTATGATGCACAACAATTGTCGATGTTGGTCTCTTTCACAGCGGTAAGGACGTCTTGAAGTCCAGAGTTAGGAAGGGGATGCTGGGAGTATCACGCTATTGGCGTATGTATAAAGCTCTAAAATCCTTAGCGCGCGAAAAAAAAAAAACTACCGCTTATTAATCCTACCACCAAATTTGCATATAAAATAGAATAAGTAATTAAATCTTTTATAATAAACTATCGTTGATTTATTCCTTTTAGAAAAACTTAAAGCTATATAGGAATTATAACTAGACCTATTTCTACTTTTATCTACTCTAAAATTATTTACCTCCTACTCCTTTAATAGTGCCTTAATACTATTACTAAAGAAGTCTACTATAATATTATTACTATCTATTTTATATAAGAAAACCTCTTTATCTATAGCTTAGTATATTAACTATAGTTTTAGTTTAAAGGAGCTTCTTATAAGGTCTATAAAATAGTAGAGGACTTATTTCTATATTACCTTAATAAATAGCTATAAGTGTTATAGAAAGAGCTAGTATAATTTCTTTAAAAGGAGTAAGATATCTATATAAATTAGTTAACTATCTTTTATTTTTTAAAAAAACTATGCTAGAGTTCCTATAGTATCTCTTAAATAGATAATAAATAGAATAATAAATTAAGAATATAATAGACTATAGAATACCTTTATCTATAAATAGAGTAAATAGTTTTTATAAATAAAACTCTATTTAATAAGTTAACTAGTTAGAGGTATTAAATATATACTTCTATTAGTTAACCTACGCGATATTATATTAGCTTAAGATAAGATTATTCTTAAAATATTCTTTTTACTTATATAGTAGATGGCTACCTACCTTATATAGCTATATAAGAAGGCTACTTTAATAGTAAGACCTTTTTATAGTAGATTAAGAATAATCTACTACTACTTTATAATACCTAGCTAGGTTTAAGAAGTATTATTATATTAGATAATATATCTACTTATTATAATCTATATATTAAAGAAGCTATTTATAAAGTAGCTTATAAGGTTAAATACTTACTACCCTATTTATTAAATTTAAATCCTATTAAGCTTAACTTTAGTATCTTAAAGTTATAGATTAGGTAATACTTTTATTTTATTTAATCTATATTTAAAAGCTCCTTTAGTAATTTCCTATAATATACTATAATTTAGAGTTAATATAATTATTTTATAATATAATACTTTTAATATAGTAATAGTGGGTATATTTTTAAAATAGATATTTAGGATTATAAGGTAAGGCTAGTAAGAAATAAAATTAAAATAGATTTTAATATAGAGAGCTAGCTTTTTAAGTCTAATTATTTAATAAATTTAATAGTACTTACACCTCTTTCTACTAAGGTTTAAATAGCTTTAAATTTATTTTAAAATTTTAAGTTATTCTTTCTAATAAGCCCGATCTTACTTTAGTAGAATATATAAAGGAATTAAGATCTACTATCTCTTTTAAGTTATTAATTAATTATAATTTCTATTTAATAATAGCCTTAGTCTTAGCTATTCTTATTTTAAGCTTTAATTTTATAGTCTAACCTATCTTCTATTAGAAAAAGTAATTAAGTATAACTACTTCTTTAATTAATATTATAAATAAACTTAAGTGAGGACCTATTAATAAAGTAATTTAAATAGACTAAAAAGGTAGAGCTAGCAAAGCTACTAAGATTATTAGTAGAGCTAACTAAATTAGTAATATTAGATATATAGGTAGAACTAATAGAGCTAGTAAAATAAGTAGAGATAATAAAGCTATATATAAATACTAGTATAATATCTATATTAACTATAGGATAAGAGGGTAAAGTAGGTATAAAAGAGGAAAGATAGATATCTATAAATATATTAAAAAAGGAGGATAAGGCTAAATAGCTTATAGTTATAATTTTAATATTATCCTTTTTATTAAATCTATTATAGTTTCTTATAATTATATTTCTATTACCTTCTTATTAAATTCTATAAACTAATTTATAAAGTCTTTGCCTTCCTCTTACTTAGTATAATTATTCTATTATTCTTTATAGACCTTAGTTCTTTATAAGGTTAACTTATAAAAACCCTATCTCTACTAGCTCTTATAGATCTTAGTTAGTAGTTATTTAATTAAGACTTTAAAATCTCCTTTTATAATAACCTTATCCTAGTTTAACTATTAAATAGTATTAATATTAAAATACTTATCTTTAAAGTTAATAAAATAATAGTTATTTATATTCCTATACTATTAATTCTTATACTACTAGTAATTAAGTAATTATTTATTATAATTTTTAATAGCTTCTAAAGTTTTAGCCTAGTCTCTTATAAAGTTAAGTAATTTATTTATTTTAATAACTCTCTTCTTTTCCTAAGCTTATAGGGCTATAGGATTAGAAGAAAGCTTAATATATTATTATTTTAATATATTTTTTAATAGATTAAGTAACTACTTAATCTCTATCTAAATTTTAATCTTTAAGTTAATTATTTTACTAAATCTTTATGACTCCCTAAGTATAATATTAAGGACTTTTTTCTATTTAGACTTAATAAAATTATTAATAGATTAAGTATTTTTTTTAACTTTATTATAATAAGCCTTAATAATAATAGTTCTATAAGTAAGAATCTATTTTTTTATCTAACTATTATATTTTTCTATTTTCTTATTTAAAACCTATTTAAAGTCTATAATATTAAACTCCTCTAATAATATATTTTTTAAAGAACCTTACTATTTAAACTTCTTATTTATATAAAGTATTAAATATATATATAGAGTAGGATTAGACCTTTCCTCTTCTATTTCTATCTACTTAAGATTTAAAATTATTAATTTATTTATTTCTACTATTCTTTTTTATTCTTCCTAATAATAATATCTAGTCTTAGATTTACTAAACTAAATAATCTTAATCTCTTATTTAGCCTATTCCTTTATTAAATAAGTATATATTTAAGTAAGAGTTTTACTATCCTACTTTATAGCTTCTTAATAAGACTCTTAAACCTTTTTAGTTAATATACTTTAAACTCTAATATCTATAGTAATGCTATTTATAGAACCCTTATTCCTTATCTTATTTCTATAATAAAGCTTAAATAGTTGTTTAGTAATTAATCTTTATTTTATTAAAGTACCGCGTTTATCTATTTACTTTAGAGAAGAAGGAGGAGAAGGAGGAGGAAGAGATAATAATAAGAGATAGAGATCTTATATTAGTATCTTTAAATCTAGTATTAGTAGTAATAAGAATAGTATATCTTCTTCTTAAAAATAATAAGAAGGTTGCGTTGGTTGTCTAGATCTTTATTATAAAGTATAGAGATTAACTAGAGGCCTATTAATACTATAAGTAGAGTATGGATTACTATTATAATAAGTAGGTATATTTCTATATAGCTTTAAATTTTTCTAAAAGGGATAAATCAATAGTGATTTATTACAAAAAGGGTCTATTACTTATTCTAATTTATATGCAAAATTGGTGGTAGGATAAACAAGCGGTGGTTTTTTTTTTTTTTCGCGTGCCAAGGATTTCAGAGCTTTATGTATACGCCAATAGTCTCCGTACCATTTTGGCCGTGATATACGCACATCATGCTACATGTGGGTAATGGCTGATAGAGAAGTATCTTAAAAAAATATTTTGATCCTCGACTATCATGATATGCTCTGACGCAAACATGTATCATGAACATCATTAGCTAGGTGATCTGATATGAGTGTAGTCAATGATTGATGGCCAGTGGGAGGTGTTGACCTTGAAAGGTCTCCCGTACATAACTTTTCCCCTCAAGAAAAAAACGGGACTACTTGTTGGCGGCGGAAAAGGATGACTGTGACGGACCATCTCACCGACTAAGATACCGAACCAATCACAGAATAGAATTGTTTCTCTAGTTAAGAAAATATTAGCTAGCATCATGTCAATTCGTCTGGCAGCCATGTTACGCATCCGGGGGTTGAGAGGCGCAACCCTCTCAGCAGCTTGGTTCTCATCACGCGATTCATGTTGTGAGATAAACATGCGGTAGTGGTGTCGAGACAATGATATGTAAGTGTTGAGAACACAGTGCTTCGGTGGGACGATAATTTTCATCCGATTCAGCAGCAGGCCTGGCAGGTAGATAATGACGACATAAGGCGCAAGAAGTCGTTCGACAATGCCATATGTTCCGATCTGCAAACTGTTAGTCTGAAATACCTGTAGAGTGATTGAAGGCATGTACGCCTTCCAGAGTTTGAATATAATAACAGCGTTTGACAGCCTAAGCCTCGAGAATTGTTCTCACATCTATGATACGGGCATCTATCTCGCAGTGCATTTACCTACTTTATCGTAGTAGCATCATGCATTGTTATGAGAAACAAAAGTGCATTGCGAGGAACAAAGGGTTGAAGGGAGGGGTGAGGCGGAGGACTATTGATCCACTGTTTCAATTACACTGTAAAGCGTCATGGATCATCCAAACTCTCCTTTTGACGCGATCCAAGTGTTACTTGCTGCAGATACGGAACAAGATGATGCCTCCTTCCAATGCCCTAGGTCCAAAATCCAGCTGAACGACAGTTCTTGGGATACCCTGAGTCTCTGGAACGACTCTAACCCCAGGTCATTTTTGCTTCTCAATCCCAGCCACGATGACCACGTTCTCCATAGCTGTCTCCCTCCGAGTTTTCAAACTCAAACTCATGCTCATAACGTTCATCATCGTTATAATCATCCTCGTAATAACTATCGACATCATCACGGTCATCGTCTTCCACCTCTTCATCAATCCTATCATGGGGACTAGCCTGTAATAATTCTGTTGAAGCACCATTTTCCTCCATCCTCGTCTCAAGCTCATGAAACCTAGATTGGTCGCCGTTTCTCATCGTGTCTTGATAAGATCTAGGCGGACTATTAGTAGGAGTCGTGTCGAAGAGATGATCATTGGCATGGTCTGCGTCGACGAGATTTCTCTTAATCTGCCGTAGAATTAATGATTTAGACAAATGACACTTCTAGATATGAAAGAAAACCCACCACAGCAAAAGCCTGAGCGAGATGGTCCAAAAGTACTGTGTCAGGGCCCTCAAAGACATAGTGTTGCTATTAGGATTAGTGTTAAGCTGTGCCGTACAGGCTAGAAAAAATGGGGGCTCACTCTGTAAGAAGCAACCCAAGCAGTTTCGCTCACAAGTGCGAAAGTAGTGTCGTGGCCAAGTGGACCATATTTCCCACATAGCCAGGTAAGGGCACTTCTATCTCCCAAGATCTTGCCACTGCCACTAGCTGTCTTTCCGGGGTTGAAGTTCTGCTCGTAGATGTGTTGAGCAAGTAAATCATCGTGGATACGGATAAGAGGCCACAAGTTCGATGTGGTATTGCCTAGCCATGCAATGTATTCCTCGTCGAGTGGTGAAGCAAACGGGAGAACATTTGACTCAGTCTCAACCGTGTCCTGCGGCAGGTTAAGACTGTAGACGGATTGAGCTCGATGACGATACACCATCCTGAAATGCAAAGCCGTGTAGATGTCAGAACCCATTGCAAGTCAGTAGCATCTATATGTGGCTGGCAGATCCATACCGAAGACAGGACCAATCCCATCGTTCTGGTTGCGGTCTAGAAGTGAATTCGAAGGCCCCACGTGTTATTCTCTCTCATCGTTGCTTCACGGATCTCCAGAAACGGTATTACTAAGCCGAGTTTGCAATGTAACCCCTCGCAATCGCCGCCATTTTCGGAATCAATGCAGGTGCCCGTAGGATAGCTGGCCCGAAATCTAAAATGTAACGCCAGAGATTTCACAAAGCCAGGGGTCGACGTACGGATACCCGCATTGTTTTAATTTCCAACCCGGTTTCATTGACCATTCTAAGCCCATTTTCTGTCGCGAAATTACTAATCGAGTCTGGGGTGGTACATATTCCAAATCCTTTGTTGACTTGACAATGAAACGCGCACCACAGCCCAGACAGCGATGTAGTCTTCTCTAACGCACCTTTACGACCAGTATGGGCTTCATGAACGATTCTCCGTTATTGAGTAAGAGTGAAGCATGAGCTGTGCATGAAGAGTGTACGGACGCGGCCTATCTGCCCCGAAGACTTCCAGAAAAGCGTGTCAAGGTCTGTGGCGTTGCAGAGAGATGTTTGCAGCGTTCGATAAGCGCTAAAAAGGATACTCCAGTTCGAACGCCGACTCCAACGAATACTTGAAAACGTTGCAAAGCTGCAAAATCAGCTCCTTACATTCTTCCTTATTGACTGGCTGTAGGTCCAACCTCCCATAACAGCCTGTTGTTCCATCATACCAGCGAACTTATTCACGCTCCGATTCGAAGTCTCCACACAGGTCAGATACTATCCGATGCAGGCCAGTAGAATGCTTACCTCTTCGTACATTATAGCCATATCCTTCGATAGCTCTTCTTCAGAGCCCGCAAATGCGTTATACTGCGACTGCTCGAGGGTTGATATCTCTACTGAAGGTCAGAAGGGGGGGCAGTTCACTCCACCTGTAGGCATGAACCTAAGCATCCTAGTCCGCCTCATAGAAGTGAAACCCATCGGTAACGGTCTTTATTTAGCGCTCAATGCCTCAAGGCCAGCATGCTAGAGTGAGTCAACATTGAAATTTTCGAAACAGTAGCGTGATCTGCGACGGCACGAATGGTTGGAACATCTTCATGGGATTATATTTAGTATTTACCAAGGGTCTAGTATTTCTGCGTGTCTTTCTTGTCAGCTACAACGGTGCAGAGCGTGATTCACTACGATGTGGTAACCTGACGACCCGGTTTTCGAGTACGACGGTGCACAAATTCATGGTGTAAGATGGGTCAGTGACACAAGCGGAGGAATTGTGATTGCTTGATCATGATTTCAGCAACAAGCTAAAACATCAGCAACCACGAGTAATTTCATCTATGCCTATCAATAGAGCAGAGGTGTTGCATACTAATAATATGCATGGTGTGATCGTCAACACCCGTGGCAGGGACTATGAATAACCCACTATTGTGTGTCCTCCTTAGCCTCCTCAACAACATTATCATTGTTCTCATTAGCTGTATCCTCATTGATATCACTGTCGCTGTGGCTGTGCTCGCTATCATCAAAGGCCAAGAAAACGCGGTTGGTGGGCAGGCGACGTGTAAATCTGGTAGTCCGCGGCCAGTTCGCTAGTTCCAGGTTCATGGGTCTCAGGCAGGCGGCTTTAGGTACTCATCACCCGAGGGTACGACTCGCTGGTTAGAATCTACGATTCACGATACCCCAGCCTCCATGCCATTCTAGTTGACGCCGTCAGAGTCAGTATTATCAGAGTCGTCGTCATCAGACTCGGTGTCTTGCGTGGAAAGCTCATCTCTGAAAGTCAAAGGATACGGATGGAAATCGTCGAAATCGAGACCATTCGTTGGCATGTCAAAGATAAGGTGAGGCTGGTCTTCGTTATCTCCGTGCATTAAACTATCCATCACCTATTCCGTCTGATTATCGACAGTGGTGATTTGCTAGGATTCAATAATACCTCATCACCGAAGTGTTTAACTGCCCCCACCCATTCCCCCTCGGATCCATCCCATCCATACCATATCTGCAATCAATGTCCATCAGCCTGCGTACAATGGTGCAACTTCCAATGTGCCCACCCTGGTGGGGGACAAACAAATTTGCACCCCTTGCAGAACGCCAGTCCTTTCAGCATAGGGTAAACCTACAATAATCAATTCTGTCCGAAAATTTTCACATAAAAACTTTTGAATTCAACAATCTTTAAATCAGTATGTTTTTTTCTTTTGTGAAGGAGAAGTTATAAGTCTGTGAAGACCGGCTGTAGCCTGTAGTGGTGCCAACATCATTGTCCCCAGCGAGCCACCCACCTTATAGTTTTCGAAGACTGCCTGATCCCATAGCTGCTTCCACCGCCTGCAATGGCACACCTTCTCCCCCGGCGTTTGTGAGTGGTGGCAATCGTCAATGCTAGCATCAGAGCAGGCGTAGAGATACCGGCATTTATTCTGTACCACAAGTTGTCTATAGTAAGGCCACTCCTCCTTTATCTTTTGATACACGCATGCCGCATATTCTTGGTGTATTTCTTCAACAACCAGGATGTTACCTTCTGCATCTCGCGGAATGGAAGACCCCCACCACTCGCCAGAGGTTGACTGCAATGAATACGTCCTGACTGGCATTTTTGAGTACGGTCCGAATATGGAGAAGTAGCCGAAGACGGAGGGCGAAGATACGATTGGCTGAGGAACTGTATTATGAATAGATGTGAAATGCTTTTGATTAAATTACGGAGCAGAGTGAATGATCTCAGCTTGTGAAATCCAAGATATGATGCACTTGCAAGACGGAAGGCAGGTACGAGCAACACTACCATGGGAGCTCAGAGCAAAGTCACAGATCTCAGGCAAGTCCGGCCGACATCTGAGTTTCGCTTTGACTTACGAGTCACTATTTACCTAGGCAAGGGCAACAACTAGCGTCACATATTAACATATGCTGAAACCATCCGATTTCGACACTCATTCTATCTACAATGACGCGATTGTCAATTGGTTATTCGTCCGTAACGGAGGCGAATTTCTCAGCCATCTTTTGCAGTAGCTGATCATACTATTGGGAGTCAGCACATTCATTACATTGTATTTTGGGAAAACATACCTTTTTCGATATCTTTTCTTCACCCTCCGAAGGCACCTCAAACTTCATGCTTCGCAACTCATTCTGGATGCTGCTCGTAGATTCTCTTACTTTGGCCCAGCTGTGACCTTGCGCAACAGCCTTTTGGCTTTCGTCGTGGAAGCCCATAAAAGCTTTCATCATATACTCTGTCTTCCATATTGGACAGAACTGATCATAGTCACTGTAGCCATTTTGCTGCAAGAAGTCATCTTTAAGGAGAGCGGCAACATCCAGGGTGATTTTATCTGGGTCGCCAAGGGCGGATTTACCAACAAGCTGCACAACCTGGTCTAAATCTTCTGAGGTCGAAAGTAACTCTCTGATGCGGTCTCTCAGTTTAGGGAATTCAGGGTGCTCTTTCTCGTAATATTTGTCCAGAATTGTTGTATACTTGCTGTAGGACAGAGAGGTGTTGATGGACGGGAAATGTTTTCGTTGGGCCAACTTCTTATCTAGTCCCCAAAAGACCTGCACAATACCTAGAGTACTGCTGGTGACTGGATCTGAAAAGTCTCCTCCCGGAGGACTGACGGCGCCGACGATGCTCACACTTCCCTTTCTTTCTGGACTTCCGAGCGCATAGACTTGACCAGCTCGCTCATAGAAGGAAGCCAACTTAGCTCCGAGGTAGGCGGGGAAACCTTGATCAGCCGGCATCTCACCCAGTCGTCCGGAAATTTCACGAAGGGCCTCCGCCCATCTTGATGTGGAATCAGCCATCATAGCAACAGCTTTCCCTTGATCCCGAAAGTATTCCGCGACAGTGATTCCTGTGTAGATGGACGCTTCTCGAGCAGCGACAGGCATATTTGATGTGTTGGCAATGAGTGTTGTTCGTTTCATGATGGGTTCTTTGCGGCCCTGAATGTCGATGGAAAGCTAAATCATTTAGCAGACGAATATTCAGAATGTGGGCAAGGGTTGGTTGTACCTCAGGAAAGTCCATAAGCACTTCAGCCATCTCATTTCCTCTCTCACCACACCCAACATAGACAATAATGTCACTGTTAGAGAATTTCGAGACCGATTGACTGATGACCGTCTTTCCGCAGCCAAACGCACCAGGGATACAAACGGTTCCTCCCTGCACGCTAGGGAAGAGAGCATCGAGCACCCGCTGGCCGACGATAAACGGTGAGTCTGAGGGCAGTTTCTCCGTGACAGGTCTGGGTACTCGGACGGGCCATGTATGCATCATGCTATAATCTGACTTTTTCCCATCAAACTCTACCTCCAGCACCTTCTCATCGACCGTATAGCTGCCCTTCTCAGCAATATGAGTGATTGTGCCTCTAGCTCGAGGCGGTAGTAGGATCTTGTGATCATCCAGGAGGCTGTTCTCGTACACACTGCCGAAAATGTCGCCCCCTGTGATGTGGTCGCCAACCTTAAGCTTTCCAGGCGTGAAGTCCCACTTGACCTCCCTGTTCAGCGAAGGTACGGAAATGCCCCGAGGGATGTAGATGGAGTCAGCGGCGGTGGCGATGGACTTCAAAGGCCGCTGAATACCGTCGTAGATGGTTTCCATCAGACCAGGACCCAATTCTACCGATAGAGGCTTCCCTGTTCGCATTACAGGATCTCCCACAGTCACGCCAGCTGCGTGACGCACCAGTCAGCGGTTGTTCACTATCCCAATCGGCGTGTTCATCCATACCTGTCTCTTCGTACACTTGTACTGTAGCTCTATCTGCTTCAATTCGAATGACTTCCCCGACCAATTTATCGTGACCCACTCTGACCTGCAAGCCTTCGTTAGACTGTTCAAGCTTCATCCCAATCTCCAGATTGTTCATACCAATTCGTACATAGCGCATCCTATCATATTCTCCGCAACGATAACGGGCCTGTGTGTGTGTCAGAGCAATATCCTCTTTATCATGGTTGCTGCCTGTGACGTACCCTGAGACCGAGTAAATGGAACCTAAAACTCATGTCAGAAGCCTGCACAGAGGATTGGGCAAGGTGAGATTGCGACTTGAGACGTACCATACTGCTCTTCGCCGGCTTCTTCGCGCGACCGCTTCGAGTCTTTCTTCTATAATGGTAATGTATGTAATTAGCAAAGTCTGCGATGCCATCATAATGAATACACTGGAGCGTACAGGAGCCATGTCAGGGGAGATGTGCTGCTCAGCAGAAGCTTCCTCGTCGAGCTTGAGAGTGGCAACAGGGTGCGAAGGATATGTAGGGGAGATGGGAAGTGGTGGCAAGCCGCCGAGTCCTTCCTCGACTGGCAGTTGCCAATGTAGCTGTAGCTGTAGTCGTGAAGTAGGAAAGAGGTCGTCGGCTGGGTGTTTGGTAACAAGGTCCCAGAGTGAATTTCGAGCTCTCAATCTAGGTCTAAGACCGAGCATACAAATGCGAATCGATTGGCCTAGATAGCTAATGCAAAGCTTGAGGCTTGAGGCTTATTTTAGCATCAAGCTCATCATCATTTGATTGCAGCCAAAGTCAAAACTGTGTTATTCTAGGGGACTGCTGCAGGGGACTTTAAGGCACCCGTAGCCCGCAAACGCCCCTAACGAGAATGGAAGCCTGCTCAACCCCCCACTTCGGCCTTTTTCCTATCTACCCGCCTTGCTTCCCCTTGTCCAGCTACTGCTACTTCTACCATCTACTCTATAAGGTACCTTTTAGAAGGCTCTCATCTCCATTTTCCTACAGTAGAGAGTATGTCTTGATCAACCACAGCGAACCTAGCAACAGGCGACAGAATGCTTTCTCGTAATCAAAGTGGTTAGGCTTGGTCAGCCCCTCGTTATCATGGGGTCCAGAGGGTCAGCCTCCATTGACCTAGATATGAACAGCCTGGAACAAGACATATTGCAAATAACATCTGCTGCAGGTTTCGACGATCCTCAAAGACTTGTATAGCTTGATGCATTCTTAGGAAAGACCAAATACAGAAGGAGGTGCATGTTCCTACTGCGAGAGGCCGGAAAAGCGTATAATCCAATAGATATTGCATGCTCATGTTTGCTGTGCCTCTGATAACAAACATACATGGGATAGAAGATGATAGTAGTGAAAATGAGATCAAGGTATCCTAGACCAGTCATGCGTATGTGACGTACCTTGCGTCCATGTGATTGGCCATAGAAAGTACTCGGGTGCATTGATGGTACATGTCGGCGTCGGTAAGCGGCCAGCCCCAGGCTTCAACTACCTCCAACTCCCTCTGTCTGCAACTCTCTATGCACACTTTCCCTTGCTCCTACCACCGCATACGACCTGCTGTATCTTAAAGGATTTGTGCAGCTTCTACATTGTCTTCTAACCCCGCTGTAGCCACCCTTTCCAGGCCCTGCACCTCGTTATCTGGCTTGTGAATCAGCCGCTGTCTCGCACTGACCTCACCACCACACCGAAGCTCTTATTTGGAGATCCTACATACGGTATAACCTGGTTTTCCTCACTTGGAAACGTCATACGGAATTGGAAAGAGGCGTCAAAGATCGATAACTGTGGCTCTCTTCACTTGGAGCAGGAGGCGCGCTTGGGAACTACACGGTCTATGAGATATCTATAGGGCAGACAGCTTGTCTCGGGAATTGCTGGGAGCTCTGAAACCTGAGCCTCAGCCAGATATAGCGGTCTTTCCGCCATAGTCGTCCTGGCTGACGAAGCCCCCCAAAACCATCAAGCCCCATTCGCCGCCGACCACCCAACCGCTTCGACTGCCCCATTTCCTTCTACCACACATATCACCTCAGCCCAAGGTACCTCTTCCGGCTATATAGATCCCCACAGTACCTCAGGAGAGCACCACCCAACAGAATCTACAACACAGCATCGAACGGGTACTCCGGTAAACACCCAGGAAACTGGTTCGGCCATCAACCCTCGACGGCGGCGAAGAAGCTCTTCTACTTCTGAAGAAAATAATAAGCTCCTGGCTGAGCTCATCCAGTCATCGGGAAGTGGGAATCTCGAGGAGCCACTGCGGAAGCGCCAACGTATGACTAATAAAGCAATGCGGTTGGACCCTGAATCTATCAGCTCGAATGGTACACAACATCATGCGAATGGTTCAACCACCATCTCTCTCAAGAACGGAGTCGCTTCAACAAACGGTCATACATCCCCAACGAATGGAACCTTGCCCCAACACCAGAACGGCTACTCAACATCGGTAGTAAAGAGGAGTCCAAATTTCTTCGGATATGACAGAGAAGAAGTCACGAGGCTCTTGATACAAGGATTGGGTGATTTGGGCTATCATAGCGCTGCGAACAGGCTAAGTCAAGAAAGTGGATATGAGGTCGAAAGCCCGGCAGTCTCAGCGTTCCGCAATGCTATTCTACAAGGGCTATGGTCAGAAGCGGAGTCACTGCTATTCGGGGTCGACTCTGAAGCAGACGGTGGGGGCGTCAGTATCAGTAATGGGGATTGGCAGCACATAGGAGGTCTCAGATTTGCCGAGGGTGCAGACCCAGATAGAATGAGATTCAAGATACGAGAGCAGAAATATCTGGAGCTCTTAGAGAAGGAGGATACAGGGAGAGCTATGATGGTTCTACGTCATGAATTGCAGCCACTGCATCACGATAGAGCAAGATTAGACGTGCTTTCGGGGTAAGTCAACGTGATAATCATCCGAGGAGCACGGGCCAAGCACTTTCAACATCGCCAGGCTGACAGTAACTAGTCTTATAGTTTGTCCGACTGCTGAGGACCTGAGAAACGATGCTCAATGGGACGGTGCAGAGGGCAACTCTCGGCAACATCTGCTCCAGGAACTATCAAGTATAATATGACGTTGCTCTATGAGCGACCTAGCTAATACGATGTACCAGGGTCGATATCACCTTCAGTTATGATCCCTGAGCATCGGTTGGGAACTCTGCTTGGCCAAATAAAACAAAGCCAGATATCAAAGTGCTTGTATCACAACCCATCCTCTGCGCCCTCGCTTTTCACAGACCATATGTGCGATCGAACGCAGTTCCCACTTCAGACAATCGTCGAGCTCTCTCAAAGTGAGGGAGAAGTCTGGTTTGTGGAATTCTCTCACAACGGCAAGAGGCTTGCGGCAAGTGGCGAAGATAGCCACGTTGTGATCTACGATACGAGCACCTTTCAAGTACGCCACACTCTACGAGAACACACAGCAGGAGTCGTCTTAGTGGCATGGAGTCCGGATGATTCAAAGCTAATCACATGCTCGAAAGATCAAACAGCTAAAGTATGGGATATGGACGTAAGTTTTACTTTAGCAAGGCACTCCGTGGAGGAGAAATTAACTTCATAGACAGACCGGAAAACGTGTAGTGGAAATCAAACACCACGAGAAATCTGTGACGGTTGCTTGTTGGACTCCCGATGGACAATCATTTGTCACAGGATCACACGACTTAGAATCTCAGCTATGCCTATGGACCTTGGATGGCCGACCTTCATACACATGGACAATTGACTACAGGGTACAGGATTGTGCTATCACACCAAACGGGCGGCGGATGGTAGTCATTTCCGTCGAACAACAGATTTCTGTTTATGATTTCTGGACACGAGAGGAAGAGTACAGTATCATGATGAAGCACAAAATGACCAGCGTCAGCATTAGCCGGGACTCAAATTATATGCTTATCAATATGGCTAATGATGAGGTGCACCTAATTGAGATCGAGACGGCAGAAATATGCCGCAGGTTTCTAGGGCAAAAGCAAGACATGTTTATAATACGCAGTTGCTTCGGTGGTGCAGATGAGAATCTCATTATCAGTGGCAGTGCAGGTAGCCTTCCCAGCTCCACGTCATTGAGTGTCCTGCTTACAACAGATCCAGACTCCAAGGTCTATATATGGCACAAAGAGAACGGCACCCTGATAGAGACCCTTGAGGGCCACTTGAGAGGCTGCGTGAACACGGTTGCGTGGAACCCTGCAAATCCATGTATGTTTGCCTCAGGTGGCGATGATTCGAAAGTTAGGATGTAAGTTCTTCTCATGGTTACCTTCGGCTGCGTTGGTAAAACCTGACGACTTCGACAGATGGTCAAAAGAGCCTGAGCCGAGTAATTCGAGGCGGAGGCGATTCAGCTCTCACTCCTCGACGCATCGCGGTCATCCTGGCCGAACAACGTACGAGCCATGAGCGAGCATAGTCTAGATCGAATGAGATTTGTATAGGCAACTTGTTTTGCATAGCACAGCATGGCATCCACGAGGTGTTGGAGGATCATTTGATGTACGAGCATGAGCATGAACATGAGCATAAGGGGAAGCGAGTCAGGAGTCTTAACATGGTCGGATGGAATGGTGCCAAAGAGGTACTGTTAACAAATGTAGACATACCCAATCCATATCATAGAGATATATCATTCAACTGCTGTGAAGGAAGAGAGCGAAGCGGCGTCAAGTATCTGATGTACTTCCCCATAGATAAGGTACTTTAAGGTATCCAAACGGTCGGTAGTGGCTACCGAAAGGGTCTATGACCGTTTGGGCTTGGCGTGCCACAGGGGTCCGCCGCAGGTGAGTCTGTACCTATCAACAACAATGTGTCGCGGCCTCAAGATTTCAACAAACATCTTCCACACCTCCCAACTTTTCCCGCCCAGCTTACTCCAATAGCCCAAAGAACCTTATAATTCATTCAGATACCACTCAGACTGTTTACAAGCCTCATTCACCATGGCCGCGCCTGCTGGCCAATCGTGAGTAAACCAGGCATCAGATATTGCGGCCTAACTGAAATTCCGTACAGGATTAATGTCAACGACCCGCAGCTTATTACGTTGGTGAACAAGCTGCAAGATGTCTTTACCACAGTCGGTGTATGTGGTTTCTCCCTCCATCAACGCACCTCCGCCATCGCCGCATTGCAGACTGATCTTGCCTTTCACAGGTCCAAAATCCCATCGATCTGCCTCAGATAGCGGTCGTCGGCTCACAGTCAAGTGGAAAGAGTTCGGTACTGGAAAATATAGTTGGCAGGGACTTGTACGTTTCGTTCATTGAGCTCGAGAGGGGACGGCGCTGACAGCGCTATTGCAGCCTACCCAGGGGGACTGGCATCGTCACGAGGCGGCCACTCATTCTACAACTCATCAACAGGGCTCCTCCTGCTAACCTGCAAGCAAACGGCGTCAATGGCAGCATGGACACAACCGACAAGCAAGCGAACGTTGACGAGTGGGGCGAGTTCCTGCACATACCTGGCCAGAAATTCTTCGACTTCAATAAGATCAGAGAGGAGATTGTGAAAGAGACAGACTCCAAAACAGGGCGGAATGCGGGCATATCACCGGCGCCTATCAACCTTCGAATATACTCCCCAAACGTTCTTACCTTGACACTTGTCGATCTACCGGGCTTGACGAAGGTGCCTGTGGGTGATCAGCCAAGAGATATTGAGAAGCAGATTAAGGATATGGTCTTGAAGCAAATACAGAAGCCGAATGCTATTATTCTGGCCGTAACAGCTGCAAATACGGATTTGGCGAACTCTGATGGTCTGAAATTGGCCAGAGAGGTGGACCCAGAAGGTCAACGAACAATCGGTGTGCTCACCAAGGTTGACTTGATGGACGATGGTACAGACGTGGTTGATATTTTGGCTGGCAGGATCATACCGCTGCGGTTGGGTTATGTACCGGTGGTCAACAGAGGGCAAAGGGATATTGAGAATAAGAAGGCGATCTCTTTCGCGCTTGAGAATGAAAGGAACTTCTTCGAAAACCACAAAGCATATCGAAATAAGGCTTCATACTGCGGAACACCATATCTTGCGCGAAAGCTTAACCTAGTACGTGTGACGCATGGCACATACTGAATACTGAGTGCTAACTTTACCAGATCTTAATGATGCACATCAAGAATACCTTACCCGATATCAAAGCCCGCATATCATCATCACTCCAAAAGTACTCAGCAGAACTAGCTCAGTTAGGCAGTGACTCGATGCTTGGCAACAGCGCCAACGTTGTCCTTCAGATCATTACGGAATTCTGCAATGAATACCGGACTGTTCTTGACGGCAACAATCAAGAGCTTTCAAGCATCGAATTATCGGGCGGGGCCCGAATAAGCTTCGTTTTCCACGAGTTATATTCCAACGGTGTGAAGGCTGTCGATCCATTCGACCAAGTCAAAGATATCGACATCCGTACCATTCTCTACAATTCCTCTGGCTCGTCACCGGCGCTCTTTGTCGGCACAACGGCGTTTGAGCTCATTGTAAAGCAACAAATCAAGCGATTAGAAGACCCTAGTTTGAAGTGTGTTTCATTGGTTTATGACGAACTCGTGCGCATCCTCACAGGGCTACTACAGAAGCAACTCTTCCGGAGATATCCCTCTCTGAAAGAGAAGTTCCATCAGGTTGTGATCGCGTTCTTTAAGAAATCTATTGAGCCAACGAACAAGCTCGTCAAAGATTTGGTTGCAATGGAGGCATGTTATGTTAACACCGGTCATCCAGACTTCCTCAATGGGCATAGAGTAAGTAGAAATCATTCCTGGCGCATGCAATCATATTGTCCCGCGCGTCCTTGTGGAAAGCGCGCTGTGAAAGGCAATGAAGATCCTCCAGCGGACCTGTCCAAAGACGAACCTACTATATGGCAATTTGGAGCTAACATCCTCTTCAGGCAATGGCAATCGTCAACGAACGAAATGCCAAACCTACCCAAGTTGACCCCAAGACAGGTCGCCCTCTTCCCCCTGCTGTGCCACCACGTGCAGCCAGCCCGTCCCTAGATTTGCAGCCCGCGGATAACAACTCAAGTTTCTTTGGCAGCTTCTTCGCACCTAAGAACAAGAAGAAGATGGCTGCTATGGATTCGCCACCACCCCAATTGAAGGCTTCAGGCACGCTTTCGGAGAAGGAAGCGAATGAAGTTGAAGTCATCAGTATGCTCATCGTCAATTTTGTACTCTATCATTGCTGACTGGCATCATAGAACTGCTAATCACCTCGTACTATAACATCACACGTCGGACTATGATAGATATGGTACCCAAAGCAATTATGCTCAACCTCGTACAGTAAGTCTCCTTGCCCTTGCGCTCAATGACTCCATGCGCCCGTCATCGAAAGGCTAACACTCAAATCTACGTGACAGGTTCACTAAGGATGAGATGCAAAAAGAATTGCTTGAAAACATGTACCGTACTACTGAGCTGGACGATCTTTTGAAAGAAAGTGATTACACTATCCGTAGGCGGAAAGAGTGTATGCAAATGGTAGAGAGTTTGGGCAAGGCAAACGAGATTGTCAGCCAAGTGCAGTGAAGGGCGGCAGGATATGGGTTTCAATAGCGTCTCTCTGTGGTATACTAGGTTTTCTGGGTCTGTGGGCATGATACCTCTCAAGTCTTTTCCGGCGTCACTTACCTCTTCCTTCAGGGCTCCCCGACTCACTCCGGTAAGAAATACATTACCGTAGCTCACATCAGCGAATACAGTTCAGATAGATATACGGGAGACGATAGTATCAAGCGCTTTTAGATGGGCCCTTCTTTTAATATAGCTGATAATGAGAGTATTTTATCAACGTCGCTTTGGGGGTTTGCTGCCTTCCAGATTCCATGTGTATTACATGTTTTGTTTCCCAGCACAAGACGACTTTTGCACTGCATACGGGTGTGCAACACAAACTCAAAGGCCAAATTGAAGAAGAAGAAGCCAAACACATGCAAGATGCAGCTGCTCATACGCGACTGGAGGGTTGAAGAGATGGAGACTACTCTGTGGGGCTCTAAGAGTACAAGGCTGAGAAGTTGCTCTAAATGACTCAATGTTCGGTACACTACCGAAGCTACCAAAGGAAAACATGGTTAATTAACACGCTCTTTCCCATGTGAATGGTTTTGTTAAGCTAGATTTTGCGCATTCCGTTCTGATCACGTCGCTGGAATAGCAGAATCATTACCACATCTTAACATCTACTAAACAATTCAAAGCCATTTATAATAGCCGCACTCCCCCACACTCGCTATAACCACCTTCTTGGCATCTACTATCGCCGCAGTCTTCATCGCTCGGCATGGCTTCATCTAATCGTGATTTCCACAACCACCATAGCCATTCGGCGTACACGCTGCCAAAACCCTTGTTACGACAATCAAAGACACCTCGCCCTGCGTCTCACACTCAAGCTGCTGCCAACACCTCTAACAGCCACTCGTCCACCAAACAGACTTCGACGGTCATCGGCTCCCGCATCTCAAAGCACCGCAAGACAGCAGCAGGAGGCCCCAAGAGAGAAATCAGTGACCGGAGCAAAACAGTAGGGAATGCCTACAACAACAACCCTACCAGCAACGTAACCACACAGGGGGTCATAGTTATACACTTGAACAACCGCCTCGGTCGAAGGACAGCGATACAATGTTCCCCGCAGGACACAATCCACACACTAAAATTGCTAGCGTCGTTAAAACTGGGCACCAGACCAGAGGCAAGAATGTTGAAACGTCAGGGACAGCGGGCGCTGAAAGATGGGTTAACGTTGGAGGATTATGAGATTGGGGATGGGAGTTCGGTGGATTTAGAGGTGGATACGGAGGATTAAGGGGGATGGGAGAGGGGGTTGGTGGTGGGAGGGGTTGGGAGAGAGTTTTAAGATCTGTAGAGACTTAGATAGATAATAAAAATCTATAATCACCCACATTTTGAAGATACCATGCCCAGAATCGGTCACGCTGTTTCAATCTTTCTGATGTCACCCTGCGCTACGCATGTTTTCGAACCGCTTGTGTTGGAAAATTAGAGGGTAAATCGACGAGCTGTCGGGTTACGAGGAAGATGATTAGCATCGAAGATATTTGCAGCGAGTTGACCTTCCATTTCATATGAAGGCGATCGGTACATGGTTGATCATTTACAACAAAATGGGGAAAAAGCCCTGAGAGATCTGGGGAGCTAATCAATATCTCATTTCTCACGACTTTCGTGGCCTCTAGCATATTGCTTCCAGTTCTTCCTGGTATACTCTTCTCGACAGATTCCATTATTTTAGGAAACCAAAGATTCAAATCCTGCGAAACGGCGGGGTGCAAGATCAGTTTATATATTGAACTTGGACTGAGTGTCAAGACGGCTCAGTTATTCACATTTGATTGACTAATTTGGTTTGGCTGGCAGTTGAGCTTTCCGTGATCTGTCAAACATATATGGACGATCTACATTCTGTCCCATCTAAAGAACCCTCCCCCTAGACTGAGTCTTTCTAATATCTGCCGCTTAAAGTCTTATGATGCTTATTAGGTAAATTTATAGGGATATTTCAAACATCTCCTTTGGGGTCTGATGGGCTCAAAATCACTTTAATATGCTTCGTCAAGACGTTATCCTACTAAAAGATGCGGGCGTTTAGATGGTGAAGACTCATCATCATAGCCTTATATAGGCACCTCCTCATTTCCTAGCTTTAGGCTAATCTCGAGAAAGGAGAAACAAGCACATATTCAAGTCGATGGCTCGTCTTCATCCAGTTAAGGTCGTGAAAGTCCGTCTTTATTAACAATTTTTCCCACATCAGCATCCCTCTTCCCCTCCACCACACTCTTAATCATCTCCCCACCAATACTCGCATGCCCCGCCCCCATCTCCACCGCTTTCTCCTTTGCATTACCCAAACCCGTAGCAAGGAACCCAGGCGCAACACTCCAAACCTTAACCCCATCATCCTTCAACTTATGGTTCCAATCCAGCATCAACATATTAAGAGCCGTCTTACTACAACGGTACCCAATCGTCTCGAACTCGATCTTCTTGGGCCATCCAGCCGGCTGAGGTGGCGTGGGGAAATACTTCTCACTTGCCTGTGTTTGGCCCGCGAGACCGGCTACGAAGATCAGGCGGGGATCGGCGGATTTGAGCAAAAGGGGGATGAATGTGCAGGTTAGGACGTGCGTGCCGGCAAGGTTTACGTCGTAGGCTTTGGTGAAGCAGTCGCGGAGAGAGACTCTGCCGGCGACGTATTCGAGGTCGAAAGTGGCTCCTTGAGAGGGGATGTTATTTCGCGTAGAAATTTATGAGATGTAGAGGGATGTTTTCTTACCAGCGTTGTTGATGAGAACATCGATGCGGCCTGAACTTGCCTTGACCTGCTCGAAAGCTTTCTCGATCGACTCGTCACTGGTGAGATCGACTTGGACCACTTCAACGGTATTGGTCGATTCTGGACATTCTTTATGGAGGGTTTCGATGGCAAGTTTCGCCTTTTCGAGGGAACGACTACCAAGGAGAATGTGATAAGGTTTATCGGATTGCAGCAACGCCTTGACGGTCTCGTACCCGATACCATTATTACCGCCGGTAACGAGAACAACCTTCGGGGACGCCATTGTCAAAGTTCTCTCGGTTGCTGAACTGTTCTTTTTTCGCGTGCTATGTCAATTGACTAAAATTGTTTCTACTGAACCAGAGCGTTCTCTCAGCGACCCGGCCCCAACTTTTTATGTATATCAGTCGATGCCTGGTAGTGTTCAAGATGTGGTATGTTATGCCCGCAAAATACATTGCTATCTCCGAGTTACAAACACAAATCTCCTCTCTATTAAGAGTAATTTGCGAGTAGCGTTGCGGAGTTAACATCTGCAGGTGACTTACCTCCGCTTATGGGACGCCTGAAAATGGAAAATGTTGGAAATGTATTGGTAGGCGGAGATGCGCGGGTCGGGTTTAACTGCGTTATACTAAACCGATAGGAGGTTGAATTGGCGGTAAAAGTCCCACGCTAACACGCTGCTGATAAATTATTGTCGGCCAGCTTACAAAGTAGTAAGGAAACAACAGGTAAAAGCGGAAACATTACGGTAGGCTTTGTTTGACATGTCAACATAAGCTAGGTATGTACTATTCCAGTCATGATGCGCAAGTGGGGTATGCAGCTGAGTAATTGACTCCTTCGCGTAGGAGAAAGGTCATTGCGGCATGAATATATACAAGAAACCCCATCTAGACCAGCTAGAACATTGGCCCCAGAAGCTTACTATATACGACACGGTCATGTAGCGCTTAAAAACAGAACATATTTTATGCGAACGGCTCATGCTATGCAAAAAATGCCCAGGGACCGAACCAAAATCTTGCAAATAGCTACGATTGTTGGATGGAGCTTGCATTTCAACTCGTCCATGCACCAGAACAGGCTGATGCGCTTAACTGTGAGTCACTTGGTAGCGGCAAGGGCCAATTTTTCATATTAGCGCAGCTGCATCCGATGTACTGGTACCAAGGCTATATCACATTAGCATCATCAATGACCTGGACAATGTTTCACTCACCGTGCCACTCTGAACGAAGTGTTTGCCATTCAGAACACCATCAAGATCGCAGACAGCCATGTTCCAAGAAACAATTTGATCCAGCGACAGATTCGCAATGTTCGCAATGACCGATTGAGTAGTGGCCTCAGCGGTCTGGTTCGTCCAAAAGCCATACTTTTGTTGCACCCGCCATGATGACTTGGCAATAACCTCAAGACTGAGTCCGTACTTTTCTAGCTGGTTTGAGTTTCCGGAGGGATTATTGGCGGGCGGACTATATGCGCCCCA
Organism: Cladonia squamosa; assembly: GCA_947623385.2. Classification (NCBI taxonomy): domain Eukaryota; kingdom Fungi; phylum Ascomycota; class Lecanoromycetes; order Lecanorales; family Cladoniaceae; genus Cladonia; species Cladonia squamosa. The sequence goes on from OX392385.1 coordinate 1,111,277, forward strand.
CACCTGCCAATCCGCGGTGTTGAGCATGGATTGAGTCGAGTGACTCGTGAGACTTGTTTTCCAGTTCCAGCGCATGAATATCCATGCGACGCCATTCTCATCGCAGTATGTCATACTAGGCAGAGCCTTGCAAGCCCCTCCCGCGCCTGCACCGAGTGTATCGTCAGACATTTTGATGATAAAGTCTTTATCTTCGTTCCAGAGCGCATTGATGGCGGCCGAGGAGAGCGCGCCGTAAATGGCGTCTGGAAAGGTTTGGACGTTTGAAGAGCTAGAGGAGGCAAATTGACCACTATTGAGAATAGCGGGTAGTGCGTTTGGATCAGCGTCGTAGGTATCACCAGCACTGTCTTCCACCTCTGGTGTACTGCCCAGCTGCGCGGTCCAGTATGTGCTGATAGCACTCACGGTTTGGTTTGTCAAACCGCCCAGGGCAGCTATCACGTCGCTCCACTGCAACAGGGGGCTATACACATTTTAGAGCCAATAGCGATATGTAAGTGTAATCTATACATACTTTGGTGCGTCCAGCCCTTTCTGGGTGAGTATCCCGTTGGCAATGCTACCTGCACCAGCGGCAACAGCAGCTGGTGGAAAGAAAGATGATATGGCAGCAGATATACCTACTGCAATCGAGATTGGCATTATCAATGTAGTTGGTGGCTATGTCTCCAAGTCAGGACAAGCTCAAGAATACGAAAAAATATACAAGATGTCTATCCCATGGGAGGGACGTAACTTACAGTCTGAGGCGTATAAAATTCACCGACCATAGTACCCGTATAATCGGTCAGTACTTGTTGACAGTTGAGGATTGCGTTTGCCATGTTCCCCAGATAGTTGCTGAACGCAGCCATTGCAAACCACACAAAATTGGCTTCGGGATACAGCACACACTGACTGTATTCTGGGTTGGGTTCACAGTCTGTGCTAAGAAGCCCGCACGGATTCTCCCCGTCATTGGCCAACTTAAGTATCCATTCTTGGATATTTTGGACAACTGGTCCGCCGATGCTGTAGGTCCATTTCATAACGACGTACGGTTTGGTCCTTTGACCAGTCAGTCCGTAATCATGGATATCAAGAATATGGACATATATTACTCATTCTTGAACCATTCTCCAATGTTATTGCTTGTCCACGCTTGTTGATTCCGATTGGCAGCTGCAGCACATATTGAAGCAACTGGGTCTGACGACGCTCGTGCCACAAGTGTAGGGGTACCTACCACAGGGGTTGAGCACACGTTGGCAGTAAACAATAAAGGGAGAGCAAATAAAGTGTTAATAGGTCTGGCATACATGGTGCTGGTAGACAGCAATGACTAGGGATAGAATAACAGCTTCTGGCGATGTTTCTGCGAGGCTGCCTTTCGCTCGAACTTATACGACATTGTTATTACACGAGCAGACATAGCAAACATGTTGGAGTTGTAAAAGATACTGGCAACAAGTGACATCAGGTGGCTATGTTATCAATCGTCAAACACAAGGTAACAAACTAGTGTTTTCAGCATGCCCAGATTTATGCGGCGTAGACATTCGAGGAGACAGGGAGGAGAGAGAGTTCAGATCTGTGATCTCGGCGAAGTAGAGCAAACTCATAGCGGAGGCTGATGGGGGCTCCGCATGGCTCGATTCTGGATCAAGATAACGCTAGTGAAGGTATTCCGCAGCCGCTAACCTGGCCTTTCAATCCGCCAGGGTTCTTTTGATACGCGAGGGCTACTTATGGGAAGCTATGATTAGCCATTGTTGGTTCCGGACTGTCATTATGAGGAGCCATGCGAGATTGACGTTGGGAGGGATAATACCCACATACGACAGATCATCATGTGTCAGATGTGAAAGTATGTAATTACCATGCTACTCGGTCCCGAACACCAACACTGCCAGGACGGCAACTATGGAGTGCTCGTGATGGCATGTACATGAATCTGATAGTGAAATTTCCCGAGGCTCTTGGCTCACTGAGATCTGAGTTTCTCGCCAATACTAAGAGCGAGAAGGATCGAATATCAGCTGCTCATTATAGCGTATATAACGACTTAGAAGAAGGGACAGGCTTTCCCATTCAGTGTAACGATATAGCATTCCAAACTCTGCTAAAGTTATGGCAAGGATTAGCTTAAGCCCATTAGGCGGGACCCCGGATTTCTGGACGCCCTTACCGAAAACATGGGGTTTGAACAGCCCCATATTGCGGGAGGCTGAAGCTTGAAGGGGAACTTTATTCGGGGTGGCCGTGGCCCTGAGAGCAGTGGATTAACTGGCCGGTAGTGAGTGAGTCAGCTTAGTTCACGCTACGCTTCAAATGGAGTAATTAGCTACGTGTAGAGGCGAGGACAGAGCGTCAATTTAATGGGCTAGCTAGCACGATTACCATATGCGAAACAAACTAGCATCTGAGAATAAGGAGGGACTATGAATGTCAATATTCAAGGGTGCGGCGCGGGTACTCTAAGCACTGCCACAACCATTAAGATGTTCCTTCCCTGTGCTCAAGCAGGGGAGTTTGTGAAGATGAAACGGCCAAGTGGCACAGCTCAAGCGGGAATGGTCACGCTCAATGTATCAAAAGAGCACAAGACTGTCAGAACGAATGCAATAACTCCTCTTAGCAAGATTCGTTCCCATATTATGCGACTCGCCTGAAAGCTCTTCTGTTGATAATGGAGATTACACGGAAAGACCTGAAGGATGGTTTGATATGCGTGGGAGATTAGACAGCGCCAAGACTCTCGGGAATTGAATAGTGCCGGCGGCTAAAAGCTGGCGGCTAGTACTAGTACAGTAGCGGCGTTTCGGCTTGCAATTGCCAACATAAGTTCACTACAAAATCTGCAAGTCCAACAACCTTTCAATCGCCACAGAGTTGTAGAGGCAGCTTCTCACTCCCTTGTAGTGAAAAGTCCTGATACAATGCCCGACTAAACGCGAAATGATATTGTCATTACCCAATGGACTTGCAAGTCAGTCTTTCTTCCCAGTCCCCCGCGTTTTCAAGGTCTCTGTAGTGCTCGCAATGGTCCAGAAATGTTTTCATGGCTACGAGTGTTCAGACTTCAATTGGCGATAAACAAGCCGCTCGTCGGGAGGCGCCCCGATTCAGCGTTGGTTTTATCAGCTTCTCAATCAGGTAGGTACTGCTTGTCACATTCAGAACAATCCCAGAAAGCCAACTGCATTTTGAGACACTAGCGCTGGCTTTGCCGGGCATGTTGGAGAACTGAGGCATGAGCACTGCTCTGGGTACATGACATCTAGGTAATCAACTTGGAGAATAGATTGAAACTGGACCCTCAGTTGGAGAAGGTTACACGGTCATTAAAGCTTTCTCCATACCGTCATAATTAGCTCCTGAACGGCTACAGAGCGGTCATCGATGTCCAACACACTGCCACGCGGATCCAAGCCATGCGGATCCAACTAAGTCGCAATCAGCATTCGCCATTCCGCTGACCTCGCTTTCATCAGCGAACCTTACCGTGAACTTACAGGTTATCAGTCTCATCCATTACTGAATGAAGCTGAGCCCTCAAAGCTTGAACGTGCTTCATAGCCAACTTTGCAGAAACGGTGCCTTTCTCCTTTCAACAAGTCAAGATACGATGTTGCAATTAGCGTTCCGCTCGGCTGGGTTATGGCTAGAGTCTCTAGAATTGTCTTCATAGCCGACGTGCTGAAGTTAACCTTCCTTGTGTCAGCGAGTCATGATCCAACATGCGTTTCAAGGATGACTAGCTGAGTTGTTGCAAGGGATCTTAAGAACGGCTAGCTGACGTAAAATACACGCAAAACATTGAGCAATTCCGGTGTCGAATATGCCGAATTTGAACATCTAGATTTCTCGCAGATAGCTGACTGCTCGCAAGAGCCTCCAGCCTCCTAGAGCGATCGCATGAATTTGAACAACTCAGACTTGGAATCTTTCGTGGTGTGTAAACCAAACAATTTGGGAGGATAGATCATTCCATGGATTCCTGTACCGATGCAAAAATCCCCCGAACGGATCAAGTGCACTGGACATATGCTAATACTCAGATTCTGGAGCATTCTCAGTTCAGAGACCCAGAATCCGCTTGTATAAGCGACTTTTGGGATAGTTGATCAATTGCAAGGGTTCCTACGAATGAGAAGTCGAACGAGACTCGCGTCGACGGTCAAACGCCCAGAGACTTATCAGGTACTTGGCAAATCCCTGTTGGACCCTGTATGTATGGCCTGGCCATCTGGCTTTGGGTAAGGACGATACTGTTACGTATCACCGAATAGCCAAATCGAGTGCCGCATTGAGGAGGTCCGAATAATCGTTCAAGCCATGCCAAGAGTAACAAACAAGACTCCATACAGCCCAAAGTCTGTTGGAAAACGAGCCATGAGACTGGCTGTTGGAGAAACAAGCAATCTCAGTAGTGCTATGCTGTTGTGTTTAAGGTCTGAGATCGATCTAGGACGTGAGATCGCAGGACGTAGACAGGGTCCAGATCGGAATATGTCCCCCACGTTCCTAGAGAACTATACATGACACATCAGTCCCTGGCCAACTCCGTAAGTATATTAATCTATGTCGTCCGCAACGCCGTGTCCGACATCCTCGAGATGTGAATATATTGCGCAAGGAGAAAATCTTGAGGTACCAAGCAACAGAAGACTATCTAGGCAAGGGAAGACCGCACTGTGCAATGCAAAGGTGACAAGTCAAACACCTCAAACATGTTCCCTAGGTTCTCATCCCTCAGAAACGGCCACTCTGGCCGAGACAGTAATAATCATAACCTACTATCATTAGGCTGATGGAAAAAGGCGCCTTATTAGATAAAGAGGTCACCAGCAAGGGTTCTCGCGTGAATGACTGGACGCTGAAAGATCTTAGCTTACAGCAGATATGCACAACAATACATCGAATTATGTATTTCTCAGACATCCCCAGCGCTTCACCATCCCCTCACCACCTCCCCACCCTCTCCTCCTCATAAGCCTCCTCATTATACCCCTCCCACTCCTCCCTCATACTCCTCGCTGTCCTCACCGCCGTACCAGCCTCCTCCCTCCTACGCCCCTCAAAACAGCATCTTCCATACACGCTAATCCAGCCCTCAATGACCCCGTTCCCCAAAAAGGAGATTTCCCCCTCACAATCATCTCCAAATTCCATTTCACCTTCTCCATTTTCTCTACCGCGCCAGGTAAAAGGTAGGGATGAGTTAGAAGCTTGCCATGGACGGTTCGGGAGGAAGAGGATACCGGAGAACATGCCGAGGTCGTAGGCACCCCAGACGGTGGTGCCGTCGAGGGTGAGGGTGAGAGTTAAGTCTTCAGAGCCCCAATTGTCCTCTACAGTCTGGCAGGAGAGGTCGTAGATGCCGTTAATAAGACCAAGGGATGGCCCATTGGGACTACGAGATAAGTTCCCAGACGGTCGAGAATGAATCTGAGATGAAGGACTGGTACTGGGCTCATTCTTCACTTTGGTCTCTTTTTTCAGCTTTGGTTCTTCCTTAACGCTGAGTTTCTTCCGATCCCGTTCTCTCTTAACCTCCAACTCTGGCTCGCGTCTCGCTTTATGTTGAGTCGGCGGGATCCTTGCCACCTCTTCAACAGCTGCCATACTCATCTCTGACGGATGCGCGTAACTTACTCCTGTTGCGGGATTGATGGGTCCCGGTCCTCGAGTGGGATCTTCCAACCAGGCGGCATGGAGCTTTGATGATCTTGCTGTCTGTATAGGACCCTTACGCGCTGTTTGCTTGGGTCGTTCACGTTCTCCTCCCTGGGACAATGATTGTTTGGTTTTCGACTCAGTAGTCTTATTTGATGACTTCAGAGTCGTAGTTTTCTCGGCCTTCGGCTTCGTCGAGTCTGACTGTGCCTTCTTGGCTTTCTTAGTTTGCGATTGAGAATTGGCAGCATCTGCAGCGCTATGGTGTTCATTGGCCTGCTTTCTTTTCTTGCCTACTACAAGGGACTCCCCGTTCTTCGTAGGCATGTTACTACTTTTGATTTCGGCTTTGGCTCTCCTCTCAGCTGCAGCATACTCTTTCTTCATCTCAGCTTCCATCTGGGCCATGTTTGGAGGCACAGCCAGCCTAGACGAGTTCAGCGCTTCCAACAACCGCATCTTTGCCCTTGCTTTGTCCTTTGAGGGCGGAAGTCCATAGTGTATCAATTGAGCTTCGTACCAGTGGCCTACTTGATCCTTTGGCGGGGCAACTGGAGCATTCTTCGACTTCTTCAGATCCGGCCGGAGAATCGTCCTGATTTCCTCGACACTTGCACGCTTGTGACGATTCAGGTTTCCGACATCAACATACAAACCGTCATGATAGTAGAAATTACCTCTAGATACAGGTGGAGCGAAGGCCATGACTATCGCTCGTTCCGAACTACTCTCCAGACGGAGCAATGAATGCCACAGGATAGCTCAGGAGTGAAGCCAAGCGGAAGATAGCGGGGCTGGCGCCAAGACGCTTAGCGCGGGTATTCTAGCTTGTACTGTACAAGGCCAGCCGGTCGGCTACAATCGCCGATATCAGTGCTGATGTTCTTGGGTATAGGATCATTAAGGTTGGTAGGATTGCTGAGTGCCATGTCTTCCTGGCTTAGGAATGGTATGGCTGAAATATACCAAATGACGTTCCGGAGAGCTCGCCTTCAAGTTGCAAAAGGAATGTCTTGACATTACGCTGTTAGGCCTGATCCTGTTACCAAGTAGCCATGGCACTAGCGGCGTTTTTGACACGATTCCGCAAAGCAGACCCTATGGCATGGTTCCTCCTCGGAGCTTGTATACAATTTGGTTTGGCTTTATGTCTGCCAATATACGTTTCATTTGTTCCCATAGCTACTATCCTGCTCGCACACTCGATCAGAACTACTGTGCGAAGCGCAAAACCCACATTGACAAAGTCCACTTCGATTCCAGATGATGTCCTGCAAGGTCGCTACACAGCACAGATACCACACAAGGACGGATCAGGTACTCAGCAGGGCGCTGGTGAAGAAATAGTTGTTTTCGTTCTCGGCGCAAGCTCTCACAGGTCTGTTCAGCATTGCAATAATGTGCAACGATGAATGCCAGTGAGCTGATCACCATCATGCAGCGCACAGGGACGAGTAGACCCAGCCTTTCAAGAACTAACTAAATACTTCCGGAACATGTGGAAGGAAGCCGAAGCAGATCGACGCAGATGGGGTTGTTCGTCATGGCTGTCCTTTCTTTCTTTCCTAATACATATACCTTTGCTTTTCTCACATCCCTATCGCTGCTAATACTCTCCCAACCAACAGTTCTAGGACGAAGTACAATCATGGAAGGCACAACACCCGACACCAGAAGCATGGTAATCAGCCTATCCTACTGGAAAAACATCGAATCTCTACACGCCTTCGCCCTGGGTCCTACGCACCGCGCTGGATGGGACTGGTGGAACCGCACAGAAAAGCAGCTTGCGCATATTGGCATCATGCATGAGGTGTATGCCGCACCAAAGGGTCACTGGGAGAATATATATCATAATTTCAAACCTTTTGGCATGGGTGAGTGGGATTCCTCGTTCAGAAAGGAAGGCGAGTAATTTGATTTTTGACGATTTTACAGGACAAACGTTGTATGCCGATGATGCTGCAGGTAGTGAAACTTTGAAGAGTCCATTGATTCTTGCGAAGGGCAAGCAATGGAGCTCTATGTTGGGGAGAATGGGTAGGAAAGAGATGAGTGCTAGGAATGAGCGGGATGAAGATTGAAATAAGAGGCAAACAAGGGCAGTAGGCAATTTGTGTTCGCTTAATTGAAGTATAGGTCGTTTTTTCACTGTGATGGTCCTATCGGGCAAGCGTCGTTGTTTATTATGCTCCACATATTCTCTATACTCCCACCCATTACTTTACCTAGCAGTACGTCCTCAAATGAATATACGCGCTTGGTCACCAGGATTATAGAGACCTCTTGCTTAATATTAGCCTTAACAAGAGAAGTTTACGGTATTAATCGCTAGTATTATAAGGGCTTCTTACTTTAAAATTGTCCTCAAAAACAAATGAATTTGCGCGTTATCGCCATCTTTCTGACTGACTATAGCAGCCACAAGCGGATGGAGAAGGCTATCTGCTAAATGCATGAAGCGGATGTGATATCGGCAAGGACTAGGGGTCGGGTTTTCTCTTCAAAGACAGATGGATGGAAGTGAAATTCCGAATTTGTATTGTTCATTATTGTGGGATTTCCTACTTCTAGACAGTATTGATAAAGATGTGCTTTAATTCGAATAATGCGGTCAATCTTATCCTATATTCTTCCATTCTGTTCGATGAATTGAGTGGTTAATTGATTGACTGACACGATTAACTAAGTCATCTTGACATAATCACATTCTTCCGCACCATACCTACCAACCAAGAAACTGCCTTCCCTTTATGAGATATATAAAGCATCATAATACACACCTTCCCCCAAACCCGCGCTCCATTCCTCCACACCCTTCCCCGCCCCTCTAGAATCCCCACTCCCACCCCAACCCCAACCCCTCCCCCCCTCCCCCCTCACCACCAAAATCCGTACACTCCCTCAATCGTCTAACACACTCCCTAACCTCCCTACTCCTCCTCACCCGCCTCTCGTCTTCTTTACTCCACCTCCCACACGCGGCTACAAATTCTTGATCGATTTTCTCTTCTAGACTTGGGGAATCGGAGATTTCGAAGGGGAATGTGAATGTTGCGAGGGTGTGGGGTGGGGAAGGGGAGGGGGATGATGATGTGGTGGTTATTGGAGGTGGTGATGATGATGATGATGATGATGATGAGTGAGAGGCAGGGACCTGATCTGAGGTTGGTTTTGGGTGGACGGATGGGGGGGTAGATAGAGGATGGAGGGGAGAAGATGAGGAGCTGGGGGGATCAAAGGAGAAATTCAAATGCGCGTTGAAGTGCGGAGATGCCTGACCGGATCGAAGGACAGTAGGGAATCTATTCACCAGGGGCGAGAGTGGTGTTGGAGGTTCGATAGTGAATAGAATCGCAGCTCCTTGCGCATACGCTGAATTGCGACGTTGACTCGTCATGCGGTTTACAGTGCCTCCATTAGGCGCTGTTTGCGGTCTTTGTTCTTCTGTATTCATCCCACAAGGTAGATCGAACAGATCTTCATGTAGAGGCTCCCAATCAACGACAACCCCTCTCTCGCCGATCCTGTCACTCATGGCTACAGCCTCGAATTCCTGCATCGTAGGCAGTGGGGCCGGTGGTTCCGTGTCTCTCAGGGGCTCTTTCACGCTAGGCACGCCGATGCGGAGATTAGGTGGTGGGTAGCGGGAGCCGGAGTCTTGATGGAAGAGGTGGGCTTTGGAGTCTGGGAAGTATTTGCTGGGCAGCGGATTTGAAGATGGGGGCGCAGAGGGACCTGGTAGGTGAGGGCGGCGAGAATGCTGTGCCGCAGGCACAGTGATTTTATTGGGAAGAGGAATTCGTATCTCATTGTTAGTCGAAGGCTTTGGAGCGGGAAGCATACCTGCATCATTGTTCTGAGCCCACTGAGACCGCATGTCCTCATTGTTGGGCATCTTGCGTAGAGACCGTCCATCCATTGTTGTCTTAGGCTCTTTGTGCACCACATTGCGCTGATGCGCACTGTCCTGATCATTGATAGAGTCCAAGAAGCTATACGTAAGCAACCACGGGTCCCCTTCCAGATCGAAATCCGCTCTGTATCCATCACTGGATGCGGAGTCCTTAGATGCTGAACTTGCAATACTGGTACGTTTTTTCCTTGCCGTTCCACGCTTCTGGTTGCTGCCTTTCTCATTCATAGAGTTGAAATATTTATAGGTAAGCAACCACAAGTCTTTTTCCGAGCCATACTCCGAATCGGAATCGGCTCTCTGGTCTTCACTTGAACCAAAGCCATTCAACGCTGGACTCATATCAGACGCATTCCTTCTGCCTCCTCCAGGGGAATCACCCACTAGAAAGGTCCTCGGTGAAAATGAAAGCGATCCAATCGTCGAATCAGGCGTCATGACGAATCTAGAATTCCGAACCTGCAACCCATCGATTCCACGATGCGGTGAATGCGAGCCTCTAGTATTGCCAGAGATGCCGCCATCGCCGTCGAGATCGAGGTTAATCTGCATGGAATGGGGCGAAAGGGGTGTAATGGCGAACGGCTGGGCCGTGGAGATCTGGAACAACGTCCACGAGTAGCGCTTCTTTCTTGATCCGAAGATATAGCGCAGTATGCGTCTCGGGCCTAACGTTGCTCGACGGAGGGAATCCCGGAGGCGATTGCTTTTGCGAGCGGACGGGAGCGCTTTTGAGCCACGGTGCTTTTGCAGTCGAGCCATTGTGTGTGCAATTCGCAAGTGACAGGAGAGCTAGGGACTCTGCATACACACGCAAGTCAGATCGTCCTTGCGAAACCAGGGACGAGGATTGGTATAGCGGACCTAGTCGTCAAGCTATAGGGAGGTAGCTTTCGATTAGAGAATGATGCTTCGGCCTACAAAGCTTCCAGTGTGCGTCGTGTTCGAAGTCCGCAGAGTGGCTTGGTGGACGAGGACTAGAGAGGAAGGCATGATTTAACCACGATCCAAGACCAGAACGGGACGCTTTCATTGTCTGAATAACCGAACAAAGGACATTGTGCAAATTGAGAAAGCCTATTTCACAATCATTTTGTGGCTCCTTTATCCTTCCCTTGTAACCACAGCCTCCAAGAAACAAAAGGAATAAATCAAATTCGGCAATAGAAAGCATGATAGAGCTACATGTAGATAGTACAGACTTAAACATAGCTGGAAGAAGAACGTTTGATACCAACTGTCGCGCAATGCATGCTTTAAATAACCTCTTTCGGACCGCTTCATATTGACTATTTGATTATTGAAGAAGCCTGGGCAGCAGCAAGCCACATCAGGGGATGACTCAGTATGTGACATTCTCGGAAGGTTTACACATATTTTACAGGAAGAAGATATATAGTCAACATGCAATGTGAAGAGAAGAAATCGCATCAAAGGAATCGGAAATATGCTAGACAATGAGGTATTGGCAGTTGACGGGGGATGTTGATTTAGTTCAGATACCGTTTATTGTCCCTGGCATAGGCGAACCCACGGGTGTTGGCTTCTTCGGCGATCTCAGAGTTAGGGGGAATGGATATTCTTCCGGATCTTCTTCTTCCCTGCTCACGTAATCAGTATATCCTGTCAAAAGACTGATGGTCGTGCTTACGGCAACTTCCAGGCTATGTAGTCTTCCGTGCTGAGACCCTCGCGCCCTTCTTGTAGAGATGCAAAGTCGCCGGGTGTCATCATGCCAGAACGGTTTCGAGGCGATCCAGGGACAGATAAAGGACGTGAAAGTTTAGGCTCGGTAGCATCGAAGATCTCGCTCTCATCGTAGTCATCGTCGAAGGAGGTTGGATATGCTTTACTGAATGTCAGCAACAAAAGGTGGAGGAGCCACAGGTCTAATATACCTCTTCGAAGCGCCAACTGTCGAGCCTTGACGTATTCCATTCCCATCCTCTTCCAGTCCAGTAGGTCGCTCAGTCTTTCGGTACGGTTTCTTTGGTTGATTCTTTGCCGCTTGCTCTTAGATGCAAAATCAAACATGAAATTTGTGAGCTGGTTAACTGAATCGTCAATGCCCTTCATCCGACGATCTACGATGTAAATACCATAGTCTGAGGCGTTCTCAATTAGCTCTTCCATGTAGCATCCAAAGCCAGAAAGATTCGTAGTAATGCTTGGAACACCCATAACAGTGCACTCTGCCGGTGTGTATCCCCAAGGCTCGTAATAAGATGGGAAGACACCCATGTGTGTGCCTCGCACAAAGTCGTCGTAATCGAGAGGTAGAACAGGATTTGCAGAGTTTAAAAACTCGGGATGGAAGATGACCTTGACACGATCAGACCGCTGGTTGAAGAGTTGCACTCGGCGGATTTGATTCAGAATTGGGTCGTCTGCATCATTCGCCATGTTGTGAGTAACGACTGGAGGAAGAGTCTGGCGCTTCATCGCGAAAAGCCGTCTTCTTAGCATCACCCGGTCTGAGCTGCTCAACAAATCCTTCTGCTCTGGCAGATCGTCGCCGTCATGCCATTGTAGAGCCCGCTCGAAGAGTCGCTTGCCTACTTCTCTTTCAATGATCTGCACTGTATCGTGGAGCGACTTAATGACGGCTTGTCCTTTCAATGCTTCCACCGTTAGAGAAGTTGTTTGCGCAGGCATAATAATGAAGGCGACCACGGTCATCTTTGACCCTGAGCTTTTTAGCCGGTGATTCAGCCGCGCCAGTGACTCGATGAACATGTCCACCCCTTTGTTCCTGTACTCATATCGACCAGCCGTGAAGAAATATAGCGTGTTGTTGGGTTCAAAGTCATTGTGACCGTAGAAGTGTCCTCGAACGAAGTCATGAATCTTTTCTTTGGCCTGTTGATGTAGGTTCTGGAATTCATGCATAGCAGAGAACTTCTTCACGTTCAAGCCATTAGGCAGTACGCCATCTGGCTTTCGTTTCAACAAGTGTTCGCTTTCATAGGCCGTAATATGGGAGACCGTGGTGAAGACGTCGCATGAGTGTGTTGAAGCTCTCTCGATGCAGTATCTGTGATAAATGCCGCGCTTACCGGCTTCTGCGTCGACGTCAAAATATTGGAGGTTGTTGTAGAAATCAACGGATCCAGCACATAGGTATCTTCCCAGCAGCGTAGCGTGTGTGGTGAATATGGTCGTCACATCTATCCTTCTCTTTTTGGTCAATGGCAGGGCCACTCCAGCCAGCCACTCGTGGAAGTGAGCAATAACTGCTTTATTTCTTTCATGGGAAACAAACTGTTCCAACGTCAGCTGCCTTTCATTCATTGCATTTCTGATCCGAAGATCCTACCTCGCCAAGAAACCACGCCACTAGGTAACCAAACACGACTGCTTCGTTTGTTTCATCGTCTCCGGGAGGCGAGGGGATCCCAGCAGTATTCCATAGGTCTGCTTTCCACTCATCCAACCAACGATAGCCCGTTTTCGTGTCAATGAGCAGAATCCTTGGTGCGCCTTCAATCAGCCACCGGCCATAGACAAGGCCAATTCCTCTAGACTCCATGCTTGCAATTGTTTCTGCCAGCTCTTTGTTCTGGGGAATGAGTGGTTCGACTTCGACGGCGGCCTAGAGCGACATGTGAGACGAAACTTTCTGCGACGGATATGATGGCTACTGACAGAGGCTCGATTGAGAGGCCCAATAAGTGTATAGCGGTCGCCATATTCTGCCGTAGTGACAGGGGCTTTGGATTTGATCACCGAGTAGATGCCTCCGACTTGAGGACAATGTCAACGGTAACGAACCCACTACGTAGTTTGACACCTCTCACCTCGATTGGCAGCCTCTGTTGAGATTTCAAAGAGCATATGATTCCGAACGTCGCGGCCCATAGACTCGGCACTCGCGGTGATCTTGTCCTCGACGGAGCCATTGACCTGCGTTGCCGACATCTCAAGCAAAGGTACTAGCAAATCGAACGTGTGCAGAGAGGAACTGTCCAAACACCCTGCCGAGTGGTAAAAGTCAGCATAACAGGTTGATTGACTCTGTTGTGGGTGGGGCAAAGTGGGAGCAGCCAGCGATGAAGCTTCCCCGCATTGTTTTTGAAGCTGGTACCGCGACAACTGACCTATGTGATTGGAAGGCCGGCAGGTGTTGGAAGAAAAAGCAAAGCAGTACCGACGACAAAAGGAGAGTAGGCCTTGAGAATTGAGTATCCAAAGAAAGAGGAACTGCACGTCCCTTGGGCGGTGAGAAAGCTGGAGAGTTCCGGTTGTGTTGGGAGTACTTTGCAAGCGGACATAGACGCCAAGGGCCCCCTAGCTCCGGGCACGTCAATCATTCAGAATTTCATCGTTCGGGTACTACTATTATATATAAACAAATTGAAGCATTTCTATGACCCACGTTCGTTCTTCTTTACACCATATTTGGGGTTTAACACTTAATGACAATTTGGCTGCACTGTCATTATCTAGATGGCATGTCGTTGCTTGTGTCCTAGACAGACCCATTGAGCCTCTGGTGATCATCAGACCACAACAAAGCACCTGGCATGCTAACGTCATACTCCGGGGAAAGCTTCACGCCACTCTGCAGAATGACATCTTCCAGCAGCTATCCTCAGTCCCATGACCACCATGCCCTTTCAAAAGCCTTCATGCATACTCTTCACCGGCACTCGTAACAATCCGAGTGTCCGTGATCGCAGCTCGGAAGGCTGGTAGAAAATTACCTTAGAACAGTTCAGCCCTCAACCGTAAACACCCTTCAACGGTACAGCCCTACAGGGCTGATGCCTAGAGCCCCCTAAAGCTGGTCCCTGAGGGAATACACAGTAGTGTAGGATCTAAGCTTAGTAGAGAAACCTGGCTTTAGGGGCTAACCCTATCGCCCAAGCGACCCGCCTTTAGGGTAGCTCTAGGGGGCCATATGGTTGGAGATAGAAGTAGAACTTGGGTTCACTCCCTAACCGTACAGCCCTATGGGGCTGATGCCTGGAGGGAGTAGATGACCCCTAAAACTGGTCCCATAGGAAACATGATATGGGGGCTAAATAGACGTGGCTCCGGGGGCCAAATCTATCGCCTAGGTGACCTCCTCTCGGGTTAACTCTAGGGGTTCATCCGGTTGCTAGGTGTATACGGTTGGGGGTTGAACCCTTCTACCGTCTTCAATTTGGGGCCGTGCAGCTACAATTGAGGGTGAGACTAACGATTCTCCTGGCGAAAGGAGGGCTATTGGGCCTTACTTGCTTCGAAGCCGGCGACCGGGTTCTTCGTTCTTCCTGCCGTTGGGATACCCATTCTCTCACACTCGCTCATTAAATTAACGAGCGGCAACCAAGGTAGGCTATGCCGCAACTTCAGGATTACTCTGCATGGTCTCATAGATGAATATGACATGCCGAGCATTTGCAGTTTCGATCACAGCTGTCAGCCCGCCTACACCCTTTCTTTCATGAAATCCTCAGCTGCGCCATTCAAGGTCAGATCGTGGGGGCCTCTCGGGGTCCGTTTCACTTGGGCCTACCTTAGGTACGTTCCGCCTGGATTATGCATCGTTCCGTGGCGCTCTTTGGGCGGGATCAATAAAAGCAACCAATGAACACCTCTGAAATACACTGCCGCGTAAGAATACTGAAACTCTCTCTTTTGTGGGAGTAAAAGAAATTTGAATGGGTCCCTCCGTGAGGCTTCGTCACCCAGCAACCGCAAAAGCCTACTATGAGACTGTGCAAAGATTTCATTCTACAACGGGTTTCGTTCCCCAACAATCTTAATATAGAGACTGTTGAAAAGTTATACGGTGCCACTCCTGCCTTCTACGGAGACGAAGTGAGATGCTCAACGTGTAACATGCGTGGTTCAGGAAAAGCTCTGCATGGCGGAAGTCTCCTGACACGGTTGATTATCGTCCTCCATGAGACAAATCAATGAGCCGCGCGGCATGATCAGAACAGGATATCTCGATCGTGCAAGTGCATTACGATAGATTCTTGCTGAGACGCTTACTCATTGCTGTGCAAATCTCGGATCTTTAACAACATCCGTCGCCATCCACCGCCTCCCAGATCTCTGCGGCTTAATGCTACCTCATGACGGCCAAGGTGATGCACGCCCATAATATGAAACATTTCTCGCGCCAAAACAGTTTATATCTCGAGAGGGGGCCGTTCGTAAAGCGAAAGGATGGTAAGCCCAAGGCTTCGTGTTTCTAAAGCGCCAGGCGAATACGATGTATCGCGTTCGTCAAGGTGGATTCGACTCCCTCTAATCCGCTCATACTATACCCAAATGCATACGTGTGAAGAGTACTTTGGACTTGAAACATCAGCTTTCCAACACAGCACAATGTTCCCCCACCACGCATCCACATTCATTAATTTGGAGCATTCACAGCCTCGCTGTCTTGAATTAATGATACTGCAGGATGACGTAAAACATATCTCACTCACCCCATTGCATGTCGATACATCAACTTGGGATTGGTACCTCCCCAGTCAAGAGCTTCACAACTATCGCGTTTGTTCGGCACGAATCCGTTACTGAGATTGGTACAGAACATTTGCCACGTGTCATATCACGATTTCAATGACTCTATGTGGGGCAAGGTATTGCAACCTTCACCACTGCCGTACGGACTTCACGGCTTGACGCCTCTCGGTAAAGGGGTGATATGGTGTCTGAAACAAAGATTGTGCGATGGGGCCCTTGGGATCATGCGTCTGATTCGTGCTCGCCTTGGACGGGCTCACTGCGATAGGTCATCGAGCTAGCCAGTCTTCCGCAACATCATGATACACGGCCCAACAACCCTCAGCTTGTCGAAAAGATTACTGGATAGCACGATGGCCCCTTACGGCGAAGTCGGACGATGGTATGGCATCCTGCAGGAAGCAAAGCAACAAGGATCTTCTTTCTTTGGATATAAAAAGCCCAGCCTACCTCTCGTCTCTTCCTCACCTGAATCATATCAAAGAAACATCCCGGATTAAATAGCAGTATCTCTCTACCACAATATTTAAGCGTCCTGTGCCCTCCCCAGATCTAGATTAAAGCTTCGAACACCACTTCTGTCACAGAGACTCGTCATGCATACCCTCAATCTTCTTCCGGCCTTGGGCCTTCTCTCAGCTCTAGGACGCGCTACTCCCGTCCTCAGAGGTTATAACAACACCATTGGTTATAACGACACCCTCTCCCGTCGACAGTGGAGTAAGGGATCAGTGCCCGAGCCACCAATTCTCTCGCAAGCCATTAGCGAGGCACCTGAGCCGACCATTATCCCGCAACCCATCAGCTTGGTACCTGAGCCAAGCATTATCCCGCAACCTATTAGCCTGGTACCTGAGCCATCCAAGGCACCAGCACCCATCAGTCTGGTACCTGAGCCATCCAAGGCACCAGCACCCCTCAGCCAGGTACCTGAGCCAAGCATTATCCCGCAACCTATCAGCTTGATACCTGAGCCATCCAAGGCACCAGCACCCATCGGTCAGGTACCTGAGCCTACTGTCGTCCCGCCAGTCTATAGCCAACCACCTGAACCTTCATTGGCACCGGTACCCGAGCCTACCGAGGTTCCCAGTCAACCCATCTTGCCAACTATTGTTCCTAGTGAATCTGCTACGCCTATTATCCCCAGCGGACCAGCTATAAATATAGTTCCTAGTGAATCTGCTGCGCCTATTGTTGCCAGCGGATCAGCTTCGACTATAGTCCCCAGTGAACCAGCTACATCCATCCTCCCAAGTGAACCAGCTACATCTATCGCTTCCCTTGAACCTATCTCATCACCTATCGGCCTAATTGTGCCGGCTACATCCATCATCCCCAGCTCACCCACCTCGCTCTCTCCCACCCCAATAGTGTCAGTTCCCCCAACATTCGAGTCCACCGAATCAGCACCCATCAATCCCGAGCCAACAACCCAACTCTCACAGCCATCTCCGACGACAATCGAGCCCACTGCACCGGCATCAGTCCCTCCTGAGCAGTCTTCTCAGGCTATTGCACCAGCTCCACAATCAACCACGTAAGGCAATCTGAGCCTGTTCGGCCCCTCGCAGCCTAATCTAATACTGTTTCCCATACGTATCCCTGAGATACTCATCCATCGAGCTCAGGTGTTCTATATGGAATATTTACCCTTTGTGGATGTCATGAGGATTGAGTGGGTATCAACGACTTTCCGGAGCTCGAACAACTTACCAGATAGGCGATCAACCATGTTGCAGGAAATATTGGAGTCAAGCGTCTTTATCTTTAGAGAAAGTTCGTATCGGGTTCTTAGTCAGAGCTTTTATAGATTCAGTAGAAATCATTCCATGCAATTACGTTCTCTTATTGTGTTGCTTCCTGAGATTTCCGTAGATTATATATAGTAATTACACACTCCTAAATTCTAATCGTCACCACAACTGACTTTGCTGCTTATCTGAACCGCTTCCATGACGATATTGTAGTAGATCTTAAATTAGGAGACATGTATCTAGAAGCATCGTAGCGCGGAGAAGTCTTCTATTAATTTTAACCTGTTAACATTTGGATCACGGGATATAGGGTTAAGTGACATCTGAAGCATTCCCAGTTCATTCTCTTATCAAGGGATATCTATCATGGAGTGGGATAAGCGGGTAGTAAGTGTTTATTCTATATATATAGTTGATACTTCGTGCTTTGTTTTGCTTTGTTCCGGTGATGAGTGGAGTGTATGGGATGGTATATTAGAAGGATACTTTACAGCCTCATTGTTTCAAGTATTTTGATCTTGGATGCTCTGTTACCCGTTGATAAGTAGATTATACTACATTTCGAAGTCGTTCGGTGCGCTAAATTGTCGAATCTTGCTTAGCTATTATGGGGATTGAACTTTACTTTGTTTCCAGCAATGCGCTTTCTATATGTAGCTCGCCCTAATCTAGTGGATTATAGTCCATCCCGAAGTCGTTGGGCGCACGTTTTTGTTGGAATCTACTCAAAGAATATGAGGTTTCGCCTGTCTCAATTCTAGCAACGCGCTTTGTACATGTAGCTCGTTCTAATCTAGTAGAGTACGCTCCATTCTGAAGTCATTCATTGTACTGTATAGTTAGAATTCCGCTCAAATACCAATGTGAATCTGAATATTAGTAACACCAAGATTCAAGATAATCTAATAAGATAGTAAGTGTCTTAGCTATTAAGTGTAGACTTTACTATGTGAATACTCGAAATAAGTCCCGTGAAGCTTAATATAACTCCAGGTAGGAAAAATAGGAAAACGTTTAAGTCATAAAAACACCCCAATAAACTTAAGTTCAGTTGTTTTGGGGCGATCTCATGCTTATTCCTGACTTCATTATTGCCTAGGTCTCCGCAGCTGACCGTAGACAACCGCCATTCCGCGCTTGTGTGAAGGCGATGGTCGTTACTTCGTGAATGTTCCATTGAAAGATTTAACCAAATTACCATAACCCCCACCTGACTGAGTTCCTCCAATTCTCCCATTCCCCTCCCCATCTTCGTCCATGCTCAGAAGCATTCTTGAGCTGCCAGATGTACAGGCGTTAGGAGTACTGGAAGAAAATTCACACAAGTTGATATTCCCTCAACTCCACTCCCCGAGCCGTCAGTGCTTCGGGAGTCATTCTCGGGTCGAACTCGGTCTCCTCTCCAGTCTCATCATTTGCATAGATATTCCAGGCATCCTTCTCCTCATGATCGCTAACATACCATCTAGCTGGTAATGGCCCGAGTCTAGGATCCTCAGTTTCAAATTCGCCAGTCTGGTGATCGAGAAAGGCGTAATAGTTATCCGAATACTCTTCAAAGTACCGCGAAACAAGTTGCCACTTGTTAGGAAGTGGGCCAAGACAAGCCGCACCATCCATAAAACCGTCGATATAGCATTCGCCAACCACTTTGTGGGACTCATCACCACACGGTCGTAGTACCAACGGGGTTTGACAACCGAGCAGTACACAGACTTGGTCACCGGGCTTCGTGGCTATTGGTGCTAGGCCAATATCGCCGTCGGCAGTTGTGAAGAATGACCGTTCCTTGATCGAAGCGGCGACGAAGTCAAGAGAGTGATGTTCTTCTGGGGAATATTCTAGAGCGGTATCTCGCGTTGTGTCAACTATGCGATGAATATAATTTCGACAATTCTCGGAGGTAGGCAAATTCGAATCTGGGGGCGAATATGTATCCGCAAATGCGTTGCAACAAAGTGTACGACAAAGCGAAATGAGTGTGGCATTACGTTCTGGAAGGGACAAAGATTCAATCCTAGGAACAATGATTGCTCGAATAACATCTTCAATCTCGTCATCATAGAGCTCTTCCTCTGGACCTGCGCGTTGTGGAAGGGTTTGCACACATCCAACAACGGCTACAGGGACACCAGTTGCTGCAAGAACCTTCCCATCTTGATATCGGACTCGCGACTTGGAGTTCAGGCAACATACCGAGAACCCAACTGTCTTACTTAAGCGAGGCACGGTCCAATCAGGAACCCAAGTTGGCAATTTCATGCCGCCAGTGTCATCCCGTAACTCGCACTGGGTCAGAATGTTGAGTGATTGTAGATTGAAAGCGTAATGCAATACCAAGTCTTGAAAAACTGCTTCTGCAGGCTTGGAATAATCCGGATCAAGACCATGCGTGTCGTCTTTACGCGCTAAACTTAACACCGCAAAGATCTTGTCTCTCGGGTCAGAACAGCTTGCGGATCTCGATCTTTCCAATATATGATCCAGATTATCGAATACACCTGCCACATAATCTCGATAGCTAACTAACTTGTAACAACGCTCAATGAGATGGACAAATCCTGCCGGCTTAGGTGCTGGATGTAAATACAACATGGCCCTTCGGAGAGACTCCCACGGCAACCCCTCATTGCCACAGAAAAGACATACTTCTTTCGCCAGGCGAACCTCTTGCCAAACCCAGAGACGCTCGAACCATGGTCGACCTAATAAATGCACTGCTGACTTCCAAGTCTCATCATCAAATGTTTCATCGAACTGGGTAATCAGTTGTCTAGTCAAGACTGAAGTCATCTTCAATGTGTTCCAATCAACTCGCACTTGCGAGCCAAGATGATCAAGAGCGCGAAGAGCTAAGGTACTGTTCTGG
Organism: Cladonia squamosa; assembly: GCA_947623385.2. NCBI lineage: Eukaryota > Fungi > Ascomycota > Lecanoromycetes > Lecanorales > Cladoniaceae > Cladonia > Cladonia squamosa. Next base: position 1,131,945 of record OX392385.1, read on the forward strand.
CTTTCAGGTCCTAACCAGACTATCACTTGCCTCGCCATACTGTACACAGCAGCCATGCGCTTGACTTGGTGTCCTCGCTCCGCTGGGTCCTGCTGATTGACGCAAATAGCATCAATCCAGAACACCCGAGGCTTGTCTCGTTTTCTCAGATATGGCAAGGCTGTTGCCAGATTCTGTGTCGCGGATATGGTCCCCAGGCTACAAGCTTTGTGTCTCCGCCGGCGCCTCCGACCCAGCATTGGGTCCGATTTCGAGTGTTTTGTTTTCCTAGCTTTAACGGATATATCCACAGGATTCTCCTTGGACCCCCAGACATAAGACAGCGCCTCATACCGTGGAATATGTTTTTTGGTCAAAATCACTGTTTCCATGGTGATGGAGATGTCATCCTCGAACCGTCCCGGAAGCAAAGTCATCAGCCTGATCTCTGAAGCGCTCTCGTCCAAAGCAGTGTACTCGTACGGTGCCATGACGAAACCTAAAGACTGTAATTGACTATAACAGATGTCGCAATCTATGAACACGAATGTAATTGCTGCGTCGGGAAAAGTGGAGATAGACGAACAAACTGAAAGGAAGAAAAGCAAGAACTGCGACGATGGAAGTTGCGGGGCTGTGAGGTTACCTGTCAGCCCCCACACTAACGGGAAGGAGTACTAGACTATTCTAGGCAGAATCAGGCCACATGGCAAGAGCCGATCGGTCTCGCTAAGAAAGGAGCGAGCCTATCAAAGGAAGTGACAACAATGTCTAAATACAAAAAGGCAACAACAGAGCAGAGCAGAGCTTATGAGATTTGCGAACCGTCCATTACAAACAGACAACCACCCAAGCCTGCACGTACACATTGACATTAAGCACAAAGCCCCCATGGTGCAATTTACCAAAGTCCTTACTGCGATAATTTGCTTGGCCCAAGAAAAGTTGCATGTAGCAGTTAGCGACGTCAGTGGCCTCGTGCGGCGTTATGCTGTGGATCACCGGTTCACTCCCTCCACTATGCACACCATCATAGATGGTGCCCAGCGCAGAACCAGGATGTTCCAATTGTGCGGCAAGAGTTCGATGAGAAGTGTTGAGAGGTCTGTCCTGCTGGTAGCGTTGATGTAGGGAAGCTTGGTTTATATCATACGTAGTCATGTTACTACCGTCATATATGCTGGAAGTGGGCTGGGTTGGCATATACGCATGCTGATGATGATGATCGTTTCAAGGGAGTGTGGCCAATTGGGATGGTTTTCATACCTTCATGCAGTGTTGCACAAGGTTTGGCGGTAAATATAATAGCCTTCGCGCGAGAAGCGAACGACATCCGCGGCAACTCGTAGCTCCGTACGATTGAGTGACGTATTGCCAATCTTGCAAAGGTCTACCTTTATCACGATGGGCTTCTTCTACTTTCCAGCCTTGCTCTCAGATCTCTGATCAGAGCTTTCGCTTCCTCAACCTCAACCCCATCTTGACAAAGTTCATTAGCCAACTCCATAGCACGACCGAGCTCTCCTCTTGCAAACTCCCACTTCGCCAACCACATTCTTGCTTTCGAGGTCGTATTAGTAACGCCAGTGCCCCGACCGCCGCCATCATCATCGTCGTCGTCGTCATCTCGTGGACCTTCTTCTTGCGCTAATGTCATTTCCATGTAAGATGCAGCTTCCTCGGGCTGGTTCAGCTTCTCGTACATGAGAGCGATTTGATAGAGAGTTTCTGGGTCTAGGACTCCATTGGGCTCTCCGGTCGTAGTGCCAGAGCCAAAGGAGCTGGCTTGATCGTAGTATGTACCAGCTACCAGAGCACGTTTGAAAGCCTTGATGCTTTGTATAGGCCTGTCGATCTTATCATAACAGCTACCCATCGCATGCCACATCTTGGGGTCATATGGTCTAAGACTAGCTGCTCGTTGGAAATAGAATAAGGCGTATAGATGCATTTCGAGAACTTCGTAGGCCTGACCAAGGCCATACCAGGCTCTATAATCCTTGCGATTGACATCCACTGCGCGTCTGTAGCTTTCAATGGCCGCGTGTGTGTTTTTCATCTCAACATATTCGTGACCCATCAAAGTCCATGCAGAAAGAAAATTTCGGTCAAGGGTTAGAGCGCGGCGGAAGTACTGTACTGCTTTCTCGTGTTCTGACTTTAAAGAATAGTAATTCCCTACCACACAGCAGGTCTCTGGCCGAAATTTGTCCGTTGCGGTTGCGACTTGAGCAAGGAAAGCCAGCTTTGGCCTTGCGGACATGACATAGAGAATATTCGAGTAGTGATCCAAGGCATCGATTCGGTGTGGATCGGCGTGTAATAATGCGGAGAAAATCGTCTCTGCTTCGTCGAAGTCTATACTAGTCAGCCTGGCCTATGTACAAAGGTGCTGAGGCGTACCCTTTGAGTGGTAGAATAGCAGGGCACGTTGGGTTTTAAGAAATTGGCTGTTCGGGAAGATGTTCTCAAGATCGGTCAGCTCCTGATGGACCGAGTCTGAGCACTGATAAAGCTCCTGGCTTGAGTAAAGATGAAAGATTAAAGTCATGATATTTTGCGGTAATGCAGGAACGATTTTCCGGAGCTGACCAGTATTTATTAGCTAGAGGTTTGCACTCTGTTCAATGCACTCACCTCTTCCTCACTGTTCAACAACTCACTTAATTCAAGCCACGCGCCCCAATTGAAGGAAAAAAGGTGGACGCTTCGGAGCAGCCATTTTTTGGCATCGTCTTCTGTCTTGCCTTTGGCCAACACAATCCCATACAAATACTCTAGCCAACCCTGGTTGCTTCCACCAAGGTTCTTAGCCTCTCGGTCTGCAAACCAGCCCTCCAGACACCTTGTTATTCCCACTACTTCTTTATTCACGGTCGAACCACCGTCGGCTGGACCAAGGACCATCTCGCTGTCCTCATCTTTTCGCTTTTCACCAGACATGTATTTGGCGTAAAGAGCGAGGAAGAGCGCTTTCTGGCTCATTGGGGGAAGAATATTACTTGGTGGTACGGCCTCGATTCCTGCATTCATGGCCGCCTCCTTTCCCTTGCCTTTCGCAGCTTTAGTGGGTGTTCCCTTCTTGGTGCTCGGTGAGGTTGGGGATAAGGGTCCTCGGGGGAGAGCAGAAGGGATGAACACAGCTGCGCAGCGGTCATATTCTCGGCAGTCAAAGTAAGATTTGGCCAGCAAATATCTGGACAGCTCTTGAGCTTCAAGGCGAGCTTCTTCAGCATCTTTATTGGATGATAGAACTACGGATGGAGCAAGCTGGTCGACATCCTGCATTTGCGAGTCGATGTCTGTATTGAAGGACGAGGCGGCCGACGGCAAAACAGGAAGGGAGACTGAGAGTTCTGCGGCCCTGTACATGATCAGCTTTTGCTCCAGAAACGTAGCTATTCCGAATATATTCAGACCATTTCGCAGACTGATAGAGACACCGCTCCGAGCATTTCACCACGGCCTCCTGCAGAGCAGTTCTGATATATTCGACACTGGCTTTGGTGAAAGCTGGCATGATCAACAGCCTTGCTTCCCCGGAGCGCTAAACTAGTCTCAGTAGGCTTTCGTACTGTATCATGTCTCGGGGCGCCGTGAGTCTTTCCCTCGACTTAGCAGGCTAAGAACAACTCGAGGTATGTGATACCTTACGGTAGCACAGCTGGGTCCAAACACGTAGCAGACGCGTATTGAGACACCTCCGTTGAGCTCAAGCGTTGGCCATTCTTAAAGCCAGCGACGAGGACTGCTGCATGCTCTTACAAGCATCGTGTTTACATGCAAGTTTGTCGCCGGCGTTAAGCGGTTGGAATCGCCGACGGCAGCCCTACGGCTGAAACTAAAACGTTATGCAGTAAGACATACATAAGCAATAGGGCATCAGTTTCAATCATCTATGATTACTTATCTATGATTACTCTTGTACAAGAACTCTTCTCCAACAACGACTATTCGTCAAAGTCTTCTGGACTCATAGAGGAATAATACCTCAACGCCCAGAGCAGCAAATGCCGAGCTCGGAACAATTCCGCATGGCAGTCCCAATTTGGCAAGCCCCGAGGTTGTATGGTTCTTGTACCTCCTTCAGAGCCGCACTCTTCGTGCCATTGACGGGTCCATATTGTCCACTTCCCCCTGGTGAAGCTCCAGCATACCCCGGCGACCATCAACCATCCTCACAAGTATCATTGGCACTTGGCTACCAGGCTCGACCATCATGTCGTCCCAAGACGCGAAGAAAAAGTTTGAAGCTCTCTTTCCCTCCTTAGTCGAGGACCTCAAGGAGAATGCAAAACAATACAATCTCCCTCCAAACGCCCTGAAGTGGTTCGAAGACGTATGCAAACCTTTCCACCAGATTCCTACCTCTGCTCTACCCCTTTTACCCCTTTTCGACCCTAGAAAAGCCAAACATTGACCAATCCTCCACCCCAGTCACTATACTACAACACCATGGGAGGCAAACTCAACCGCGGCCTCTCTGTCCCCGACTCCGCCTCGCTCCTCCTCGAGAAATCTCTCGACCCCTGCCAATACCAAGCAACCGCCACCCTCGGCTGGCTCACCGAGCTCCTCCAAGCCTTCTTCCTCGTCTCCGACGATATAATGGACAGCAGCATCACGCGCCGCGGCCAACCCTGCTGGTACAAAAAACCCTGCGTCGGCATGATTGCCATCAACGACGCCTTCCTGCTCGAATCCAGCATCTACGTCCTCCTGAAAAAACACTTCAAACCGCACCCTTCCTACGTCGAATTCCTCGAACTCTTCCACACCGTCACTTTCCAAACGGAGCTCGGCCAACTCTGCGATTTAATCACCGCACCAGAAGACAACGTCGACCTCTCGAGATTCTCTATGCAGAAACACTCCTTCATCGTCATCTATAAAACCGCCTACTACAGTTTCTACCTCCCCGTCGCTCTCGCCCTGCACTATCTCGAAAAAGCCACTCCAAAAAACCTCCAAATATGTAAAGACATCCTCATACCCCTAGGAGAATATTTCCAAGTCCAAGACGACTACCTTGACTGTTTCGGTTCTCCGGAAACAATTGGAAAAATTGGCACCGATATCCAAGACAACAAATGCAGCTGGTTGATCAACCAAGCTTTAGAACGCGCGTCCCCGGAGCAGACGAAAGTGCTGGAGGAGTGTTATGGGCGGAAGGATGCGAAGATGGAGAAAGAGGTGAAGAACGTGTATAATGAGTTGGAGCTGGAGAAGGTATATTTTGAGTATGAGCAGAAGGCCGTGGGGGAGATACGGGGAATGATTGGGAAGATAGATGAATGTGAAGGGTTAAAGAAGAGTGTATTCGAAAGCTTCTTGGGGAAAATATACAAACGCACGAAATGATGCTGGAACAAACATAAAGGTTCTTGATCGTCGGAGGCATGAGCGATATAACCTCTCATTGTGCGATATAATGCATCTAAGCTGGCTTAGCGTTGCATTTTCAAATTTCTTGGCTTGAGATACCAAACGAAGTAGACTATCATGTTTCCATAGCCGCTTTGCGGATGGCGCTAGAAAGTCTATACAGAGTATTTCAGATTACAGATATCTTGCCTGAGTCATGCCCAACGCCTTGCTAATGCCTGAATGTAATATCTATGTGCAAATAACAGGTATAGAAATTCAACAAGGATAGCGGTTAGTGGCTATAGTAATGATGGGGTATAATGAGCTTCCTCAAGTGGGGGAATAGAGGTATTTGTTTAAGCAGTAGGATTATGACTCATACTTTTTCGCCGTCTTGCGCTGGTTTCTCCAACGAAGCATCCGTGCTAGAGGTATCTGTGCTCATAGGCTTGCTTTCCGGTGCTGCAGCTTTCTCAGCAACGACCTTGCTGTTTACCACGTTGACGATATGATCTCCGACGTCAGCGGCACCGTCGAGTTTGCTGAGGCGAGATCTGAAGAGTTCGGCATCACGCAGCATCCTGTGGACTCGTTAGCATCTGCGATTGGTAGCCTTGGAATTTTGGGTAGAGGTGAGACTGTTCATGTACCTTTCTTTCCCAGCTACCGTCTTGACGTCCACATCCTGGAACGCCTTACCCCACTGCTCGCGGTAGCTGCTGAAAACCGGATCCATGATCATTCGCACGGTCATGTCTGGCAAATGCTTGCTGAGGACTTTATGTAGTGTAGTTGTCTCCTTCACAAGAGTCTCCATGTACGGATTAGGTGCTTCATTCGACGATGGTGCATCCCAGTTGATCTTCTTCATGGTATTGACATGTGTAGTGGCACGTCCACTCATGATGTCGACGAGTTTGTCGTTAATACCGGCTTGATGTTCTTGGTATAGGCGCTTGACCTTGTCAAACTCGACCATCAAGCTGCCAGCGCCGGAGCAATGTCTTCGCACAAATTCACGGACATAAGGCGTCAAAGATGTGACAAAGCTCAAAGCCTGAGAAGCGAGGGCGAGATGCTTGGTAGTGATGTTCTTCAGTCCAGCACTTCGCGTTGCTCCTGCTCCAAGGATGAGTTGCGAGGAACGAGAGTTGAAGAGCTTAAGATATTCCAGGAGTGAGGACGTGATTTCTTGGGTCATGCTTGGTATGCCTGTGATGAGCTGCTCGAAATGCCCAATGCCCCTAAGTACTGTCAGGGCTGATTCAGGGAGGATAAATTTTTGTTCATCAATGGTCGCGCTACGGATTCTGTCCTTCGCTGTTGTGCCATTGATGACTATTCCATTGGTTTGCTGGTCACCATTTATGCCAGCCGCGTCCTCGGCCCATATCAAAGACACCTTTGTCCAGGCTTCGACCTCCTTAGTACTGGCTTCGATAATACATGACAGCAATTGGTCGTCTTCCTCAGTAAAGTCTTTTGCATCCCAACGATCAGCATCCATGATTTGCACCAGATTTTGGCGTTCCGTATCGCCCGCATGTTGGACGAAATCTTTGATGTGAGTGTTGACAACAGTCTTGAGTAACATGCCTCCTCGTCCCGATACCGCTTCACATTCATCTGCAAAGAGCCTGTTAAGGTGAAAATATCTTAGAAACCGCGGTAGAGGAAGACGAGTGCTTTGTTCCACTCGAACTTTCAAGATTTTCGTTATCTGCGCCTGGGCGATATCGACAGCCTGGCCTAGAAGATTAGACATATCAAGAGTTTGCTGTATGTCTTCTTGCTGCACTGTGCTATGACTGCGCGGGCGAACAGGCGCTCCGTTCATATAGCTATCCATGTTCACCGCAGGCGGACTCATTGGTGACTTTGCGCTTCTCAGTCCTGGATCACTATCGAAGGTACTGGTGATATCGAGTACCACCTTGACCTGCGTCCCCAGTCTACGCAAAGCTTCCCCCACATTAGAATAAATCTTCATCAACATGTCTTCGGCATCCTCGGCACTCAGTGCACGAAGATTACGTGCCAGAACGGTAGACTTCTCTTGCTGGGTCAATTGCCGCCCCCCTTGGGTAGAACCTGACATGGTTGATTCAACATCATCGTCACTGGAGCTTGGTAGACGTCGTCGAATGAGCGTTTTCACCTCCTTCAACAGGGCTTCTCGGTAGGCGGTCGTGGCAGGCTTGATGCTATCCGACTGAGCCAAGCCCTGAAGATTCGCCTGTAGCGTCTTCCTAAGGGTGTCATCTATTTGCAGATATGTTGGGTAGACAGAGGGTGCTCTCGCGTGGCTACCACGGACTCGTTGTGATGCCTTGTCCCATCTTAGAAATGTAGCGTTCGATGGCGTATTATCCACATGTCTTCTCAGATCTGACAGTAAGGCCTCAAGAAACCTAGTCTCGAAGCTCTTGCCAATTCTTTGCCTTAAGAAGGCAATGTCATTGCCCGCTCCCTCTAATGCCTTTATACCACGAAGGTCCACCAACTGCCCTTCGGCGGACGACTCCTTCGCGTCCAAATTTGTATCCGAAGCCCTTTCCCCCGCAATGAGATATTCCACATTAGCCAAACCGCGCAAAGCTTCTTCGATGTCGCCATTGTTAACCTGCTCTTCACAGCGGGTTACAGCTTCAACGACCTCCCGCAGCTGCTGCACCGCGTCGCCGAGCTTTCGCATATTCTCCCGTCGTCTGCGCATAGCAATAATTTTCAAGCCCCCAACGGCCATACTTCGATCCAAGCTTGCCAAATCTTCTCTTAGAGCCTTAATTTTGGATACAGAAGCCGAGGCCTCCACATGCAGATCCTGAAGGGACCCCAGAGCAGCAAAGAATGACGACGAAGCCGTGGAAATCGATGATATCAGGTGGACCTCTACTGTGTCCATATACCACGACAGCTTCTCCTGGAGTATAGCGTTTGTTGCTAAGGCTTTCCTCCCTCCCTGCCCCGGGGTCATCACCGCTCCATTGGCGCCGGGAGGAGGTCGAACGATCTCAGATCGCTCGCTGACAATATCAAAGGTACGAGGGTTCTCTAAATGGAAGTCCGGCGCAAAATAGACTGATGGAATAGTGGATAGGGGGGCAACCGTAAGCGGTCCTCGCCTGGACGATCCTCCACTTGCTTTCCTCCTAACCTGAGGTCTCTCGATTGGAGGGCTGGCTGTGGAGAATGTATTGTCCGAGTTTTGAGTGACAGAGAAACTCCCCTGTCGCCCATGAGTCCACTCGTTATCACTTTTGGATGGTGTACGTGGTCGTTTCGACTGTGACGGCCCTGTACCCTCACTTTCTTTCGCCCGCTGGAATGCGTCGTATAACGAACCTGCCTGCTTGAGATACGGAAGGAACGCCGACGGCTCAACATGGGGAATATTGGTCAAAGAGACTGGAGGGATATCCTTAGCGGAAGGCAGTTTCTGCGCACTGGGAGCCGTTGCATATGGAACCAAGCCAGTACGGACAATGGGCGTTTGGAGGAGAGTTGCGATAGCTAAAGTGACCCGCTAGAATTAGCTGTAAGATACCTCCATCAGGCATGGGTTTCACGGACCGTTATTGCCAGCCTCTGCTATTGAATCTCTATCCTGTGGCGCCGTGTCCAAGACTCCGCCGATTGATGTAATAGAGCTCGCCGTAGAACCTCTTCTCCTGCCATGATGACTGTTTGAGCCGACGCTCCGAGGAGAGCTGATCTGGGGAAACGGGTATTGATCTGCTGATGGGCTGGTGAAAGGTGAGGCTTTATTGTCCACTGAGCGCCTTGGAGCAGGGGAGGACATGTCGTGTCTCTCATACGCGGCATGGAGACTCGATTGCGAGAGCTTGTCTCCATCAATCTCTAGCTGTGCATTGTTAGACGCTGGCCTGATAACTTGACTTGGCTGTTTGTTCCGAAAAGAGTCTGCCAAGCCTATATGGCGCTAGCAATGCGCTAAGTGTTAGTGCTATCTATTCCTGTCGTAGCCGAGCAGGAACAATGCATTTGGATTGAAATGTCCCTTATACAACGAATCTACTCTGATTATACGTATATTTGGAGCTTGACCGCGCTCTCTAGTCCCTATACTATAGCGCACAATTCATATGCTCTTAATAGAAGGAGCATGACCTTATTATACATGATGCCGCTAAAACAGCGCATATTGGGGGGAGAACGTCGCTGTTTGAACGCGAGCTTGGCAATATATAGGAATTGGTATGGTAGCTGGAGGCCAAACGCTAGAAATAGTGGGGAGTTTGAATGGAGAAGACTGGTATACATTTGAACGCCTATTCTATACTTTACTGTGTTCTGAATTATTTTGGAAGAGATAAGGTGTAATATTAATAGCAGAACGAAGACAGTCGAGATGCTCCACGCAATTAGGAGGTTCAAATTGACCGGATGGCAGAGAGAGAAAAGAACCCCCCCTTTGCCCGCATAGCGTTCCATGTGAAGAGGTGTCTCACTCCCCTTTCTTATGCCGAGATTCCCAGCCTGTGCTTACTTTTCTAATCACTCTCTGTTTCGCGCGCACTGACTCATCCTTCCCCCTCCTATTCCCCTTTTCTATTGTGTAAGAGGCATCGCTGACAGTTGCCTCCACTTTTATCGGCATAGCTTTCCTTGCCCTGTCTCTTCCTTCCACCTAAGCCAGCTTCTCACTCACTTCTCCCTCACAGTTTTTCTGCCCACAATTACCTCCTGAAGCCCGTCAAGTCCCTAGTGCTTCTGCTCTAGCAGGCTTTTTACCTTCTCTTCTCGCTTTTTAAACCTATTCAGGTTCTCTTCATCGTCTCTGCAGACCGTGTTTGCATAGTCTTGAGATGTTCTCCGATATTGCTTATGAAGATCATGGCCACCCGCTCGTATGCGCTCAAGCTGGACTCCAAGTGATAAGATTTCGGAATTATGGTTCCGGAGAGAGGGGCGAGTATCTGCAACTTCTTGAAAGTCAGTTGTTTCGACCACCAGCGTGACTTCATGAGTATTACACACTTGGCAAACATAATAAGATGAGAGGGATAACACTATGCCAAAGCTGTCGGTGTTTTCTTGTGTGGGTCTTGTCCCGTCGCTATCACTACCCCCAAGCCGGGCGGCCTATACGGACGCCAGTCACAAAGATCTGACTTTACAGCTCTCGGGTGCAGAGGGGAACTGAGAAGTAAGGCGGCTCAAAATGAGCCCCCACAAATCAGAGTACTCTGTCGCTCTGCCGGCTAGATATGAGGATGGCCGGCATATCCACTTCAACTTCGATTTCGCCTCGGATGACCGACACCATCAAACACTTGTCGGTGAACATGTCAGACAAATCTGACATCTGAGTCACTGGCCTCCCCCCGCTTCAAAGTTATATCTCCTGCCCCCAAGCCGCAGTACCCTATCCTGGGGCTATCCAGTGTCCTATTGCAGACAACCTTGAATTTACCTTGCTTGGATTGTCAAACTAGTAAAACTTATTGCAAACGGCGGGTGTGTGTCGGTCCAATCTGGGCGAAGCATCCTGCCATGCTTACCAACAGCATGTCCTCCATATTTCTCTGATTACGATCGTCACTCGTCCTCAGACTCAAGTCCCAACCATATTATGTTCCTTCCTCCATTGCAAAAAGGAGCATATGATAGCCGGCTGCGGACCACCAGGGCCAACATGCTCATAAGGCTGATGATTCTCCCTCACCACCTCTTCGTTATGGAGCAGACGAAGCAGTTCTTCTCTCACATACCACGGCATATCAGTCCAGGAGTCCATGATTAGTAAGAATCGGCGGCAATGTCTCCGCTGGCCGACTTCCTCGAGTTTGCACAGACGATTAGCAGAGTTTTCCATAAGGAAGGAATAATGATTTGAGCAATCTAGACACCAATTCGATAAGGCAGGACCTGTCAGGTTGTAAGGGAGGAGTTTGGTTTCTACGAGTCTCATGGGGATGGGGTCGATGCCTGTCTCTTTGAGATAGCGACAGCTGGCATTTGCGGCGAATGGGCTCCGGAATTGGTGAGAGACGAGGCACTCTGATGTTGCGACGGCAAAAGTTGCTGTTCGCCGTGTGTCCTCAAATATCCTGGACCAGCGATCCTCGCCTGAACAGGGAAACTCCAAAGCTTGAAAGGGATCTCTCAGGTCTGCCCACGCAATTTTGAACGAAGTTCCTGCGCTATCTAACCCTGTTTGTTTCAGGTGTTGGAGGACAAAGGTGATCGCAGCTCGGACGAACCGCTTGTCCAAGATGCTCAGTCCATTGTAGTAAGCAACGAAAGCGGCATTATTAGCCTCATCAGTTTTCTCACCGTTCCCTTTGAGTTTTTCTTCTGCGATCTTCTTACTGTTTTGCCAATCAGAGGGCGTAGTCTCCCCATTTGGTCCAACGAGGTCATTGCCTTCGAGATAGGTGAGAAAGACTTGTCCGATGGCTTCTCGAAGAGGAACACGTTTTGCAAAGCCAGTGCAAACACTGAAGAGCATGCCCCAGGGCCGATTAAGTGCTCTCGGGTGATGGTCAGCCCACTTGGCCATGGCCGAAGCTTTCGATGACCAGTTAGGATGTTTCGTCTGCTGCAGACCCATACCCCCATTCACATATATGCCACTAAAACCCACGTTCATTGTCCTGTAAGCTAATGCCCAGAAGCTTGCGCGAGTGTTCAACTCTTCTAATGAGCTATCATTGGCCCTCGCCCAAGCTTGGCTTAGATCGAAATGGCATTTATCATTCCTGTGTAGAGTACCAAGAAGAATGAGCTGATCTATTCGAAAAAGGTTAACAGCCAGAACTTCGTCGTATGGTGTCGGGCTCCAGTGAGCTGTCTTTATGCCTCCTTTTTCACCCCCGTCGAGTGCGAAGTGCCCGTCGAGAAGTTCAACAGCCTGCAAGATTCCTTCCGAAGAACCATCGATACTAGGTGCAAGTATGCACCGTGCAGGTCCCCATAAATCGATCACATCCATAGGACGTGTAAGCAGAGCGTAGCGCTCAGCTTCTTTGGTCGCGGTGCTTGAATGTTGTCCTACATGATTCGTTGAGAATGCAAAGACCTGATCGCCCAGCATGTCACCCACACATGCCAAGTTTCGTGCATGAAAGGTTATACATCGTCCGCGACCTAGACCTCGAAGCACAAAGGTCGTGATTTTAGCTTTCAAGAACGGCAAATGACAGCTGTACAAGTGGCCATTCAGATACAGTGAGAACCCGAGGCAGAGCAGTTGCATCACCAGACAGCATTTGTCAAGAGTTTCTACAAATGTATCCTCAGAATCCGATCCGAATGGATCAGCGCGAGTACCAAAGTGTGTATTAAACATGGCGTCGATTGCATGTGTCACTCGTGCCCTCCAATCCTCTTGGGCCACCGATGAGTGCCTTCCACCGATGGCATCGACCGAGAGGGACACTTGTTCAAAATTGAAACGCATGACCACTGTAATAGGCTGCTTTTCTTCCGCTGCAAGCTCTTGGTTATAGAGGGTGGAGAAGCTGTCGCAACACAATGAGGCCTCCTGAGAGGATCGCATGGCCTCCAGCAGACCAGCGCCTGCTTCACGCACGGTATCCAGTGAGGATTGATAGTCTTGATCCAAGGAATTTGCATACGCAATAGAGACCGAGACATTTTCATTGGCAAAGCTCTCAAATTTGACGCTGTTGGAGGCAGTCGGAAATGCACCCGCGAGGCCACACATTGCCAAGATCGTGTGAATGGTAGAAGTACCATCGGACGAGCTTGACAGAGTATCAGACTTTGCTTCCAGCTCATCACCTCGATCCCGGTATTCGCCACGTAGATTAGCAACATTGCTGTTTATATTACAAGCGCATTGTTCTCGATGTTTGCCGATTAGTGGTCTTCTTGAGCTTCGGGGTTGCGTCAGTGTCCACCAAGAGCCGGCGATGTGTGACGGAGTAATAGACGTCGATTCTTGGGGTTTGAGAAGCAGATCAGTGATCTCAACCTCACTAAGCCCTAGCAGTCGAAGATCTTCAAGGTAGGCAAACTTATCACGAGCAGCCCAATCGAAATGTCGTTCTATAGTAGCTAGCAAAGCCGGTCTCCAGCGCTTTGAAATCATTGTCTGAATGGCATCCATTGTATAGGGATCTTTGAATTTATCGAAATTCGGATCAAATTGTTCCATCAAAAAGGCAAGTGTTTGTCCGAAATATTTCTGGCACGCGAGCTTAACAGTCGAAGTCTCAGCTGTATCCCACACCAACGGCCGGCAACCATTGGAACGTAGATGTTGCAATCGATGCAGTGCGTCCTCATCAGAGGCAGCGACGCCTATGGATATCATCGCCAAGGAAGCCCCGTTGCTGTCCCGGAGCGCGGTATCTCGTGGATATAGGTTAAGGTGATCCTGTAGACGACTCGTATCAGGTAGGCGGCAGAGGTCAAAGACAGACGGTCTAGCATCATCAAGATCGCTCATAAAGGTACTGAGGTTGACGGCCTTGAAATTAGGATCTCTCTGACTTCCATACGTGTCTCCAACTTGCTCGAGCCATTGATCTTCACTCAACTCATCTTCTGTAACCTCCTCCCTGTCTCTAGTGAACCATGATGGGCGAGGAATCTGAGTGATTCGGTGATTGTAACACCCCTTGACTCTCTCCTTTGCAATTTTTTCCTTGCAATCTTGGCACATATCTCTGCCTAAACATGTGAGACAGATATGATAGGGTGGCTGATATCGTTGCCCGCAGAAACTGCAGTTCCAAGGCAATTTTTCCGTTAAGCTGGAGGGAGGCCCTATCGTAATTTCACCTGCAGTCAAAGCGTTCTCCACGTCGTCGACGTATAGCAAAGCGGAAGTCATAATGCTTAGGATATTTCCCTTATCTAGATCGTAGAAGCACGGTCGGTTTTGTACACCTCGGTTGCGTTTGATCCAATCGACTGCGTCGCATATCAGAGTGATCATTCGCTTCTTTCTCTCCTCGAGTGACTCAGAAGTACTAAATGCAATTCTCTTGTTGGACGCCGATAAAAGGACGAAGAAGCTATCCTTATCCTTCCTGGCATAGTCGAAAGCATTATATCCGTAGATATCTTGGATCGCAGGATCGGCACCTGCATCTAGGAGGAGTTCTACGCATTTCACGTTGCAGGCTGCGGAAGCTGTCAAAAGAGGTGTACGGCCAGAGATCTCATCCTGGACATTAATTTGATTGATAACGCTTGGTTGCTCCAATAAGTACTGCATCGTATTGTGACGGTCCCACTTGGCTGCCCAAAACAGTGAGGTCAGCCTCTCGCCACTCCTGCACTCGAGGGATGCACCCAGGTCCACTAGGCGCTGGATCGATTGGGGTGCGACAAATGCGGCGAAGTGAACGCAAGAAGAAAGTGCAAAGAAATTCTTTTCACTAGCAGTGTTATCGGGAGGCTGGAGCTGCTGAAGTAGCGTATCATCATTGTATCCGTATGCTTCACTCAAAGGTATTGCATTACCATGATCAAGTCGCGAACGGTCTGCACCGAGTTCAATGAGTCTTGAAATAAGTTTGGCGTCTCCTTGAGATGCAGCCTCATGTAGTGCTGTCCAGCCGGTGTTCGATGAGAATCCCACTGGCATTCCCGTTTCTATAAGGAGTTCAATCACTGAAGGATCTCCCCTTCGAGCGGCAAGGACCATTGGTGTGACAGTTGATGCCTTCCTAATTCGCCAGTTTGTCTCTTTGATAAGCTTTTGGACTAGTGGTAATTCGCACTTCTCAACGGCAGCGTGGAGGATCGTGCCGCCTGCTGTAGTCTGGAGGTCGGGCAGCAACTCTATGTCCATGTCTAAGAACCGCTCCAGAACGTGAGAATGACCGTTACTAGCCGCAACAAATATTGGAGTTGCAAAGTAATCATCTTGAGCGAGAGGATCAGCTTCTAGGTCTAATAACATGTTCACCGCCTCGTTAAAGCTAGCTTGGGCAGCCGAATGTAGTGGCGTAGTGCCATACTCATCCGTAGCGAGAGCATAATCTGGTGGTGTGGAGTCGATTAACAAGCGGAAGAATTCAACATCCTTTGTACTTGAGCCGGCCATGTGCAGGACACTGTACCCACTTACGGAAGTAATTTTGGTATCTGCTCCAGCATGGACCAGACATTTCGCAACCTCCAGATGTCCCCTGGTTAAAGCAGCAAGCAGTGGTGTGTACCCGGAATTAGGTTCAATCTCGTCGAGGCCATTCCCAGGAGCTCGTGCAGCAATCAGTGCCTTGACAATCTCAACGTGGCCTCCCCAAGCGGCCATATGCAAGCAGCTCAATCGGTTTCTGGAGAAGCGACTATCCGCTCCTCTTGAAAGTAGCTTCGTCGCGATCTCAGAATTCCCAATTACACAAGCGTGGAAAAGCGGCGTTTTAGATTCGCTACCATGGCAATCGACGTTATCCATCACTTCGAGGAGTGTTCGTGCAACAGCTGTGTGGCCTTCTTTAACGGCTATCGACAGCGCAGTCTCGCCATCATCATTGAGTCTTTCAACGTTGACGCCTCCTTCTATCAAGACCTTGACGATCTCAAGAAAACCGTTGAAGGCTGCTGCATGCAGAGGAGCCCAGATAAACTTACTTGCGTCTTTGTCAACCGTCATAGGGAGCAGATACGACACACTTTCAATGTCACCGTTCGATGCTGCTTCATAGAGGGGGTTGCGCCCCTCAGCTGATATTTGATTAGGACTCGCACCTCGTATTTCAACGAGATACTTGACAGTTTCCAAAGATTGAACAGGCCCGACGGCCACATGGAGTGCGGTGATACCATCAATAGTGGTCTGATCGACATTGGTGACCAGCCCGCTTTGCAGAATATGGAAAACCATCGGAAAATGACCCCTCAACGCTGCTTCATGCAGAATTGACCAATTGTCAATAGTCCGACAGAATCTAGCTGCACCCAAATCTACGATCTGAAAGAATATATCGGGGGAGGCCAGAGCATAGAAAACAGGCGCCATACCATGAGTTCTGTCCTCATACCTACCAGTCACTTTCGTCTCTACGTCCAAACTAGCACCATGGCTCACGAGCCTGTAGATGAGCTCCTTGAGTCCAAGTTGAACTGCAATATGTAATGGGGTCTCACTGTCTTCGTTTGATATTTGAGGAGAGACGCCAAGATCAAGAAGCTTTATAGCCAATTCAGATCGGCCGCCAATTGTTGCTAACATGAGAGCTGTGTTGCCCTTTTCATCAACTGCATCGATATCGATTGGTTTGCCAAGAAAATAGGCCGAGTCCCCCTTTTGGTGGGTAATGGCGTCAATCAATTGATCCAATCCTGCTCTGACTAAATTTATGATAACTGGGGGTGGAGGCGCGGGGGACTCTTCAATAGTAAGGTAAGAGTACAAGATACTCCACGAACAGTGTGCTTCAGAACCACCGCTGAAGAAATCGCGCAAGAGATTCGCACACTCCATGAACGACTTGCCAATCTCTTTGATATGCAAGGGTAGAAATAAGACTGCGTAAGTGAGAAACGGAAAGCTGTCAAATGGTCTTCGACCGATGTTTATCACTTCTGGTAGAAGTAGCATTGAAAGACAGGCTTTGGCCATCAGAATGTGACCACTTTCACGGTTGATTGTGGCTAGAAAGGTGGATACTGAATTGACAGATGTTGTGGCTGTGTAGGTCTCCAAGAATTCTCGTGCAGTTGGATGGGTTATGGAAATTGTGCTCGAGTCTGGGTGGCTCATCCGGCGAGTTCGTGTGATGGGTCCGCAGAGCCTCTTAGCCCTTTCGATTATGTTCGATTCAGACTGGCTCATAAAGTCTGAATAGGTCGCATAAGACGAATGCGAGAATGAGTAGGCAGCCCGTAGGGCATTTTCACTCGCTGGGATCTGCAAGGCGAGTAAAATATTGAGGATATCAGCCGCTGCAGTTTTGCTTTCTGGGCTTAGATGGGCGATGGTATTAGCCACCATGAATCGATAGTAATCTCCAAGTTTTCCGGAGGACCTGTTGAAGTATTTCTTCAAAGACACCGGGGATGTGGAGAAGTCCGGATCTTCGCGGGCGTCATCGAATTCGTCAATCATTATGGAAACCCGTAGGAACATGCCCTGTGTCTCTGAGTTCATGTTCTCTTTCAATAATTCGATCATTTCATGGTTGTAGAGATCTTCGTATCCACGAGTTCTAAGCACATCATTGATAAATGTGGTTATGTCCGCTGATACACTCTCCGCCTCCATCCATACACATGAAAATCGTTTTCCCAGAGCTTCCGGATATCTTTCCGGCCGTGCAGTGATAAGTAACCTCGAACCTAGGCAAAATTCTGGATCAAGAAACGATTTCATCAGCTTTTGCTGAGATAGAGTCTCGCATTCGTCTAAAGCGTCGATAATGAAGGTGTATTTTTGTATTTTTGGGTCCTTCGTCACTGCTGCAAAGAGTCTCCAAAGTTGCTGAAAAGATATTTCATCCGTGCTATCACTTATTGGATCCGTAATATACCGGTATAAGGTCTTGTCTTGTACTAGGAGCCTGTGCAGAAATGTGGCAATCACCGAAGTTGTAGAATCCCTTCTGCTCAAGCCCTTTTTGCAGAAAAAGGCCATCACACAACCGCCGTCTTGTGCATCCTTCATCAACTTCATCATTATTGACTTTGCAAGGACACTTTTTCCTAAACCTGGATCTGCAAGAATGACCAGAACGTGACCATTGGGGTCTTCTGACTGACGCCACTCTATATACTTGGGCTGAGAGTATATCCACTCACAAGTCCCTTTCGTGGCTGTTGCAATTTCATTACTTTGAGCTGCTAAAGCGTCGGTCCTCAGGCTGCCGCTGTGGTCAACGCCAAAAGTCTTATCTGGTGCCGGTTCGTTGCTTGTCTGGTCTTCATCAACACGGGCTCCACTGATTTGTGAGTCTTTGGGGATTTCATTAGGAATAACGTCGATTTCTGTGAGGAAGGATTGCGACCTCAACCGTTTTAGTAAAACTTGAGTGTTGCCTTTGAAGGTCTGATTTCAGCGTCAATTTAGACAAACCATACGATACTTACTGTCGTGATATGCTGGTGGTGGCGCTGTGACTGGTTCAGTACCACTGTAGTACTTCGACGATGCTTGTGCAAACGAGAGCGTTTCTTTAAAAGATTGAAACGGAACCGTCTCTTCGGAGGGTTGAAGTGGCAGCCAGACTCTCTTGCCTTGCGCAACAGCTGGCAATTCGTGATGCAAGAATTTATTTGGCTTCTCTTTGCCTGATGTTGTGGTATAGCTCTGAGCCATTGTGAGAAGAACTTTGCTAGCTCCAGCTCACCCAATACCCATGTGCGACTTCCGCAAAGTCCTCCTCTACTCATCAGATACGAAGAGTACGAACTTGAGGTACAAGGCAACAGCGGGGGGGTAAAAGGCGTCTCAAATATAGTCCACGTGATTTTTGAGTCATTAGGTACGCACTGTGCCATGCGAAAGACGAGGGATGGTGGGGGCCCGATCGTATTCGTTGCTAAATACCAGCTGCAGTGGTCGCAAGCCACCAATTCGAGCTTTCGCTGTTAAGATTCTTAGTGGTGTATTCCAAGGGACACCAGCTTGAAGTAGCAATGGGCTTGCCCCTATTCTTTTAGCCTGGGAGGTGGCGAGGGTGGCTAGTTCCGGTCGCTCACAATGGCTTCAAGATCACCGTTGACCCCCCCCACCCCCCCCCCGCACCCCCACCTTCACAACCAAACCCGCCATCTTCCGCTCCCTAATCCGCAACGGCCTCGAAACCGCCGACATCAAACACACGCACCCACCTCCTAAAGATCCTCCCTCGATTGAGAAAAGGCCTACGTATCCACCTTCACTCTCCTTCAGAATTGAGATGATGACTTGGTTGGTGTTTTGCTATTTATGCGGCTGCGCTAAGAGGTGACATAAGGTATTCTAACGCCCGCTCAGAAGCCCCTGCATTAGGAAGCTGCCAAGCCTACATGGAGCTAATGATGCGCTAAGCATCATAGCGTAAGGTAAGGGGAGACTTGGATTGAACACGTCCCTCATACAACGGCTCTAGTCTGATCATACGTATGTTCGGAGCCTAAATGCGTTCTCTACTCCTCATACTGGAGCGGATAATTCACAGGGTCCTTGATAGAAAGAGCATGACCTTATTGCACATGACGCCGCTGAAACAGCGCTCAAGATATCGATTGTTGCCTCTGGACTGCTCTGCATGTACCGAACCTGGTCTCCGAGGATCTGTCTCTATAGCTTCTGAGACCGAGAGCTGGGGTGATGCTTTGCCAATAAAGCGTAAATTCGGTAGCCTTTCACAGGCTTTGTTGTTTGTTAAAACAATGTCTAATTTCCTTCAACAACGCTTGTCTTTTCCATGAGTTAAGAACGAACAAAGACCATGCGGCCTGTTTGGGGTCTGCCTTAACAGCATGAAACAATAATCTCGTTGCCTTCTCATCATGTCAATGGCTTTTTTCTAAGCTCAAGATATAAACCTCTACTGACCCTCCTAAGGTTGCTTTCTCGCTCTGTAAGCTTTGCGCCTCTTTCCAGTATACCACGATCCTACAATCGCTTTGCCCAGTCTACTGTGAGAGCCGTGCGCCACATCGTTCCGTCTTTCGCTAAGAACAAAGTAACCCTCCCCCTGGTGATACAGGTGAAAGTTACGCTGACCAAACGTGCCAAGCTGCTCGTCCCTCTCCAATCTCATGGCGCGTATCCGTCAGCAGCCTTACAATGAACGTGGCCAGTCATTGTTTATGAAAGACTCACGAGGGACTGCAAGGCCTCGAGCAAGCATACCATCACCCTTATCAACATACTCCATATACGGCGATCTCACTACAAACAACTCACCAGAACTTGCAGCTCATATGGGGCCAAGAACGCTACCGACAGCTACTGTGCAACTTGAACCGACAATGCTTCGACAGTCTACTGAGCCGCAAGGCGGACAGTTGAGAGTCGCAAATGGAAAACTCAGTCCCAGAATTATGATCGGTGACCATCGTCCTCGTTATCTTCCATATCAAGGGGGAATTTGTGTCAACGACGCACAAGATGTCCGTGAACATTTTCCTAGAAACACTGACTTAGCTCGGAAAATGCATCGGAGACAGGTATACCGCGCTTACGCCCCAAACCCCTCTTCAGGGCAGTCGGAGCGCATTTTGGACGATCATCGAATAGCAGTGTGCTTGAGTCATGTCCATCGTCCCAATAATCTCACTGGCCCAGAGCTGACCGCAGATCCAGCAGCTTCCAGGGGGTTTCCGATCCTTGCAGACAGCTATGTGCTCGATCACCGACCTTCTAAGAATGTTGCTCGGCCGGAACATGAAAATAGCCATCCACATGTACTACGAATCGGCAAGCTCAAACATCATCACGCTAGTATGGCTGTGCCTGAGGCTACCACTGACCCTGATATGACTAGTAGCGCTCGCTTAAAACAGAGCTTTGAAACTCGGAGACGAGTGAGGGAGCCGCAAAGTGCGATGTACTAGATCCAATGCAAAAACTACGCCGTGCTGCTACTATTGCTGTGAAGAAAGCTCTGTTTTCAGTATCACAATAAAGCCATGCCCATTGTCTGATGGAATTTTACCTTCAAGGAAAACAAGGACTAATGAAACAGGGAAGAGCGCCGTCTGCGGCACCAGGGGCCTGCGAAAATCACTGGGGACTTATCCCCAACTCCATAAAGTCGAGTTTTGGTGTTTTCGTGCTCTATATAAGTTGAGACGCCTGGAAACCACGCTTGTTTTACTGATAACAATGGCAACACTCTTAGAGCAAAGCTACGTTAGTTGGTGGGATATTTCTTCAAAAGTGAATGAAGTGCCAAGTTTTTGGGGAATGTTCCTAATGTTTGACACACCACAATGACATCATAGTCATATCTTGCCTCGACATGTCAATTACGCTTAATGTGTTGAAGACCGTCCAACGTTTCACAAAAGTACAAAACCGAGCACGCAGAAGGCAGTGCAAGAGACGACAAAGAGGTTGATTAGCTACGCTCCTTCAAACTCTTGACACTACAATTGTAGTGTCGAGGAAGAATTGGTGTTCACTTCGTCTTTTAAATAACTGCTCGGTCCCCGCAAATATATCATCAACCCATCCATCCATCCCCGGATCAGCTGGCCTTGCCTACCAAAGCCTCCGCCGAAAGCTGTCATCGGATCCACCGGACCTGCGAACCGAGCTACTACGCCCTCTATCTTCCACTGTAACATGAGCTTCGAGGGTGAAACCGCTTCAACAGAGAGACATGACGTTGGTAACGGCTGCGCTGTCTCAGAAACATCTCCGGGCTCGTTACTCACAGGCCCGCAGACCAATGCTGCCTCTTCCCCGCCACCCTACGATGGCCGCCATGCGTCCCATATACCCAGTATTAGCCTCAAGCCCCGCGCTACAGTACAGAAGTATCTGACTCAGAGGCCCCGTACGCTGCATCGCAGGT
Organism: Cladonia squamosa; assembly: GCA_947623385.2. Classification (NCBI taxonomy): domain Eukaryota; kingdom Fungi; phylum Ascomycota; class Lecanoromycetes; order Lecanorales; family Cladoniaceae; genus Cladonia; species Cladonia squamosa. The sequence goes on from OX392385.1 coordinate 1,153,745, forward strand.
CCTCCCGACCTTTTCAGCGTTCAAGTCAGCCGGAAAATGGGATGAGACAAAGCATCGCACCGCAGTCCGAAAGAGAAGGGGAGACTGAGCCCAATGCCGCGTGGAAGAAGCAGATGAGAGAAAATAGGCTTGCACTGAACGCGCTCATCGAAGCGAATCAAGAGCGAGAAACAAACGCTATGCCCAACAATCATGATGGTAATGAGGACGATCTTTCAACTTTCAACTCCCGGTATCAGGAGTATCTGGGGAGACGCGGACTCTCGAATATTAACGAACTTACGAGACACATGGAGAGGCTGTTTGATGAGCTTTGAGGCTTACATAAACGATCTCATTTTGATTTACGATTTGGTACGATGGTGTATGATCATGTCTGCTGGAGGGTGGTTAGAGATGTATGATATGTTGAAGGACGCTATGATGGACACTGAAAGGGTGATTCAATGGATGGCGCTTACGGATGCTTGGATGATGGTCTTATGAACAGCGGAAGTATGAAAGTTGGATAGCTTAGCTATACAACCAAATGAATTCTGTCTCTCCTTCATGAGCATTTTCTTCCCTGGGACTTCCATTGCTCAAAAAGCTTGAAAGTCAGCCAACACAGTATAAAATCTTGCAGGTTTTTTATCTCATATGCCTACTCTTCTTCCCACATCGTTTCTTATGTGGCTTCTATTCACTCTAACACGCGAATTTGTAGCTGCGTATGACCGCTTTTACCTTCAGCATTGTCAACGCACGACACTTGATAATATGTGTATACAAATGTATCATGTAAGATGTACAACCCTAACCTAGGACTTGATATTGCAATTCCCAATCAGGAGAGCGTGCTAAGCCGCCTTAGAGGGAGCGTTAACCGGAATATATGCGTAACACGAGGCCTTGACAATTTACACTATTCGGGCTGAATTGAGAAGAAAGCACAGGTAATGAACAGTCGGTCTGAGGCCAATTTAGTGGTAAGATGATGTGCTTGTAGGGTCGTTGGTGCGCCAGCACTTCCTCAGCGCATATGCTTCATACATCATCAAAACTACTAATCTTGCAGATCTGTAGACCATAGCTACAATGACTATGGGCGCCAGCTTGCTGGTTGGGGTTGAATTTCAAGTTCTGAACGTCCAACCTATTGCCAATTTCTAATGCTCACGGTTAGGAGGGTTATCAGAAAAGTTCACCTATCAACCTCAACCGTACAGCCCCCTAGAGGTACCCTAAAGCCGGGCCACCTAGGGACCGAGCTGGCCCCCAGAGCAGCGGGTTCTGGGCACAAATCTTGTTTCCCAGGGATCCAGCTTTAGGGGCCTCTAGGCACTAGCCCTGTGGGGCTGTACGGGTAATCTGGCCAGCCCTAGCCGTAACCCTGAGCTTAAGCGAGTACAGAAGGGGTTTAAGGTAACGCTTCAGCGGGGTATCACTCTTTCTTAAATTCTTTGATTATCAATCTGTAAGCAATGTTCTTCCACTTCGCCGTCTCTAGGCAAGCCGCCCGAGGAGGTTATCGTTAATTTTGATCTTACCATCCGTCGTGCTACTGTTCAACGCTCGAACCCTGGACTCCCGGTCATTATGCAGCCAAGGGAGCGGAAACGTCACCGACTGACTAGTATTTTTCGAGCAAAGCCAAACACTGATGCCTCGAAGGATGATAGGGCCGGTAAGATAGCTGGTGGAGGTTCTGTGTCAACGGCTCCCAACGTTCCTGATATCCTTACGGAGGGCATGTTGATCCCGGGGTCTGATGAAGGCAACCATCGAAAGAGTTTGGATGCTCATGTATCACCAAATGAATCACAGAATGATCGCCGCAAGATAGCTATTGCACCAGCCATATCAACAGCTGCCACGAAAGCTGTTCGAGACTCAAATAGGGCAGCCGACTTATGGGGAAGTGCTTATCAAGACCTCAAAATTCGGGAAAAACTGTTAGTCGATGCGTTCGAAAGAAGCATCACGAACATAGCCGATCCTACAGCAGATGCCGAACAAACACCCTTCACCCATGAAACTATCCAGAAGATTGTTAAGCAAAAGATAGACGCCCGCAAGGCGAAGCGTTTATCCATCCATTTGGGAAAGTACTCAGTGGAGTTTCGTGCGATGGGCGAAAAGATAATTGAAGGGATCTTGTGGTCGAGCACATTCATTGGAACAGCTGTGAGCGCCCAACCTTACGCGGCACTGGCGTGGTCCGGGGTATCTATAATTCTCCCGCTGTTATTAAACAATTCCAGGCAAAATCTCGCTATGATCGAAGGCCTGGAGAAGATCACCAAGTTGATGCAATTATTCCGGATCCGAGAAGAAATCTACCTTCAGGACGTAACAAGGCCCCTTCAACCCGACTTTGAGGCTGCTGTAGTACAGCTCTATAGCGCTGTGTTCGAATATGAAGCTCGGGTTATTATTCACCTAGCAGATGCTCCAGCGAAGCGTGCTATATCCGGCGGATGGGATACAGCTATGGCAAGAATACAAGACGCCAAGCAACACTGTGAAGAATTCGCCAATCTGTTTGACAGGTCCAGGGAGGCGAAACAATTTGCGTCCATCAAGGAAACTCTTGCATCACTCCGGTCTTTCCGGGAAGAACACCAGCGGTACCACCAAGAAGAGAAAGAAGCGTCGTTATTGCAGATCTTAAGCTCGGACTATAAGGGTGACAAGCGAATCATTTCTGAAAGGAGCGACGGCACTTGCGAGTGGTTCTTTCACAACCAGGCATTCATAGATTGGCACGACAGTAACATGACGAGCCTTCTTTGGGTCTCAGGCGCTCCAGGCTGCGGCAAAACCGTCTTGTCAAAGGTTTTGATTGACGAGAAGCTTGGCACGGACAATGTCCTATGCTCGACCGTTTGCTATTTCTTCTTCAATGCTGGCCAGGAGCGGAAAGAGCTAGCCGCCGACGCTCTAAGCGCTATATTACATCAATTGTTCCAGAGTACGGACTTAATTTCGTATGGGCTTGCAAGCTATAAGAAACACGGCGCAAAACTCTCTCAAATGTTCAGCGATCTATGGGAAATACTCATGGATTGCGCCAAAGATTCGGAAGCAGGCACGATCATATGTGTTATTGACGCGTTAGATGAGTGCGAGAAAGAGTCTCGGGAACGTCTCCTACGAGAGATCACTCAGGTATTCTCGCTAAAAAGCAAGGATCAGCTTGTTGACTGCAGCCTAAAATTGCTCGTAACCAGTCAACCTCGCAAGGACATTAAAGATCAATTTGATCGACTCTCAGAAAATACCTCGTATTTCCACATCGACATCGACAGTCATTCGGATGAGTTAGGCGACGATATCGATCTAGTGATACATAGGCAAGTCAAGGATTTTGCTGGTAAATTCGACAGTGGAAAACAGCAGTTCATTGCGAATCACCTGAAGAGTAGAGACAAACGCACGTACCTGTGGCTTTTCCTAATTGCAGACATCATTAAAGAAAGCATAGAGTATTCCAAGTTTCCAAATGTTCAGAAGCTATTGCTCGATCTTCCAGACAGATTCTCAGATGCCTACAATAGGATTCTAAGCAGGAGCAAGGACCCCGAACTTGCTAAAATGCTACTCAAAATCATTATTGCTGCTACCCGACCTCTTACACTTACTGAAGCAAATATTGCATTAACAATTGCGATGTGCCACCAGCAAGGCATGGCTTACGAAGAACTGGAACTGTGGCCATCCAATGATTTCCCGTCTATCCTCAAGGATCTTTGTGGCCTTATGGTGGCCATCCATGATGATAAGCTATCATTATTTCATTCAACCGTGAGGAAGTTCCTGCTTGCTGAAAGTGGGGTTGCTCATCCAAACGCCACTCCGCAATTGAGTATCAAAGATTCTGTTGGTAATGCCCCTACTCAGCGGGACTGGGCAGGCTGCTTAGATATATCGAATGCGCATGGATTGATGTGCCAAATCTGTCTCAACTATTTGACGCTATCGAATTTCGCCATTCCTTCTGCGGGACTGGGTCAGAATGATAACTACGACAGCGATAATGATGATAATGATGATGATGAAAAGAGCAATGGATGGTCATTTGAACTTGTGGACTGTAATGGTGAGACTACGTCTCTGTACGCTTTCGTAGAAGAGTCTCTCAAGAAATACGCATTCCTCGATTATTCCGCCCTCAGTTGGCCTTATCACTATCGTGAGCAGGATCAGCAGCACCGCTCCATTTTGCGAGTCGATGCCGAAATTATGTGTGATCCTAGTAGCGTTTTCTTTGTCAACTGGGCTACAATATCGTCTATCAAAGGGGGAGCTGATTTTATATCGGGGTGTGATGGACTGGGCATCGCGTCATATCATGGCTTGACCGATCTTGTGGAGAAATTCTCGCTCTCGGTTGACGACATCGACGCTTACCAACCTCTATACCCGGCTGACTTTACAAAAGATACTGCCTTGAGAATTGCAATACAGCGAAGATTTCCAGATGTGGTCCGAGTTCTCCTCGAGAGAAAAGCGGACTCTTCCTTGCACGACGAAAATGGAGATAGTCCTCTTAAAGACGCTTTATCAGCGAACTTTCTTGCTCCACTTTCGGACAGGGTCGCCATACTCCAAATGCTCTTTGACAGTGGTCTTGATATCAACTCTAAGATAGTGAATGGTAATACACCGCTGTATTATGCTTCTCTATTTTCCACAGCGGATGTTGTGAGGTTTCTGATCCAAAAAGATGCTTCTTTGGAGGCCCCAACCGGATTGATGAACTGGACTACGTTGCAAGAAGCCATCCTGAATGGTCATGAAACTCAGACGGCAATTTTGCTCGAGTATGATGCCGACTTAAACGCTCACGCCATTTCCAAGAATACAGTCTTTGGAGAGGCTGGTAAGTTTTCGAGCGTTGTGATATAATACCATTAGTTGAGAAGCGAAGAGAACGCTGATTCTGCGAGTTAACAGGTGGTACCGCTTTACATATAGCTGCATACATGGCTCGTGCAAATATAGTGGAGCTCTTGATAAAACGACGTGCGGATATTAATGCTTTTGCGGGCGTTCACGGCACTGTATTAATCGCAGCATCTTCTGCGCCATGGGAAGCTACTGAACGTGTAAGAACAGTGAAGATCCTTGTTGAGCATGGTGCAGAAATTCAGACTAAAGGGAGATCGGGCGATAATGCTATGCAAGCTGCTTCGCACAATGGTCTGGCCGAAATAGTGGCACTTCTGCTGCTAAAAGGGGCAGACGTCAATAGTTACGGAGGTGAATATGGCACTACTCTAATCGCGGCATGTTGCAATGTCGGAAAAGAAGAAACGGTCCTGGAAACAGTAAAGGTCCTTATCACCAATGGTGCAGATATAAATTATCTCGGAGAACGTTATGGCAGTGCTTTGTACGAAGCTGCTTTCTGTAATCACTCTCATGTGGTACGGCTTCTGATTGAAGCAAGGGCAGATGTCAATACCTGGAATAACCCAGCACGGGCCCCACTGGTGGCAACATGCCGCGGCAAAGAACATAACATGGAAATCGCAAGGTTGTTGCTGGACAGTGGCGCGGATATCAATGCATCGGAAAGCTACGTAGTGAAGATGGCTTCCATGTTTGGCACGAAGGAAATGGTCACTTTCTTCGTGAACAACCATGCCAGTCTCAGGAAATCTGAATCTGGGTTTACGGCTCTGCATGCTGCGGCCATGTACGCCAGAGCAGATATTGCCGATACTTTGATTGCTTTCGAAGTGGACGTGGATAGTCATCATTGCCTTTTGGGGACACCGCTGCATTTTGCTTGCTCAAAAGAGGCAGAAGAATTAATCGCCACAGGTACAGATGAGCCCGAAAGGGTATTTGACAGCTCCCATGAGAGGAGTCTCGAGGACACTACACGTTTGCTTCTTGCTAAAACGGATGAATTACTTAGTGGGTCTCTATATGCGGGCTTACGTAAGAAAGTAAGAGAAAAGAGGCTAGCTCTGGTCAAACTGCTAGTTGAGAAGAAGGCGGATGTGAATGCTCGGCGGGCGGGAGGGATCAGTGTACTGCATGACGCTTTGGAGAGGGACGATCCAGAGTTGGTCGAATTTTTGATTGCGAATGGGGCGATCGATGAGAGTGGAGAGGATGGAAATGTAGAGGAAGAAAAGAGAGGCAGCGCTGGGACTGATGATGACAATAGTGAAACAATGGAGCCAAATCAAGCAGTGGAAGACAGGGCTTGTTGAAGTTCCTAGTACCGAATCCCGTCGATTACATGGCACCGCTTCCAGCTGCTCTCTCTTTGCTTCCTCTAACGCGGCATTGCTCGTCCCCCGAACACCGATTTTGGATTTTGGATGTGGATGGAGAGTAGGCCGCTTTGAAGGCTGCGCCCGAGGGAGCAGGAGGGTGCATTGAGGGAGCGCAGAAGCAGCATGAGGGGTCATAGATGGACTATTCGAGGACTAGAGGGATGCATAGAGGAAGCACAGAAGGAGCTAGAATCTATGGGAGGTGCTCCTAATAGATGATGGCTTCAACACCTAGTGTGTCAAACTACAGTGGCAGAAAACCCCAGGATGATGACACTAAATGGCAAACACATGCTAACACTGATTGTCCAACAAAGCTATATAGGCAGCGGCGAGCAAGCCTTTACGTCTTTTCCGGAACACGCGAGTATATATACATGTGTGTGGATATATATATATATATATATATGTTTACAAGGGTGTGTCGAGACGTGTTGAAGAAATGTGATGGCGGAGAATCGACACAAATCCGGGCCTCATATCTTCGCAAGCCCAAGCTCACTCTACCATGAACCCTTCTACGTTCAAGCTCTTTAACACCGGCATACATCTCAAAAACATCAACACAGGTTCCGTATCCTCGTCAACATAGGCAACGCCAGCATGCAGAACCAACCGCGGGCCCTAGATTTCGATCAACTCCCAACTGGCAAGAGCGTTGGTGAATTGATCGCAGCTCTGGCGCTAGATCCAGCATATCATCTTCCTGATTTCATCGATACTCTCAACCAGCTGAAGGGTGACAACATCGAGGCTCTTGCGACAGAGACCCGCTACAACCTGGAACTTGAAGCAGCCTTGCTGAGTAAAGATCCTTCATCTGCATGCGACATTGCCCGTATTCCCTGCAGAGTCGATCCGAATCCAGCTTGCGGTTCCTACAATCTCATTTTCTTCGTCGAATTTGATGACGGGAAGATGTGGGTTCTCAAACTCTCCGCTAATGGCCATCCTCGCTGTTGGGACGAATTTGCAGCAAGCGCGTTGGAATCGGAAGCATTTACCATGCGATGGATAAGGGGAAAGACGACAATTCCGGTGCCGGAGGTTTACGGATTCAACAGTTCCATGGAGAATGCAATCGGGTGCCCATATATTATGATGGAGTATATCGAGGGTCAGTCCCTGTACAAAGGTTGGTTCAACCCGGAGGCATCACCAGCTCGCTTAGAGCAATTTCGTGCTAGGGCACTACAGACGATAGCAGCAGCTATGGTGCAGTTACACAGAATCCGCTTTCAGACGAGCGGGTCGATGCGTTTCAGGCCTGATGGCACGCTATGCGGATTCCAGAGCGCCAGAGTTGCTGATTTTATGGGAATGGCTGCTAGGCCTTTGGACGATCCCAGCAGGGACGTTCCGTTTGCGCAGAAGGGTCCCTTCAAAGATCCCATGGACTTTCTGCTATTCAATTTCAATCGCCGGGAATCAATGTACGATGACAGTTCTCACGTGCGAGGTCTCCATGAATCCCTTCGACTGTTCACCCAATGGACATTGGAGCCAATATGCGGCGACCGACATCCCTTTGTGCTTGGACACCCCGATTTCGACCTCCAGAACATTCTGGTCAAAGAAGACGGTACCTTATGCGGCATTATCGACTGGGATGGTGTTGGCGCAGTGCCTCATACAGTGGGGTGCCTCAGGTATCCGCTATGGCTGACGCATGATTGGGAACCGTCGAATTACAATTACGATGCCGTCACGGGCGGAAAGAAGGTGGAATCGGACCGTCGTGAAAATTCTTTTATCGAAAATCAGTTCTATCGGCAGATGTATACCCGATTCATGGAAGCAGAATTGTCTGATCAGGGGATGGATATATCGGCTGCAAAGATAACACGCTTGTCGCTTTTGGCAGGTGTTCTGGAATCTGCCGATACTGTACCGGAATTTCTATGCGAAACGATCCCAAATTTATACGGTAAGATAAGGGGAGCTCTAGGGGACGAGCCAGATGAGCTGGATGGTAGTTTTGGGAACCGGGAGAAGGTCAATAACAGCGAGGAAGGGGAGGAGGAAGTGGACAAGGAGGAGGAAGAGCAGGAAGAGCAGCAAGTGGAGAAAGTGGAGAGAATGGAGGAAGAGGAGGAAGTGGGGGAGGTGGAGCAAGTGGAGGAAGAGGAGGAATGGCAGGACGCGGCAGAAGAGCAAGCAGAGGCTGGCACCGAGCCCACTGAGCTTGGGTCAGTTCTTAGCAGCCAGGCAGAAGAGGCACACCAACAGGTCAGTTGTGAGAGGTGCAGGGCCCGCCAGATGTTTGAGTCTTCGAAGATTGAGTACGGAACACTTTTACTCAATTCTAATCCTAGTCCTATCGACACCAGAGGCATCCCTCAGCATTTATCTATTGGGGGCGAGAGTGTACCAACTTTGGAGGTGGGAGATATCGAAAGAGACAATCCTGAACTGACCGTGCAGACCATTGAAACGCTCAAAGGCGGAGGCACCAAAATGCTCTCATGGATGGCTCAAAAGCTCCGAAAGGCTGCCGAGGCTTTCTATGTCAGCGCAGACGGTCATGCAAGGATCGAACGGCAAAGCCGTGAGACGAGTCAACGTGATCTCTCGCAAGCCGAGGTGATGAACGACTCCGAAATGAAATCAATGCCCATGGAGTTCGAATCCACGGCTGCATATTCCGAGGACTGTCCTAGGAACAAAAAGCCCATCCGCCCATCCGCACCAGAGAATAAAGACGACTCATCAATAGCCACCTCGGGAGATGCATGGACTCGAATTGGGCGTATGGTACAGAACTGGGGCGTCCCAGTTGCAATGATCGAGGACCACGAAGCAGACATCGCCGAATTAATAGTTCAAACTTTGAAGAAAGAACAAGACAGAGCGGAAACGTCACAAAAAGCTGACGCATTGAGAGCCACGGATACAGTTTATGAGACGCAGAGATACGCTAATATTACGGTGGCAGAACTAGCAGGGGATCGAACAAACGAAATTATCACAAGGAAACTCAGAGAGACGCTTGGATCTGGACAACCGCTCGCGAAAGCTCAATCTAATAGGGAGTTCAAGCCTGTGGACACGGAATTAGCCAGGCTCGATCCTGCAATCATTGCAGCCAAGAAGGCTGAAAACCCCAAGCCTGTGATCTACCAGACGAGCTCCAATACCCCAGACGTTGAATTAGGACAGCAGAATAGGCCTATCACCTTTGAAGGCGGCAAGAAATGGTGTGGGGGGGGCAATAGGTCCAGAAATACTTTGGTCTCCCGGAGTAAGACACAAGCGTTGGGTACTCCCTCTAGGCAAACGAGGAGTGGAAATTGTGAATCAAGGTCTTCCAGGCCGCTGAAAGATGAGCACGATGATGATACCTTGTTTAGTGAGGACACCAGCGACGGAGGTGTAGCTTTGGGCGCAGAGCAAGCTTTTGCCGGGTACGCGGTAATGGATGACTTCCAGAGCACGAACGAGGATGAGCCTGGCCAAGCAGAGACCGGCAATGATCACGAACAATCCTATATCACGGATGAGGAAGATGCGCTGTCATCCGAGGAAGAATACGAGTATGTCGACAATGGCGGTTTCAATATGAACGATATCTGCGTTGCCCTTGGAGACGACACACTTGAAGAAGAGCGGTTTGCTCGACTAAGAAGGGGTTATATGCATGTCCTCGAGAGCACCTTAGGACTGATATAGGCAGGACTATGTTCGCAGGGTTATGGAAGGTAGTTCGGCAAATATTTCCAGGGGTTCGGCGTGTCTGATAATGGGATCTGCTCTTGATGTCAGGTTTTTATGATTTTACAATAGGCGTCCATTTCCAGTTCAGTAAAACAAAGACTGCTTTCCACCCACTCTACATAAGAAAGTAGTCCTCAGATAAGGAGAGTTCTGCGTTTTTGGTCTAGACTTGCATCCGATCATATCTAAAGCCGGGTCTGGGTATCTCCCAACAAGGGTTTGACATCCTGAGGTATGAATTGTAAGAGAAGAAAGTATAAGTTATGCATTCAAAGGGGGAATGAAAGTTAGGTTTGAATACTTTCAAGGTACTTAGAAGAACTACCTTTGGTTGAAGACTTATTGACTAATTAAAGGCTATAATTCAGGGGTAAAAACCTTTGAAGCTCCATTTTCTAGAGGTATTAGTAATGACGATATCTCAGATTCACTTTTATATATATGATTTAGGCTCCATTGTCTTATTTCTCCAGGTGCAAGTAACGCTGCTCCTTGCCAGCGTTAGAGTCCGGCGGTCAGAAGAAATGGTTTGAATTATGGGGCCTAGGTATTGTGAGAGTAGCAGAAAGCTTTAGATGATGTCCTAAGGCTTAAGTACATAGATCGTAGCCCCTAAGACATTGAATGGAAAGTTCGGTCTGGTTCATTTGATGTAAGATTTTGTTGCAAGATATACCCAAATAACACCATCAAGATTGGCGGCGCGCGTTGCCTTTTTTTGACTGACGGTCCCTGTTACGCCCAGACGCTAATCCCTAACAAGTTAGTGACATCAGAGTCGCGAGTTCCAACATCAACTCGAAATGGCTCTCATTGTCAAATCAACATGATATTATCAGTGGCACCCGAATGACTCCTTAATAATCTCCCTCCACAACGCGTAAGTGCGAGAGGCTTGAGGTCGTGAGGCGAGCGAAAAGCTAGGTAGTTTGCCTTGTTTGCCTGATCATGCAGGATGACCCGGAGCCACGCGCCACGAGCCCCTAAATGGCCAATGGACATGTTCAGCATTCTGCCACGATAAAGAACTCATTGGTCCACAACGACCCTTTCCGTGCCAGTCCTGGTAAGGCGTCGAAATTGTCGCTTCGTCGAAAATTTCTGAAGCATTCTATTGGTCGTATGCGTAACGGACCGTACCCTTGGGGCACCAGAGTTTGGCAGCCAGACTGACTCAAGGCACGGGTAACCCAGCTGCTAGAGCCTTTAATTTGCGGGCCCAGCTTTCAAGCTCTCTACCTCTCCTCTTGATAAGAGTCCTTGTGAATCATTTGTCGCATCCTTCAATTGCCTGCTGGTTCTTCACGGCTTCTTTGGTCAAGACTGCTCGTATGGTGGCGCATACGTGGCTTACGATTCCCGCTAGCAACGCTATACTTCAATATCTGGGCATTCGGTTGCCTATTCTAATTCACCTTGCTGTCGCGATACAGAACCCAGAGCTTACAGCGTCCTTCGATGTCTTCATTAGGACGTCTTACGGCAGCCTTGGGCGTCGCCCATAATGAGAATACTCTAGCTTTGGCCAACATCAACTTCGACTTTTCGCTCTTTAGAGTGGACGCGCCCCCAGAATTTCGAGCTCTAGGGGCCAATCTATCGGCCAATCGGCGCCAGGAAGCAGAGACTGGAACACCCCACAGGACGGCCCGAAAATTAGGAGCGCTGTTTGAAGGAGTCTTACCTCACGTACCAGAGCTTGCTCAGGGCTATGGTCGGCGAGTTTCGGAAATATCCTCCTATCAGCTATACAATCCGAGAGAAAGTGGTCAAGGTGGACCATTTGCAGCTCATATGGGAGCCGACGGAACAGCTATCTGGGCTGCTGCAACATCGGGGCCGGGTGCAATTCCCATTCTCATGCTGGCATGTATGCTAGCCCGGCTTTGGACAGCTCCGGAAGCTACTTCTCTTTGGGTTGAGATTGTGGCCTGTAGGCGGCGCGAGATCGAAACCGACTGCACGGGAGACGAGGCCAAAGATTACGTACTTCTGCAGGCGGCCCAGCAAGACTTAACAAGATCGAATTTGGCAGATTGGGATGCCAGCGCTCGTGCTTGGCTCCGGACGGCTGATGAGGCCAAACAGCTTGAGCAAACGCAGCTCATGCTCATAATAAACAACCTGCATTTACCAGTCAGTAACAATATGAGCGTGTATCATAGTGTCATCGAGACCTCAAAAACTGCATTGATCTCCATGGAGAATATCTTAAAGGGCATGCCACAGCGTGTACAAAGTGGAGCGCTTCTTCTTGGACTGTCAGCTTGGCATCTCTACCCTGACATGGTAGTCCACGGGTCTGTAACAAAAAAAATCCAACAGAGAGACCAACTGGTCCCTACTGGTACCATGGATACATTAGGCCTCGAAAATACCGCAGAGGCGTGTGATATGGGTGTTTACTGGTCACTTCCACTTGCTCATCTACGCTTCTACGGGGATCCAGTCCAATCATTCCGATCTACTGGACATGACGCATCCCGCATTCCAGCCGAGCATCTGACTTACATTGTACTTGGCGTGATATTTCGCAATTGGGTTAAAACCTCTTCGATGATACATTTGGCACTTGGGTGGCTTTCCAAAATTTATTGTTGCATTAAGCGGGCCGCTCATGTAGGGGACGGAGATAAGGCGGCCGCAGAAGGAACTGAGCGCCTTCGGAAGCTCTTTGAAAACAGTGGCTGGCTTAACGTTCTTTTGAGCAGCGTTCATTCGTTGAATAAACTCCATGAGTTTGAAATGGAAGTACCAATCAAGCTAATGGCTACCGGTTTCAGGCGCTTCGACCGAATGCTGGACAAAGACAACCCTTTACCTCAAGTTTTTGACCTATTAAATGCTCGTGTTCTTTTTCCTTTACTTAAAAAGGACATGGTAGAGGAGCGTATACGAATCCTCCGACGAGTTGCAGCACAGCAAAAAACGAGCCCGGCAGAAATGATCATAAGGTACAAAAGATATGACAGCCAGGAGTTTGTTAGGATTCGATCGGACACTGGTGGCCGGGAGTACCATCTTAATACCAGGAAGGAGGAACACTACGAGTATGCTTCTGCTTTGCCATGCGTTCGACGGTCTACGAAGAGGGATCATTCGGGAAAATGCACTAGGATTAGCAAACACAAAAGATGGATAGCCATGGCATGGGCTACCGCTGATCAATATTTGCATAATCAGTCTTCTGGTAGATCCTGTGGCTGCACTGCTCCATGTCAATGCGAGTATTTTCCTGGCAGCTGCACTCGCGATGCTATATATTCCGAGAATCCTATCGAAAATGATAATGACTTTGAGTGGTTGTCCTTGGACTTTTTGGGTGATGCCGATCATTGTGACAAAATGCATGAAGAAGGGTTTAATAGCGGAGGCTCGTATACTGGAGAGGTGCCTGAAGTAGGGATTGACAAAGCCGCAGTAAAGAACCCGTCAGCGCCACTCGAAGAGGCCGGATATGGAATAAGGGCTACTGAAATACTTGCAACCGGCGAAGATTGTGTCCAAGAAGAGCCCCATTCTTTCGAGCAGTACTACAGCGGCCACCGGCGGCCAAGTCTAATGGAGCTACAAGAAGAAAATATTCAGAGAGAATATCGTCGACACTACAAGCTCGCTTGGGATAGCGAATATGACGCTTGTGATGTCTGCTTGAGAGACGGCCCCTGGGGCACCGGACGTCAGTCGCTTACGTTCATTTACGGCGATGAAGACTCAGCCGCTCTCTACAGGGTCTCGTCGATAGTGCCGCTGGATGACGTCAAAGATGAGATACAAATTGGTGAACTCGAGAGCCTTTTGGACGAGGATGCCCTCGACGTAGGTCAGCTGATAAATCATATTAGCCGTTATCACAGGCGCCCATATGAAAACCTTGGCTCTTCTCTCAAGGCCTTCGCATCGTTCATAGATGTATATCGCTTTCTGCCGGAGGCTACAATCGCCCTCAAGATTGCATATCAACCATTGCACAATGCTTCATGGGCTTGCCATGCTGCTGCGAGAGAGGGAGCACACGTGCCACTTAAAAACGCCGTCACTGAAGTGACTAAGGAGCAACTGGCTCCACAGAAAGATGTATGGTCTCGGGCTCTGAACCTTGCCGAGACATTTGCATGCATCGCTATGTTCGAGTCCGGCACGCATAATCTATGGCCAGCAGCTCTCGAGCATGTCTTCGCCATGTCTTCGAGCAACTCTTTATTTATAGCTGCGCCATTGTTAAACGACCCCAGCCAACGTTACAACGACAACGTGGTTTTTAGGGTGGTAGGCAACATAGGAAGAGCGGGCATAGCAATGCTAATTGCTCCGCAAGATCCGCGCACTCGCAAGCTTGAGACAGATAACTGGGAATTGATCAGCCACGCCCCTTTTGATGGTAAGATCGAAGACTCGTTTCGAAACACATCACTTCATCTATCATTCACTCATTATACTATGCCGGTAGATACGGGAGTCTCTGGCGGGCAAGATATAGAAACCTTTTTCCTCGAATCATTGATATCCGTATATGATCGGGACAAGTGGGTTGCTGATCTTGATGTACTTAAGATGCTCGGAAGCGAGCTCTTCCAACGGCACACATACATGACATCTTGTGATAATCGTCACGACCAGACACCAAACTTTGACCTCATATCGATCGACAACTGGGAAGAGTTGCTCGACAGGGAAGAAGTCCCCACTGTTGTTCGCGCATATCGTAACCCAATGGCCCGCCTCGCAACGGCAGCAATCAGCGTACGGCAAGGCCGTCCAACTATAATACTACCAGATGATTTCTGCTTCGCATGTGATGTGAGTGAGCCACGTCATGAGGCTACAACTTATATTGCCTAGACATAGACCCTACTCGACTACACACAAATAAGCAGCTGTACCACAAGGTACAGCATTGGACATCCGTGTGAACACGGCAGACGAAGCTTGCAAACTCTTAAGAGGACTTTATTCCATGGAGGATATCCAACGTGGGATTTGCGACAAGCGGGGATTTTATTGGAAGCCAGTGGCTTTTTGCATTGCTGAAATATGTAATACGACAGATTGTTCGTCCGCAGCTTTGTCGTCTTGATACCATAAGCCCATGTTTCCTACTTTCTCTTTTGCATTTCCTTCTAAAACAGGCGGGCGAGAAATAGGGCTAACGATGGGAGTCGCACGAAGATGGGCACTTGACGATTGATAGATTTCCGCATGATAAAACTCATGCTTTCAACATATAGAGTAGTAAACATTTACAGCGTTCACGTTTATTGTACACATCCACTCCGAACGCCGCACACAGAGTCCCCCTTTGCACTAACCAAACAATCAACCATCAAGCACCACTTCTGAAAACCTGACTCCCCCCATTCCGAATCTGCACCGTCTCCCTCCTCTGCAACACCACCAACGCCCTATTCAACGCCTGCTCACTCCACCCCCTCCCCTCCACCAACTCCCTCCTCAACGTCGCCAAACTCGTACTCCACCCCACCGGCAACCGTCTCCTCAACTCCTCCTCCACCTTCCCCGCCTCCTCCATCACCTCCCTACTGCCCTGCCCCTCCCCCTGCGTCACCGCATCCATCGTCGAAGCAAGGAACAGTCTTATCGCTTCATCGACGTGGGATTCGAGCGCGATGGGGGAGAGGGAGAGTTTGGCGAGGGATTCGGTGATGCGGACTATAGCTTCTAGTTGGCGGACGGTGATGGGGATGGAGGAGCGGGATGAGGAGGCGATTTCCGCGGAGTGGACTTGCCGCCGGATGGAGACGAAGTGGGATGAGAGCTTTTCGCCGGCTTCGGGGGAGAGGCGGGGGGCGCAGCGGCTGGGGGAGGATGTTAGTAGGTGGTTATAGGGGTCTTGCAGAGGGGAATGGTGGATCTTACGATTTGCAGTAACTGATGTATCTCTTCATCTTCTCGACTGGTATCTCGGCTTCTGCTTGTTCTTCAATTCCTCGACCGCCCATTTGTATACCCATTACATGGCGTGCTATGCGCTCATCTCTGCCTTTCTCGTGTTCGTCCCGGACGATGAAAATCATATCAAAACGGGAGAGAATGGTGGTTTGGAAATCAATATTCTCTCCAGGTGTTTTGAGATCATCGTAGCGACCAAAGATGGGATTCGCTGCCGCGAGTACTGATGTTCTTGCGTTCAGGATGGTAGTGATGCCAGCTTTGGCTATAGAGATGGTTTGCTGCTCCATAGCTTCGTGAATGGCTACGCGGTCTTCATCTCGCATCTTGTCGAATTCGTCTATACACACTACACCGCCATCTGCGAGTACCATGGCACCTCCTTCGAGATAGAATTCACGTGTATTAGTGTCGCGTTGTACTGAGGCTGTCAGACCAGCTGCTGAAGAGCCTTTGCCTGAAGTGTAGATTGCAATTGGCGCGACTTTCTCCACGAATTTGAGGAGCTGAGACTTTGCCGTTCCGGGATCACCGAGAAGTAGTACGTTTATGTCACCTCGGAGCTTCATGCCATCTGGTAAAATCTTCTTTGATCCTCCAAGCAAAAGACATGCAATAGCTTTCTTGATGTCTTTGTTGCCGTAGATCGAGGGTGCAATGCAATTCACGAATGCCTCGTACAGATCCGGCCGTCTACTCATTTCCAGGAATTCTTGTTCCTCCTCTTCCGAGAAGATAGCATTGCCCTTCGCCGTATGGTCAACATCTGTTGAGATACCAACAGCTCGGAGATATGGCGTTCGAATCGCAACTGCCGAGTTCCCGGACCCCTTGGACTCCTTGTTCTGGTAGATGGAGAATACGCCCATGACTGTACATCTTGAGCCTGGCACCACACGGTTTGTAAGGTAACGGTCTGCCGAGATCTTTATATGTCTTGGTAACTCTCCCACCGGGACTTGATCCGGTGCCTCTTGTAGCTTCAAAATCTGTTGATCGATGAACTGACACTTCTCATGGACCACGAAGTACGGGTCCAGTGGACATTTGTCCGTTGGGTCCCCTGGCGCTCGCTTGCTCGAACACACTCGAGGTAGTGTAATTCCTGATATACCTCCGCTTACAGCCAGTGTTTCTGAATGCTGGCAATTTCGGCATTGTATGTGTAGTGCCGTTGCCTTTGAAGAGAGTGTGGAGGCTCCAATGACAATACCAGGTATCCGGACGAGGTGGGAGATGTTGGTTGCATCGAGGTCGCGTATGGATATCTGCGAGACGGAGGAGTGGAGGAGAAGTTGGTGTTCAGGTAACTGTAGGGAGCTGGCTTTCTGAGAAGGAAAGACGATTCGATGGGTGCATTCCTTAAGAGCCGCCTCAAACTACCGCCAATTAGCTCATCGCGATACACATGACACAACTGAACGTACGAGAGGGATAATATCTGCAGGTTCAGTAGATAACTTATGCGCGAGCTCTTCATTGTAGGAGATCAGGTGAGCAACGTCGACGTCGCAGTAGTATTGTTTAACAAGGACATTTTCTCGAAGTTGATCTCTGTACAAACCATCAATAAGTGCTCTTGCAGTTTGCTATAATTCATACCTGTAGATGAAGGCATTATCCAGCCGGAATTCTAGGACGAACTCCCGTAAGTAAGCTTGTATTTGACTTCTGGAGTCCTCGCTGGCATCTGGGTCAGGTGCGAGGACACTGCGAGAGTAGACAGATCGTCGATCCATGGGTTCAAAGATATGTGTGGGAGAGTAAAGATTGATAGATCAATGGGTACGGTCTTTGTGGGATGTCTGAAGGGCTGCCGCGTTGCGACGCGTTCTTAGAGTACGCGCGACCGCGTAAAGTGGTTCTCAAAGCCGAGGTTTATCCGGCATTCACCTCAGCATCCGTAAGGGCATAAGGTAGCCCACCATTTTAGATTCCACCCTCCTCCACCCCCACGACTACTACGAAGTACCTAATAGACCCTTTCTCTGCATAGACATGCAGCACTACCTTACCCACATGCCTACTCAACTAAATCCATCAGCCGTATAGCCTCATAGGGTTGGACCTAGAGCTGCCGAATCGGCCCCTAAAGGTGCCCTAAAGCTGAGACGCTCTAAGGGCCCTTCTAGACCTTCAGAGATGTCTTTAGAGGCCGCTCTAACAGCTTTAGGTCCAGCCCTATGGGGCCACACGGTTGATGGGTTTGAATACGGTTGAGGGGTGAACGAACCCTTCTAGCGCACTTCACTTCATCCAGCATGCATACAGTGTAGTGCTTCATCTCCATGAATACGACACGAATTTAGTAGACAATGTTCATTTGATCTCGACTACCCGACTGTCTGGACGCGTGACAAAGAGGTGGCCAGTCTCAGTGCCACAGCGCCAGACAGCGTTGCTACATCATTTCCATCTGCTCCTTTCCGCTGTACCATCTCTGCCACCTGCTGTCCTCTGCACCTTATGCTCGGTTTTCCCAGTCTCCATTCCTCCACCACTCTTCTTCGACCAGCTGACCCTTCGTCCCCAACTCTAGTTCGTTGATCATGCCACGCCGGCAATTGCTCGTTTTGTGGGTGTTTGGGTTTTTAAAGCACTGGGACTAGTAAGAGGGCTATCCGCCATTACTTTCTTGAGTCCTTGTATCAGTGCTTCAGATCCGGCAATATGTGATTTTATGGGTCGGTGAAGGGTTGTTTGTATGGTTGAACAATACTTCGTATCATCACAGTGCCGCGATTGGGGTGTTGATGAACGACAGCGGAATTTCGCCGTGGGCTGCTTCAAGTCACACTCGTTTCAATGCATGTGGGATGTTCGTGTGTCTTTTAGGAAGGTGCCAGTGGCATCTCAAGCTCTGTGCATAGCTATGAGCCATCTCAAAGTCGGCTGGGAATAGCCAGGTATGTGGGGATGACATATGGCACAAATCGCCGTGGGTGAAAGAGTCAAGAGGGCCCGAATCTTGAAGGTTCATTCTTTGATTTGTTTACTATGGCTGATTTCTGCTACTGCTCAAGCCCCATTCAACATATCTTGAGGCTCCTGCCGCTTGATGTCGGGGATGTTCGGACCCTGATCATCGCCGCTAAGCTGTGGTCCGGATGAAGGCCCGGAGCTGATGTAGGTAGTGTTCAGTAACGACAATTGGACAGGCGAATGCGTGGCGAAAGATACAGTGATCCTCTGTGATGCCTCTGTAATGAGCGGACTTTTGCCCCAAGCAAGCAGGTGACCAAGAGCCAGGTTGTTGCAAATTTCTGGGCCTTGCTGTAGTAACGCTTGCTTGCTGATTGCGTTTTGCGAAGGAAGAGACACAAGGACAAGTTGAGAGAGTAGGTAGGATGATCAGCTCTACATACTCGCCCAGCTTGAACTTGCAGCTTCTCTTCTCGAATAGTGATGTTGCGAACGTTGAGGCATGTCCATGGTTTTGGCTCATAGATGATGAAGTGAAAGGGATGAATGGAATTGTGATTTGAGCATCGTTGAATGTTACATCGGAAGAACATGGGAGGACTTGATATATACGAACCGTTGTTGATAATTACAGGGTCTGATGTAAGCACTCGACTAGCCTGTTAAGGAAGGTTCAAGCGAAAGAGCGCAGAGCAGCAAAGTCGCCCATGTCAGACAAGGGGACAAAAGGACAAAGAGATAGGAGACAAAGGGAGTGTTGAACCGCACTACTTAATGCAATACACCCAGGATGTTGGGCGCTCTCTCGCTTACGACGAGCCCCTAAAATATGCAGCCTCTCCAGAGCAAAGGCTTTGCTCCAGAGCTTCTCTTCTAGTGGAGCTTTGCAAGAAAGGCCATTATAGCGGGGAGGGGTATGTATGGGTTGGCTGAATTACGGACAATGACTTTATCTCCTACGAATGAGAGGATCGGACCAGAAGGTAATCCCTGTAGTTACTCAAGGTGACCACTAGCCCACCACTAGTGATCAGCAACATCCAATGCCTTGCATAAGTCACCGGAACTATTAATAGCAAAAAGGCGCTGACTGCTTCTCCTGCCCTCCTACCGTCCTACCGTCCTACGCTTTCACCCTCCAACGCTTTCACCCTCCAACGCTTCTACCCTCCTCCCAACGCTTTCCTCCTCGCAGTAGCGCCCGCTGCTCTGCATACATGTCTCATCCACTGCGCACAGAAAACATCGCTCAATGCTCTCACAACTGCACGACTCTATAATCCTAGGACGTTGGTACCTTGTCGATGGAATTTACTACAGAAGCTCTGCATTTCTCTCTCTTTCTCATATTCCCTAGATTTCTCCTTCCACTACAATTGTCACATTTCCAGCAAGATCCAGTCGCTCTTACATTCCTAACCGAAAAGTTTCTTCCTCCCTTGACCTCTTTGTATTACTAGGTGATTCTCGACCTACCAGAGCATCCAATGCTTCATCCATTATAGCCTTAGACCATTCTCTAGAGCAGCTAGTAACTCAGAGCTCGACTACAGCGTCGCGATGCCCAGTTCACCCCCAGGTATTGACGAAGAGCCTCTGGAGAATGCCACCAGCAACATCCAATGTCTTGCATGAGTGGCGCACTGGAAAAGACGCCGAATGCTTGACTGCTGCAGCGCTGGGCTCCTTGCAGCGCTGGGCTCCTCGCAGTAGCGCCCGCTGCTTTGCATATATGTCTCATCCACTGCGTACAAGAAAACATCGTTGATACCTACTACAAAAGCTCTGCATTTCTCTCTTTCTCATATTCCTTAGATTTCTCCTTCCGCTACAATTGTCACGTTTCTTGTAAGATTCAGTCGGTCTTACATTCTTCTTTCCTCCTTTGATCTCTTTGTATAATTATGGGTGATTTTCGACGTACCAGAGCATCCAATGCTTCATCCATTACCTATGGCCTTAGATTGTTCTCTAGAGCAGCTAGTAAGTCAGAGCTCAACCACAGCGTCGCGATGTCCAATCCACCCCCAGGTATTTACAAAAAGCCTTTGGATAATGCCTCTCAAATGCTCAAAGGAACTAATCCGCCGTTCAAACAGAAATCTACTTCGCCACTTAGCCAAGTAACATTGGACTTATCAATCTGGTCGCTCTCGCCAAACCCTCTTCCGGTCCGCACTGAAGATGACATAGATGTTGTTTATGATGATTATCTGGCGCCCGCTGACTCTGCAAGCAAGATTGAACACATGGATCATCTTACGCCCACTAACTTTGCAGGCAATGTTGAACGCATGGATAGTCTTGGTGAGTACTCTATCACGGTCCGAGCTTAGAAGGATTGACCCTCCGACTATACAGCCCTGTAGGGCTGGTCCTAAAGCTGCCGAGACTCGCCCCTGGAGACGCCCCGAAAGTGGTTGCCTAAGCAACAGAATCGAGCCCCGGAGTCTATCACTTAGAGGGCTCTTTCAGGGTCCAATTAGGCGGCTTTAGGTCCAGCCCTACAGGGCTGTACAGCTGGGGGGTCCATACAGTTGGGGGGTCAAACCTTCTTACCTAACTATCTGCGCGCCGTACTTGGCGATCTTTGACGGCCTCAAACCATGACCCAAAGGTGAAGGGCCGAAGAATCCTTCAACCCGCCAGGAATCCTTCTCTTCGGGCCACGGCAGACTGAGGCTGATGGTGTGACCCGGATGTTCTATTTTTAGTAACCCAAATTTGACCTGGAAGCTGGAGGATTGAAGGATTTTTCCCCTGCCATTAATCCTTCTGCATGTACCGGCGCAGCACGGGTAAGCGCGCCTATCGATCTCGTTCATCGACATTTGTGTTGGCTGATCCATTAACTAGTAGACTTAGTTTTCTATATCTGTGTGAAGTTTCATCTTGCGCCGTCGATTGTGACGCTGTTGGAATAAGAACCTAAGGACTTTGAGTCGTTGGTTAGCTTGTTCAGTGTTTGATGTAGTGACTTGAATTCCTGTATACTGCGCTAAACAGGATACGGCTGAAGGATGTTTGACCTTGATTGGAGGTTTGTCCATCTCTATGGACTAACACTTTGGGGAGAAGGGCGATCAAGCTGCAATGTGTGCGAGGGCACTCAGCCAGCCAACACGGCAGGAACAGCATGGACGATTTTTTTCAGCGGTCTCAGCTACAAGGTATGTCAGTTCCTTAGTGCGTCACAAATTCCTTCTCAGTGATTTTCACAAGTACGACTATGATTGTGGTCTCGGCATTGCTCAGGTGCTGTGCATCCATCCCGAACCTTCTTGAAAGAGCAGATCGCTTGAACGCCTCCTGTAGACGTGCTTGTCATAACCTGCGCCACGATCAACTTCGTCATTCTGGCTTTGAAGGATCTGCATGTTTTTGGTAGTGATAAGTGCTTCTAACACGTGGCAAGAAAAGATTAGAAGGTGGCTTCTTCATTTCTACCCAAGGCTACTAACGAAAGCTGAGGATTTTGCGTAATAGATTGCACTTCAGTGAAGTGGTCATTAAGGTGAACGTAAAATCGGGGCAGTGCCATGGGCGCTATTTGGTGCCAATCGAGCAGCTTGCCTGTTCTTCTCAGCCTTTTTTACTAGGCTGAATAAATTCATTGCTTGTAGAGTCCGCGTACGTTGAGGAAGTCAGGACTTTATTTTGCATCTTTCAAAGCATTACTCTAGCCGGAAACTGTATCCTAGTCATAGTCGAGCTTGGACACTACAATTCCTACAGCTGCAGGTTGCGCAGTTTTGGTAAATCCATACAGCATTACAACAACGTCAATGAATAGACGTTTCAAGTCTGGCGCAATCCATATTTGCGTATTTACCTCAGCGGTTTTGAGTCTGTGTTTGATTTCTGGACTTTAGAGCGCTGTAGCTCGGCTGTGTATGTCTCATGTCTTAGATCCTACAACATATTAGATCCTTCAAAATGTTTCGGAAAGCTCGAGTCCCTCAAGATACTTCTGGGACCTTGCGCCCACCTACGACTAGTATATAAGGGCAAAGACCTGAACACAGAAACCAGACAGAACAACAATCACAAGCATACAACTTCTTCCGACACAAATAAGCAATCAAGCAACACTAACAGAACATTTCTATACCTTACTCACTCAACACCTTGACATACCCCACCAGACCAATCGAATCATATCACTAGCAATAATGCATTACGCCGTCCCTATAGCGGTTTTGGCCTCCCTTGCAACCATTGGGCTTGCCGCCCCCCAGAACGATGGCGGCGCCAATTCCCGTTGTGGTATCTCCCTCTTCATCGGAGACGGTCCCACCTGTAACGTCAACACATCCAACCAGCCAGGAGGACATGGCCAATCGGCTGATCTTTCGATTGAAGGCGAATGTCCGCCCCAGGCGGGTCAAAGTTTTGGTGCTACTGTACATTCTCTCTTTCTCCATTCTCCATGCCTACTTTCTTTGCAAATTGACATGCTAATCGTTGGCCTCTCCTAGGACCCCACTTTCGGCTCCATGTCGATCCAGGTCAACACTGTCGAAGGCCATTCGTGCAATTCGGACAATAATGGTGGCTACTGCTATCCTGTCTTGAAGTAAGTTAATCTCGTTCTAACTAGGAAGTCGTGGTTACTGACTACAGCGTTTCCATTGATATAGTTATGCTAGCGACTCGTATGACATGGTTAGGAATTCTTCGTGTACCAACGGTGGAAGGCATCCGTCCGCTGGTACTCAGGGTTGGTGGTGGCGATGCCAGGTTACTTGCCCCCCGGGCGCCTGAATTTGGAGATGAGAGCCAGATAGAGAGAGAGCGCGCTGTAGATTCTGTGGTGAATGTTATGAGTGTATTTGACAAGGTGATGGACGGCGCCGAGCATTGCACTGGACAGAGCGTTAAATTACTGAATGAGCACTAGCATAGTTGAGTCTATCCTTGACATCACAACGTATTCTATATGATTCTTGGCATTGTCAAATAGGTTTGTCTTTTTTGAAACTCTCGTCAACGAGGCTTTGGCTGTCGATGTGCTAGAGCGAAGTGCATGCGTTAATGCCTCTCAAGACTAGGCACGAAACTCTCTTATGAATAAGCAATAGAATATATATAAATCAATTTTTTACTCACTAATGACTCTCTAAGGCTATCTGTTCTTTGATAATTATATTGGTCTACACATCTACGACTTAGCTTTCGAAATGTGAGAACTGGTAAGTAAAGGGATATATGTTGTATTCCATTGGTGGATTCTACCATCCATAAATGAAGTAGCCCTATTAACGGACAGTAGGTTTATCTATGGAAAGAAGGAGTCCCCATCGTTATCACTATACAATACCCATTCGCTACCCTATCATTATGTCGGATGCCTTGTAAACAGTGGTAATATTGATAATCTAATCCAGCGACATATACTTGACGATAGTAAGGTGCTGACGGTGGTGTGTTTGGTGGTAGTGGTGATAGATAGTGCTTACAATCTATGAATGGGGTCACCGTCCATGGATAAAATATGTCATCCATGGATAGTGTCGCTGTTAGTGGTAAAATACTAGCGACGAAATGTATAGTGGAAGCGATGGGGGTTCCTTCCACCCATGGATAAATCTACTATTACGAATGGTGATTATTCACGAGTGGAATGCAACATACACAGCCTCTTTACTGTACAGCCCTGTGGGGTTGGAGCTAAAGCTGGCTAAAAGGGCCTGAAGAGACCCCCTAAACTTAGTACCTAGTCTCAAGCCCTTGGGTTGATCACTTTAGGAAGTCTTTTAGGTCCAGCCCTATTGGGCTGTACAGTAAGAGGCTGTGTACAGTACCTAGGGGGTGAACTCTTCTAGCGTACTTCGCTCTACCCATGCTCACAGTAGTTACCATCATTAAAGCCACGTAGATCTCTCCAGCTATGGTCAGTATCTTCAACCTAATTCAGATCCTTAATTGGTATAATTATTCCACATACGACTTAATCTACGCTCACTCATCCACTAAATCCGATATGTCCGTTCTAGCGCCCTGGTTTGGTACATAAATGGCGTCAGCACCAGTTTTTCCCCCATCTCCCCCCAGAGAGTCAGTGCCCCAGAATCTTACGCCCGTGCCTCCTCCCGGTGTCACTCCCTCCCCTATATGACTAGGCAACTGATGAACCATCATGCTACAGAAATTTGTGGGACGTTGCAGCTTCACAGCTAAGTGATAAAAACAAGGCTTGCATCAACTTCAGCTCCACGGCCAAGTTGGATGATTTGCTTGCAGCTGTAAATGATAAAAAGCACGAGTGTCAAGAAAAGCAGTGGACCGTGGAAAGAGGTCGTGAAAAAAATGCTATCGTGCTTCGGGATGTATTCACAAAGATCGCGACTTGGGTCGAGAAATTTGTGGCGTGTGGCGACAGTGCGATACAATATGACCCGGGACATGCTGCATTACCGTGGGCTGCCGTGAGATTTCTTCTTAAGGTAAAGTCTTAGCCGATGAGATACGAACAGGCCAACTTTTCTAATGTTACTGGTCGTAGGTCTCTGTCTCGGACGTGCAACAATACGCGATTATCCTTGAAGGTCTTGAGAGGGTCTCCAATTTGATCACTCGTTACGAGATAATGCAAAAATTGTATTTGGGGGAAGAGACTCAAGCAAGAGACCTCCTCCAATCGTCCATTGTGGCTCTGTACAACAAGATCCTGACTTTCCTTTGTAAAGCCCACCGGCATTACTCCAGGAATACTGCAAGTATGTCTTTCAGAACCTTAGATATTACCGGACGCCATTTCAGTTGCACCGGGTCGTGTGCAATTCTCCATTGGAGATCTTGGAGTGCTTGATCCTTAAGCTTCCTCGGGACGCACTCGTTTATTATAGGATGCTTTCACAACGTTAGAACCCAAGCTCAAAGCTGACCAGCCTTAGAACGACTAGCAAAGAACATCCTCGCTTTTTACGATAAGTTCCAAGCAATTCTAGAGGAGATCAGTCGGCAAGATAAGGAGAATCAGTACCCCGCTTCGCTCGTAGAAGCAGAATTAGAAGCCAAAAGAACGAAACGGCTAGGCATCTTGTCCACTAATAACACCATCGGGTATGATAGATTAAGAACACAATTGAGTCAGATGCAACAACCCATTAGTCGCATGGAGCAGCAACTCCGAGACATAAAAGACGGTTTGGATCGTACTGAACGCCTTGAAATCATTCAATGGCTATCGCCCTTACCGTATAAGAAGCATCATGAACAGACCCGAAAAGATATCCTAAGTGGCACAGGGACCTGGCTCCTCCAAGAGCGGCAGCTTTCAGATTGGCAGGTGTCAAGCGCATCCTCGATAATGTGGCTTCACGGTGCACCAGGCAGCGGCAAAAGTAAATTGGTGTAAGTTTTCCGTAGTGAACAAATAGGACCGGCACTAGAGTAATGGTCAATAGTTCTGTACTGATTGACCGACTCATTGAGGATTTCGAAGCGGACAGAAACCCTAATCCAATCTACTTCTACTGCCAGCGCAACAGTGCGGAGCCAGAGCGATCGGATCCGGAAGCCATCCTTCGAAGTCTTGTTAGACAAATGTCATGTCTGCGGCCTGGAGGCGCTCTCTTACAACCTGTGCGTGAGTCATATAATGCCAGAAAGGAAGAAGGGTTTGCCGCTGGGTCGCTGGACAGTCATGACTGCACGGCCTTGATCCTCGAAATGACCAAGGATCGGCTGATGACAACTGTTGTTATTGATGCTCTGGATGAGTGTGACCCCGACAAGCGTGATATCCTGTTAGAAGCTCTTTCAAGAATCGTTACAGAATCGGCAGGGCTTGTAAAGATATTCATTTCAAGCCGAGACGACGGAGACATTGTCTTGCATCTTGGCGAGTGCCCTAATCTCAAGATCCAGGCCAGCCATAATCAGGATGACATCACAAAATATGTCAATAGCGAAGTGCGTAAAGTGATCCGCTCCAAAAAGTGGCGATCTGGCAAAGTCGATGAAGAGTTAGAACAGGAGATCAAATGTGCCTTGATTGGGAAGGCGCAAGGAATGTCAGTTTGCTTCCTCTACCATGACTTTGTTACTTTCACTGATCATACACTACTCCCGTCATGCTTCTGGACTTCGAAGAAACTTATACTAATATGTCCCAAGGTTCCTATGGGTGACCATGCAGCTCCAGTTTCTTTGCAGCCTGAAACTACCGTCGTTGGTCAAAGAACAGCTCAGGAAGCTTCCTCCAAATCTCCAGAAGATTTACGATGAGAATTACTCACAAAAGCTGGTTTCGTATCAAGAGAAAGAGAGGGAAATTGTAAAAAATGCCTTTCGATTCTTATTGTGCGGCGAAAAAAGATTAAGTACCGGTGGCTTTCTCAAAGCTCTATCCGTTCTCGACCCAGAAAATCCACCCCTATCTCCAGATTCGCTTCTTGATTTGTGCTTCAATTTCCTCGATGTCGATACTCAGTTGGATGTGTTTCGATTCGCTCATTTGTCGGTAAGAGAATACCTTGAGTCAAAAAGCGATTATGGATCGACCGGCAACCATGCGCTTGCTGCGGAATGCTGCGTAAGACTTTTGTCTTCAGACGAGATCGTCAAAAGAGGTGGATCCGTTCGCCATATTGGTACAGATGAAAGCACTGATCCAACCTTCTGGAAGTATACTGCTCTGAGACTTACCGATTTTCACGAATATGCATGCGTTCACTGGTCCTTCCATCTGGCTCATAGCGGCGATTTACGCCTTATCTCCCCATTGAAAGATACATCGTATGCTTTCATGATGGATCACCAACAAGCCACGTCCGAGGCGTATTGGGTGTGGAGCAGGGACGCCTACTTGTGCTCCCATCACATGTCGTACAGCGAGTATAATGGATTGAGGGATGAGCTTCGCTGGGCAATAAGTTCACATGTCGCAGCAGACTATCTATTCGCAGCTTGTGTGTGGGGCTTTGAAGATATATTGCAGATACGTGTTCGCGCCGCCCTAACTCCCATCAATGGTCAAGTCATCCACGATAGCGGCAGAGCTCTAGCCCTCGCAGCCAATTTCGGGAGATTTACAGCCGTTCGCTTACTCCTTGAGCATGGTGCTGATCCGAAATGGTCAAGCCTGGGAAGGATTCCATTAGTTGTGTCAGTTATTGAGAGATCGCCAGACATATTCCATTCCATGTTTCCAAACCATAGCGCCGATGCCAAGGTTATAACACCTTTGACTTTGGCAGTAAAGAACGGCGATCTCGAGATGACGAGAGTGCTCTTAAAAAGGGGATCTTCTTTTTGGCTCGAGAGGGAAGTGGCTAAAATTGCCCGGGAACGCGGCGCTTCTGACGAGAAGCCACTAGTACAGCAAGCGATTCAGATTGGGAGAAAAGACATAGTATGGCTCCTACTGGAGAACGGCGCCGATCCTAACACAAGTTATAACTGGTGGGGAAGTCCTGTGTGGTTTGCAGCTGGTAAAGGAGATCTGGATATATTGCGGATGCTCTTCTGTTGGGGTGCTCATGCGCCTACCGAATTTAAGGAAACCAACTCCAAGAGTTACCCACTGAGTCTAGTGCAGGAGTGTTTGAATGCGGATGTTGTGCAGCTCTTGCAAGAGCACGGGTGTACCTTCAAACGTAAACTTGGACTTAAGGATCCGGAGAAGGGTTCAGGCTTCCCACATCTTCGCTGGATGCAGTTCCGTCAATACCCAGAAGACATGCACCAATTCGGAATGAATTACGAACGCGAACGCCTCGGGCTCCTTGAAATATGGGAAATGATCTAACTTTTTGCTTGACATTTATTCTATACATGGACGAAGCCTACAACTTCTTGAACGTGTCATGATCACGATAAGCGATATGAATTCATGATAACAATGGTACGAATTGAATTAATGTCAGAGGGAACATCATACAATACGTACCATTTCGTAAGCACAGGGATTGTGAAGAGAGAGTTCTCTGATGGGAAACAGTGTCCGGATCTAGGACTTTCAATTGTTTGAGGGATAACTTCTAGTCAAAGCCCCAGTCTACATTGACAAATCTATCCTCAAAATCTGAACTCTCGTGTAAATGGAAGTGGAAAGATGCTAGTTCCAAGGCGCACACGTTCGACCTTAGTCATGCGCGGAATTGACTGTTCCGTGTCGAAAATGTACGTAGAGAAGCAAGCTTGAATGAAGTACTCAATCAATCTCCGAAATACAACACACGACTTAGAGGCACGACAACCTGGAGTGTTAGACAAATTGAAAGATATCATTGATCACTTTTCTTGGGCTCATTAATCTAAACCGGAAAGTCAACATATCGAATGCTTGACCAATGTTAGATGGAATGTTCGCGTTAGATAGTTTGAGAGTTGAAATGGAATGGGCAACGGGGAGGAACAGTGTCCGTCAGCAGTGTGCTTTGGGGATAGAAGATATACAAAGACGCAGAATATAAAGGAAAGAGCTCTTTCTGGGAGTGTTCACGTCAGAGTTGGTTCACTTGTCTACTAGGAGATCGCAGGCCTATGCGTTTGAGCAAGGCACCTTAATGTACATGATCTGGGCGCTTTGAATCCACATTCCTACCCAAGAGTCAAAGCCTTCACATACAGTCCCTATATCAGTTTGCGACCCGCTTCTACCTTGTCAAGCGGCTTACAGACCGTGGGTTCTACCTTCTTGTCCAGCTACTCTTCGACTCGTCAACTCGGTCTTCGAATCTCTAATCCAAACATTCACTGCACCCTCGAGAGTCTCCTTTCCGGATGTGGTGGTAGCCGCGGGGAGTACTCTCTTCATGCAATCTTGTGCAATTGGTATGAACTTCAGTAAGTCGATATGGCACGACTTCTAGTCTTCTACAAAAGCCATGGTAACAAAGAGCTGGATCATTTGTTTTTGCCCCTAAGAACTTGGTGGCAAGCTCTATAAACAAATTGTGTTACTAGTTCGGCCATGAAAGGCTTACCACAATGCTAATCATGTCTGCCGATGTATGTATCCTCGCCGGAAGAGCATATGCAAATTGGAGGGCAAACAGGATGGCAATAACACATATAACCCCTAGGAAGAGTGACGCGTATATGGTGTCTTTTTATATCATGTGAACATATAGGTGATGTCTGTTATCATATTTTTATCCGATTTACCATCTACGAGCGATGATACGGATTCCTTGAAGCCACAGAACTGCAACGTCCTATAGGGAATTGTAGATGGTCAGCATCATGCCCAGCACATAGTACTGCCACGGCCGTCAGATCTCTACTACATGCGGGAAGATGATGTCGTAGTAGATGATTGGAAATATGAAAGTAGTACGGAGAACGACACGATAAGTCTTGATTTGCGCTAAGAGTCCCGCGGGCACGCCCTAAGAAGGGTGCCCCAACAGCGCCCACTTACGGGCTATTGATAGGGGGTTTGTAATCTCTAAATCCCCCTAATTGAAGTCCCTTCGCCTAAAGTACCCGCTAAAAGATTGGAATAGGGCGCCTATAACGCCCTATAAGCCCGCTCTAAGAAAGGTGACAACGCCCGCTTAGCGCCCCTTCACCCAAAGTACCCGGTAAAAGATCAGTATCTGGCGCTTATAACGCCCTAAAGATATAGGCCTACTCCAGCGCCCTCGTCTAAACCTACCTCGGGTTGGGGCTTTAGCGCAAATCAAGACTTCTCATGTCGTTCTCCGTAATTCCAAGCTTGAGGACGGGAAAAAGCAGACTCGTTACGACTAGGCTAAAGGGGTCATCACTGGTGGTAACATACTAAGTGTATAAACCAACAGAGGGTTTCCCGCAGCGGTAACACTCCATGAACGGTGTCGGAGATCTTCCAGCCTTATGAGATGCGCTAGTACTAGAAGGATTCACCTATCAAGCGTACACACCTATCAAGCGTACAGCCCTATAGGGCTGACCCTAAAGCTGGCGAAGCGGGCCCTAGAAGACCCCCCCGAGAGCTCCTAGAAATGAGCCCCGGAAGGTTCCAGCTTTAGGCAACCTTCGGGGTCCACTTCGCCGGCTTTAAGTCCAGCCCTATAAGGCTGTACGCTTGATAGGTGTGTACGCTTGATAGGTGAATCCTTCTAGTAGGGTATTTTGATACGGGAGGGTGTTGTTGTGTACCCTTGTTATCTCTCTGTGCTATATATCTTATGGGAGACTTGCATTCTATGCTCGTCTTGATCTCCTCGCGAGCTCCTACCTGCCCTCCCCAAAGATATATAACCCACGCTCATCTCCTTCCTCGTTCCGGAACATCCTCATCCGCCGCCATTTCTTCAAATCTACGCAAACACGATTCTTCGCCAGCATGAAGCCGCCCATAGAACGCGTTACGGACAAGCTTGAGGCCCCAGCTCTTGACAACCGGTCATACAGGGTCATCAGACTTTCCAACAAGCTCGAAGCCCTTCTCGTTCACGATCCAGACACGGACAAAGCTGGCGCTGCTGTGAATGTCAATGTCGGTAGCTTCAGTGATGATGATGACATGCCAGGGATGGCCCATGCTGTCGAGCATCTTCTCTTCATGGGTACTAAAAAGGTAAATATACCTGTGCAGCGCTTGGTCCTGTCTAATGTCCCCAGTATCCCAGGGAGAACGCATACAACGAATACCTTACAGCGCATTCTGGTTATTCAAATGCCTACACCGCAGCCACAGAAACAAACTACTATTTCGAAGTAGCAGCATCAGCAGAACCAGGTTCAGACGCCACGACCAATGGCGTTCCTTCCTCTCCTCTCTATGGCGCACTCGACCGCTTCGCCCAATTTTTCATAGCGCCCCTTTTCCTCTCCTCTACCCTGGACCGAGAGCTCAAAGCTGTTGACTCTGAAAATAAGAAGAACCTTCAAAGTGATAACTGGCGACTATCTCAGTTAAATAAGTCTTTGTCCAGCCCAAAACACCCTTACCATCACTTCTCTACAGGCAACTTGCAGACATTAAGAGATGAGCCAAGGAAGAGAGGTGTTGATGTCCGGAAAGAGTTTATCAAATTTCACGATGAACATTATTCTGCGAACCTGATGAAGCTGGTGGTTCTGGGCAAGGATTCGTTGGATGACATGGAAAACTGGGTTGGCGAACTCTTCGCTGGTGCTCACAACAAGAATCTGCCTCAAAAGAGATGGGATGGACTGTCTCCTTTGACAGAAAATGAACTTATGACTCAAATATTTGCCAAGCCCGTCATGGATCAAAGACTATTGGACATATACTTTCCCTTTCAAGATGAGGAACACATGTACGAAACACAGCCCAGCCGCTACATTAGTCACCTAATTGGGCACGAGGGTCCTGGAAGCATTCTTGCATACATCAAGGGAAAGGGTTGGGGGAACGAATTATCAGCTGGACCCATGAACGTGTGTCCCGGATCCGCCTTCTTCACAGTCTCCGTCAAATTAACTGAAGAGGGATTGAGAGTCTACGAAGAAGTAGTAAAAGCTGTTTTTCAATACATCTCCCTAATTAAAGAAGTCCCGCCACAGAAGTGGATATATGATGAAATCAAGGGTATGGCAGAAGTGGACTTCAAATTCGAGGAGAAAGAATCCGCCAGCAATTTTGTCCGATCGATGTGTAGCACTATGCAAAAGCCTTTACCACGAGAATGGCTTCTCAGCGCCACGGATCTCCTACGGAAATGGGATCCCGATGCTATTGCCACTGCGTTGAAATACTTGAGAGCGGACAACTATCGACTTACTATTGTAAGTCAGACATATCCTGGAGAGTGGGACCAGAAGGAGAGGTGGTATGGTACGGAGTACAAAGTACAGCCGATTGATCCTAAGTTTGCCGCGGCAGTCAAACAAGCGGAAGAAACAACATCAAACAATAGATTACCGGATCTACATCTACCACACAGAAACGAGTTCATACCTTCCAAGCTTACTGTAGAGAAGAAGGAGACTGAAGAACCGTCGAAAGCTCCAAGACTCATCCGCAATGACGAGACAGTCCGTACCTGGTGGAAAAAGGATGACCGCTTCTGGGTACCAAAAGCAAATGTCTTTGTCACGCTCAGGAATTATTTAGCTTCGTCAGTCCCCGCTAATAATGTGAAGACGAGGATGTACTGTGCCCTTGTCAAGGACGCTCTGGTCGAGTACTCATACGACGCTGAAATTGCCGGACTTGAATACGAACTTAACGAATACTACGTGGGCATGGGCATTGACATTAGCGGTTACAGCGAGAAGATATCGGTCCTGTTAGAGAAAGTTCTGGTCACAATGCGCGATCTCGAAGTAAAGCCGGATAGGTT
This sequence comes from Cladonia squamosa, assembly GCA_947623385.2. NCBI lineage: Eukaryota > Fungi > Ascomycota > Lecanoromycetes > Lecanorales > Cladoniaceae > Cladonia > Cladonia squamosa. Next base: position 1,186,812 of record OX392385.1, read on the forward strand.
CAAGATTGTGAAAGAAAGATTGGTTCGCGGATATCGAAATCACGATTTCCAGCAGCCATACCATCAAGTTGGCGAATACTCTAGTTGGCTAGTATCAGACAAAGGGTGGATTAACGAGCAATACCTGGCCGAGGTCACTCAGCTCACAGCAGAAGACATATCATGTTTCTACCCTCAACTTCTTCGTCAAGTGCATCTGGAAATCCTCTGTCACGGCAATATGTACAAAGAGGACGCTCTGCGGTTGACTAATCTCGTGGAGTCAACACTCAAGCCTCGAATACTGCCTCAAGCCCAGTGGTCCGTGTCCCGAAGCCTCATACTACCACCAGGGAGCGATTACACCTTCCGACGAACGCTGGGCGACCCAGCAAATGTTAACCACTGCATTGAGTATTACATATACATCGGCAGCGGCGTGGACAGGGATCTAAGGGCGAAAATCTTATTGCTTGGTCAAATGACGGACGAAGCAGGTTTTGATCAGTTAAGGACAAAAGAACAGCTTGGTTACATTGTTTTCACCGGTCCAAAATCGGCAGCCACGACGATCGGTTATCGAGTGATTATCCAGTCGGAGAAGCCGACTGAATATCTAGAGGAGAGAATCAACGCATTCTTGGCAATGTTTGGCAGATCTTTAGAGGCAATGTCCCAGGAGGAGTTCGATAGCCACAAAAAGAGCATTATCAACAAGCGTCTAGAAAAGCTTAAGAATCTCGATCAAGAGAGTAATCGTTTCTGGAGCCACATCAGCAATGAATACCTCGACTTCCTAGAAAGAGAACAGGACGTCGCATATATCAAGCCCTTGAAGAAGTCAGAGATGGTCGAGTTCTTCAATCACTACGTGCATCCTACCTCACCATCTCGTGCCAAATTATCTGTACATATGATTGCACAGTCATCTCCTAAAAACGTTGCCGGTAATATCTCGCCCGCCGAACAGAAGGAGAAGGTTATAAGTATGCTTGGGAAGTACCTTACCGCCATGGGCGTCAATGCGGATATGGATATTCTCAGCAATTGTTTTGACACCGTTGATATAGCAGGGGGGGATCAAGCAGGTATCATTGAGGCCGTTGCTACCTATCTTGTGGAAGACGCACAGGTGCCGGAAGACGACGCGAACGCCATACTTGAGCAGGGCCAGCAACTACTAGGCACAATCCTGCCAAGTCTCGGCATCGAAGTGAAACAATCTGTTGATGGCATAGACGGAGCAGAAAACTTCCCCGAAGCACCACCTGTGAAGAAGACAACATTCATCGAGAACGTCCGTGATTACAAGGCGAGTCTAAAAACGACTGCTGGACGAAGACCAGTATGTGATCTCAGTGAGTTCGAGGACGCCGAGCCGAAGCTATAGAGGATGGAATGTTTTCTAGAATCTGGAGTAAGCGGCCGCCTGTGTTGGTTGGCTATCGTCTTACATGCGTCTTTATTTGTTTCGAAATGCAGTTCCCGAGAGATGATTGCCTCGGACCAAGTGGGGTGGCGTTTCCTTGCATATAGAAGGCGGCCATCTGCAAGCAAAATCTATCTTTGATCTGGCGCATTATTGCTTTGACAGAGAGGCATGCAATTGCATAAGCAGTCTTTTTCATTCAAGATGCCTCAAGTGTTACGCGTCTGCTAACAATCAGATACCCAGCTACAATCTGTGCAACGGTAGGCATCTAGCCAGTTTACGTGCCACACACCATCCATTCCCAAGCTTTGTTTTGTTCAATACATGTTCCAGTCTTGATCCTTCACATTTAAACAAAATGGCTACATCTAGCCATCAAGACCCTATATGCGTTCCCTCACAACCCTGCCCCCCTCGAAAATCCCATCCCCAACACCGGCGCCCCCACAACAACAACTATCAAGAAAATCCCACAAACAACAACACGTGTGATATACTTTCTCTTACTTTTCATACCGCTTGTCACATACCTTTGTTCTTCTGTAGCGGCATGGAAATGTTTATTTTGTTCGAGATCGGGATAGTTGATGATGGCGCGGTTGGGAGATGTAGGGAGGTGGAATTTGTAGTGAGGGTTTATGCCGCGTGGGGGAGAGGGGGAGGGGGAGGGGAAATACGTTGGTGGGGGGCTTGTGGGGGAAGGATGGGGCAAGGAGGGGGTTGGGAGTGATGAGGACATTTGGGGGGATGGGATGGGAAAATGGGGGTAGGGGTAGGCAATGGAAGGAATGCTTCGCCAGGGGTGATGGCTCGAGGGTTATTGTGTGGATGAGATGGGGGCGAGATGGAAGTGTTTCCAATGAATGGATGAGGTTTGGATGAGATGGAGAGGTATGACATGATATGACATAGATGGAATAGCGAATAGAAGGAAGGAAAAGGATAGACAAAGAGAGCTGGAATATATGAATTCGCTCGAATAATACATGCTTTGTTGGGCGTTGAAAGGTCATTGATAACGGAGTTCTTTCATCTTTTGTCTACCCTCTTGATTCTGCATACAAGAGATAGTCCTTCGATTCCAGATGTTAAGCCTTGCCGTCCTATTTATCCGTCGGCTAATGTCCTGAGGATTAGTAATAAGTACGTCATGGGAAGTCCACTAAAATACAATTGTCTTTTATACTTGTTGTACCTCTAGACTGTTCCTTCCTAATACCTCTTACTTTTCAGTCAAAACAAACTCAGTTGTCAGCTGCTGTTGACCAATTGCTAGGAACATCTCTCTTGGTCGACATCTGCTTATAAGAACTCGGCCGTGGCCATTTCCGAAGCGCGAAATATCTCACTGTTTGAACTGATCCATATCGCACCTGTAGTTGCACACGAACTGGTGACAATATGGAAGATAGAAAGCCAAATGTTGCCTTTGCTGGCCTGGGAGCAATGGGTTTTGGCATGGCCACAAACCTTCTCAAATGTGGTTTCCAGGTAACCGGTTACGATGTTTATCAACCAACACTGGACAGATTCGTCGCGGAGGGAGGCAGATCTGCCAGCACACCGAGCAAAGCGGCAGAAGATGTGGAGTTCTTTGTCTGCATGGTAGTAAACGCTGAGCAGGCCGCCAATGTTCTATTCGATATACACACTGGAGCATGCCGCACACTTCCTATAAAGGCCACCATTTTAATATGCTCGACCGTAGCACCTGCCAACATTGACGGCTTTAAATATGACTTAAAGCGTGGACGGAGGACAGATGTTCGTTTGATTGACTGCCCCGTCTCTGGAGGTGCAGGTCGAGCAGCCAATGGCACACTGTCAATATTTGCCGCCGGCGAAGAAGCGGACCTTGCTCATGCCAACCAGATTCTTGGATGCATGAGTAGCAAGTTGTATAAAATTCCCGGTGGTCTCGGCGGAGGATCCAAAACAAAGCTCATCCACCAGATCTTTGCCGGCGTTAACATCGCTATGGCTTCGGAGGCTATGGGGCTCGCCGCTGCTGCGGGCTTGAACACTCAGGATGCCTTCGATTACTTGAAGAAGAGTGATGGTAATAGCTGGATGTTTAGCAATCGAGTACCGCATATGCTTGATCCCAGTCTACCACCGTATTCTGCCATCAATATCATTGCTAAAGACGTTGTAAGCTTAAAATCTTCTTTGAGCTTTTCCCCGAAATAGCTAACCGCTCAGGGCATTATCACAAGCACGGCCCGAGATCATATGTTTGCTCTACCCATGCTTTCAATGGCAGAGCAGCTGTACACTACTGCGATCTCGGCAGGATGGGGGAAAGAGGACGACTGCGTGATGACTCGATTGTATCTACCTAGCCGACCTGAGCTGGTCACGGAACAGGTGAAGTCATCAAAAGCCTCTAAGCCACCACATTTACAATTTCACGACATTAAATTTCTACTAATTGGCGTCCATGTCGCGGTCATATCAGAAGCAATGGCTTTTTGTGAAAAGCTAGGAATTGATGCAGATATAATGTTCGATATTGTCAACAATGCTGCTGGATCAAGCGCAATGTTTGCGGCCTCATTCAAAGACATGCAGAGGGAGAATTGGTCACTCGGGGAGTTCCCTTATGTCCATTTAGTGAGAGATAAACTTGTAAGCATGTTGAGCACTGGGACCCAGCGTACTAGAATGCTAATCAAGATGCAGTCAGAGTCTATTAGCAAGGCCAATGCGATTAGGTACCCTGTGTTCCTGTCATCGGCTGCTTTGCAAGAGTTCTACCGGCAATGACCGTGATAAACGCCCCCTGTATAGGAAGAGATTCCTTAATGGATGTGGCTGTAAGGCGTTCGCTCATGTAGAGAGATATCAACTTCTCTCAAGTTACAATGGCGTTTGACCGTCTATTTAAGACGATACTAATGACAGATGACCATAACAGGTCTTTAAAGTCTTTAATGACTAGGAATGACAGCGAATGCTTTGTGCCTCGCGCAACAGTGGGTCAACAAGGCAAGAAGAGGCGCACATCTTGGGGAGGGTACGATTTTGTCCCCATGTCTGGACGATGTAACATGAGGTGTGCACTATGTATCGGCCGGGCATATGTAGACGATCCGGACCGTCTTTCTGAATTGAGCTGATAGCAATCTCAAGGTCAAATGGTTTGAGGACAACGACCAGGGTGATGAGGAGCGATATGTACTCGAGGTGATTCGAATACGTCGAATTAGTTTTTCCTCGCAGGAAGAAAGGACTTTCCTGGAAAGCAGAAGGAAGGGGCTTTCCTGGCAGGAAGGAAGGAGCTTTCCAGGCAGGAAGAAGGAATGTTGCTTGCATGATGAAGGGACCCTCGTTGTCTGAGGAAGAAATTATTTCAGAACGGCACTAGAAGAATTTTCCACCCAGCATCCCAAGCTGATGAGAGTCATCAATGGTACAAAAAGCTACAATGCCCAAAAGTGGCACTTCATCGCATTGTTCACCCTTGTGACAGCATGACCGAAGCCAGATTAGCAGCTACTTTGAGCAATGCCTTAACCACTATCGAAACAAATTATACGTACATACATATCCCTTAACCTCATGCATTTCTCCCTCCACATCCCCTACAACTTCGCCTTCTCCCTCCCCCTCTCCATTTCCCACCTCCTCCTCCCCCTCCACCCCTCCCAAACACACCAAACCGCCACCCAAACCACCACCACCGGATTCCCCCAAACCCACCACCACCTCCCCCTCCCCTCCACCTCCCTCATAACCCTCCCCACCTCCCCCCTCAACTCCTCCATCCCCGCATCATTCCTCACCACCCACCCCCTCCCCCCCCCCCTCGCCCTCGTCCTCCCCACCTTCTCCCCCACCCCCATCTGACTCGCCACCCTACTTCTCGCTTCCTCCTCACTCAAATTCTTATCCCTTTCCCTCAATCGTTGCATTTGTACAGCAGGATCAGAGACCGCAACCATGATTACGACGCTGCAGAAAATGTCGAGCCTGGATTCGTAGAGGAGGGGGATGTCGAGGATTACGGCCCAGTGGAAGTGGATGTAGTAGTAGAGGATGGAGCGGGCGATGGCGAGGCGGACGAGAGGGTGGACGATGGAGTTTAGGATTTTTCTGTCATGTTGACGTTCTGAGCTGTCGCCAAAGACCCTCCTGCCCAGCACAGCCCTGTTTATCGGCCTTCCTTTCCCCTTCCCCTTCCCCTTCCCCTTATCCTCCCATTTCCCATCATTATCTTCAGCGTAATCGGGGGAGGAGGGAGGCAAGAGCAAATCCGGCGTCGTAGGCCCGAAATGAGCGACTATGCGGCGGTAGCCTAGGGTGCCGGGTTCGACTACTTGGCGGGCTAGGAGGTCGGCGTCGATGATGGGGAGGGAGTAGGGGGGTTGGGAGAGGAGGCGGGAGACGGTTGATTTGCCGGTTGCGAGGGAGCCGGTGAGGCCGATTAGGAGCATTGTTTTTGAGTTGGGGGGAGGGGAGGGGAGGGGAGGGGGATAAGTGGGTTGGTGTGGTGAGGTAGGAGGGTGAGGGGGGTTTTTGAGGTGGATGGAGGGGTAGCGGGTGGGGAGGATGGTATGGGATGTTCTACTCGTGTTTTTGTTTTCAATGGGCTGCAATGACTTATGCAAATGACTCCTGCCTACATAATCGGATATTTCACGACTTGCTCTGAAGACAATGCTCGCTGCTTTGGGATATCTCCGCTCTATCATCAATGATGCCACACATTGCGCCAGACATGCTTTTAACATAGACTTCCATGATGTTAACCTCAACACCTAGGGTAATTCGCCCAAAGGTAAACCCTTCTATACAAGCCAGCCTCGCCCATCAACGCCAAGTTTTCCGTCCGTATCACGCCTGTTCTTGAAGAGCATCCGCCTTTGCATAGCCATTCATGTGCTGAGTCTGCATTTCTTGTATATATCCATTCGCTTGACCCGCGTCTGCATGCTCAGCCAAAACTTTGGTGGACACTTCTTGAGGATTTTGCGTATTATTATTTGGTGTTGCTGCACCTGGAGTGGCGGCGACCACTGTCCCATTCTCATCCACATATTGGAAGTTGTATCTGGAGAGGAGATGCGGAATGGCTGAGAGCTGTGGTCCATATCTGGCAGTATTGTCGTACAGCTCAAACAGGGGCACTGCGAGCAGCTTCATATTTTTGGGTACGCTGAGCACCTCTGTCAGACAGTCAGTGATCAATATCCCTATCACGTAGCGAGAAGGGAACATACTACTACTGGGAAGCTTGATCAAGTACAATTTCTTGCACTCTCTTGGTCTTGTCACATGTGCTGGGAGGTATGGGTACATGAAAGTTTCGAAGCTGGGTCGCCACCATTGTGCCAAGCAGTCCCCAACTTCCCACTCTTCATTTACTCCTTCACCAGAGAATTGTGTTCCAACAGGAGCAAGGCGTTCATTGAGGCGCTGTTTAAACCCTGGGATCTCGTCGTCTTCGGCGTGCAGGTAGTCGCCTGGTCTGTTTTCCACGTTAACCAGGCATGCTTAACGTGAAGCTTGACTGTACTGAGACTTACAACTTGAAGAATGCGTTTGCAATCTGCAGCATTAGGATGTGTGGATGATTGTGTTCGTGACATACAAGAATGCCCTCACATGTGCGACGCATTCCATGCTGGTTGAAGTGCTGCTCAAGTCGCGTCAAGCGAGCGACGACAGATGGATCCTCCTCAGGCTGAGTCTCTTTGGTGCCAAAAGTATAATTGCTCAATGGATACAAAGTGATTGTCTCCGGTTGATTGGCATTGAAATCTTTTGGGAAAAGGGGACTAGATGGGCGATGGTTGTCAGTGCTGCTTGGAAAAGTAGTTTTAGGAGGTTCCACGCACGGGTAAGATGTCTGTAACGCATTGCCCGTGACCGTTGACATTGCGAACCGTGGGCGACAAACTGCTATTTGTCTGCAAGAAAGCTACCAGTTACTGGCCCGATGGCTCAGGTATGGATGCGCGTTAATTGGGGAAAGGGCTCTGTCCTCCAGGCTTGAAGTCACTCGAATTTAAGGTGTTTAAACCAAGACTTGACAACATATGAGATTCACTTAAAGCTGACCATGGCTCATATGCTCCGTCAAGGCATTCCCGAGAAAGGGGGCGAGCTCTAGTGTTCAATTGATGAGTCGCCGAGTGAAGCTGCGAGGCTGTCGCTATTAGCAGAGTAACTTTGAAAGATCGCTCGGCAACGGTGAAACAAGAGACCGATCTTCGAACGAACGGATATGCCCTAGCCCTAAGGATCCTCTAAGGCTATTAATCTCCAATTTACACAGTACGTACTCCAGCTTTTGAATTGCTGCTGGGCGTACAATGTAGCCGCACTTAGAAGACCGGACGAATCAATGGGGATTAGAGGAGTCAGAACACTCAGCGCCATATGAAACGACATGGCCGCCGGTACTGTCGAACAACACGTGCGATGATTCAAGACCATTGTTGTGTTTTTGGCGGAGGGGACCCCGACTCTGCGTATCTGAAGAATAAAGCTGTGAAGAGTTCCATCAATATCATTACAATTGCTTACTGGCTCTTGTTTCGGGTGCCATTTCTTTCTCCTATGTCAGAATTGAAGACCTCGACTTCGCTAAACTTCCTGAACTGACTGAGTTTCAATATAGCAATATCCAACCCCTGCATACTATCATTGCTCCCAATTGCTACAACAGGTTTCCTATATCTCTGTCCTTAAGCTTCTCTGAAGGATATATTGGCAATGTAACGTTGGAGACGCCGGTGTCACCATGTCCACGATTGCGTGGTCGAGGCTTAGTTGCATGCCCTGCTCGTTGTCAATCTTAGATCCGGCCACACTAAATTAGGCCGCGTATCTTTCGAAACGGGACAAAAACATGAAATATACTGGGCGGTCCCAAGTCTGTGGTACAATCACACCGGGTTGGATCTCGTATCCTTTGTGCCAGAACAAAGGTTGGCAATACATATGGCTTTCCGAGACTCACATCGCACCATGAGCTCGATTACTATGACTTTAGTCTAGATGGAGGAGCATCAACACGCTGAAGACGCCAAGGGTCCTGCTAGAGGCTTCATATCTCTGACTGAGTCAAAACGTGACCAACCAGTGCATGGGAGGCTTCCCAATAAGGGTCACTCGGGACCACCTGAGCGTTCCATATTCGATAGTCCCCACAATTTGGGAACTGGGACATCAACAGCATCAGTATGCATTCAAAAACTTCTTGGAAGTTCACCTATCCATATCAATCTACGAGGACCAGGTTTATCAAGGTCGGACGTCCCCAGCATAACTGAAGACGCCACGTCATTCTCGGCGTTCAAGAAACAAAGAAAAGGGGAAGACGAGCGCTGTAATACCTTAAACCTCCTCAGTACATGGACGACGGAGGGCGAGCAGGTTTTCCATTACCGACCATCGGTATCGTGCGCTGCTGACTGTGTACAGGCCATCACCCGGCCACTTGACTATGTTATGTCTCTACAAGGCAAAAATGTCCGTTCGCAGCTTCTTTCTGCATTCAACGTTTGGCTTCAGGTGGATGGAAAGTCATACAATGTCATCGACAAGGTTATTGGAATGCTTCATGATGCTTCCCTGCTGTAAGTCTGTGGAATCTGTCCACAACAGATGCTAACGCTTAATAGCATTGACGATATTCAAGACGGATCAGATCTCCGCCGTGGCTCGCCTGCTGCTCATCGAGTGTTTGGTACCGCACAGACAATCAACTCTGCCAATTACGCGTACTTTCTCGCTCAAAAGGAGCTTCTCCAATTGAGAAACCCTTGGGAGGCTTCCCAGATCTTTAATGATGAGCTGCTAAATCTGCACCGTGGCCAGGGCATGGAGCTCTTCTGGCGAGACACTCTGACTGTGCCCACAGTGGAACAGTATCTCCAAATGATATCAAACAAAACCGGTGGATTGTTCAGATTGGCAGTCAGACTGATGCAGAGTGTCAATCCCTCAGACCAAGATGTTCTACCCCTAACAGAGCTGCTTGGGTTGATCTTCCAAATCCGCGATGACTATCGTAACCTATGCTCTGACGAGGTATGTGACATAGCTTGGTTCTAGTATCACCATTCACTGACAGTTGCCCGAAGATGGCATCTACAAAAGGGTTCTGCGAGGACCTGACGGAAGGCAAATTCTCGTTGCCTGTGATCCATTCCATACGGAGCTCGACGACCAGTAACAATGAATTGCTCAATATTCTCAAACTTCGCACCTCTGATCAGAACCTGAAATCCTATGCATTGGACTACATGCTATCACAGACCAAGAGTCTAGACTACACAAAGGAAGTCCTAACTCATCTCCACCAAGAAGCGCAGAGAGCGCTAGGCCAGATTCAAGGCCGGAACGTGGTCATGGAGGCCATATTAGAGAAATTGATGCTGGATTGATAACTCGGCTGGCCAATTGTTCGAGTCCGCAAACGTACAATTTTGTTCAGAGCGATTTAGCTGTGAATTATATGGTCTTCGTTAGCCCACCATCCGCATATATTGAGGAGTCATGCAAGAATCCAGATCCTGAACGGCTCTGTACGCAATAAATAAGCTGCTCAGGATAACCACCACAGAATCAACGCGTAAATACAGCTCTCTGGCTCGACTTCTGTTAGCGTGCAAGACTCGGACAATCTACCTCAGTTATCGTAAATCAAGAGCATCTTCGTCTTCGGACATGTAAATTTCGTAGTAGATGTATAAGCATGTGCATGCTAGTGACATACCGGTACCACTCGTCCTCTCCACCAATCAGTGCTCGGTCAGATGCTGGATATATATTTGCTAGAGAATGCTAGTATTCTAAGAGACACTCGATAGCCTGTAGAGTATTTGAGTATTGCTCGCCTAGGGTGGTCCAATCGTAGTTACTCGTGTCGGGCGACTGGGATGGGCAACGATCAGGCTGTTACAAGCAGGACCCTTTACGAACAGGACCGTGCAGGTGGCGTTTTGCGGTACGGATCTTGCTCCATTCCCCTCTTTTTCGGCCTGTTCGATATTCCCTCCATTTTAATTCCCTCTGGCAGATGCTAGAAATGCACCCACTGGCGATTACGTTAGTCTCACCCTTTTGCCCCCCTATCTATCCCCCTCTAAACTTAACCACCCTCCTCACACCTCCCAAAATTCCTAAATCCTGCCACGCTCCCTTATAAGACGCTATGCGCCAATGCACCATGTAATATATGTTAAAATGCCACTCAACAGCCAAACTAGTAAGAGAATTATAGCATGCGGGACTTAATTTTTTTTTTTTTTTTTTTTTTAAATTATACTCTATTTAGGGCTGATTAGGCCTATCTAGGTAAACTATCTAATATAGCTAATTAGGCTTTAGCTTTATATTAAAGATTAAATATAAAAGTAATACTCTATCCCTTAATTTAAATCTAAGAGAAGTATTTTTTATTTAAAAAGAGTATTTCTATTTAAAACTCCTTCCTATTTTCTATTTAAAAGACTTATTATTACTATCTCTCTCTTAACTTTATAAAGCTAGACCCTCTATACTAATCTTCTTTATTATATATACTTAATTATACTCTATATACTCTTTTTAGTTCTACTAGAACTTAATTATATAGAATACTTATTATATATTCTTCTCCTAGTACTTTAATACTAGTAAAGTATTTCTTTTATATTTTTATTAGCCCTTCTTTATTATCTAAGAGTTTTAGATTTTAGTAGAAAGATTATTATTTTAATAGCTTTTTATTAATTATCTAGTTTCTTATATAAATTAATAAAACTATTATTTATCTAGATACTCTATTAAAACTAGTAGTATTTAAAATAAAATAAAATTAGATATTTAACTATCTCTATTTCTATCCTATAGTTATATTCTTTTATAGAGATTATTTTAATAGCTTTAAGATATCCTTTTAATCTAATTATCTATATATAAGTATTACGTAATAGGATATATATCTACTAGTAGTAGTAAAATATATAGGGTATTACTAATAAGTAGTATTATTTAGTTAATAAAATAGAAGATATAGTTCTATAGTATATAGAATTCTAATTATCTACTAGAATATAAGCGTTAGGTATGCCCTAGCCCTAGATCTTAGTATTAACTACTAAATATCTATAATAATTACTTTATAAAAAAGAAAGAAAAGTAATACCCTTATTACTTATATACTATTACATTATTATTACGTATATTATCTTATATATCTATATACTATTAACTAATAGGAAACTTTATAGCCCGCGTTAATAGTTAATAGTTAGTAGTTAAAGAAAAGGTGTAGATATAGAGTTCTAGAGTTACTAAGATTTCTTCTTTAAAAGTTAAGATCTAGTAACAGCGATATATATAGTAACTATTATAAAGATACTTATATATAGATACTCTAGTATACTAGATAAAATATATCTTATAGTAAGTAGTAGTTAATAAAGATTAGATAAAGGAATAGTAATAAGAAAAAAGTCTATAATTAAAATATTAAAAAAGTTAAAAAAGCTAAAAAAGTTAAAAAATAGTATAAGATTTTAGGTATATAAAATTATTAAAGGAAAATAGTAGCGTTTACTTATATAGGACTAGACTAGATTTAGTATAACTTTTATTATAAGCGAGCTCTTACTTAAAGTATAGTAGTATACTATATATTTAGTTCCTTATTACGTAAGAAATATATATAGATACTACTAAATTTAGATAGCTATATAATATAGTTCTTAAAGAACTTAGTATTATAGATTCTTCGTATCCTTCTTAAAGTACTATATTTTTACCTTATCTTTTACCTTATCTACTTAATATTCTAAAGTAGCTTATAGACCTATTTTTATTCTACCTCTTCTATAGTTTTAACGCTCGATAATAGAGGGTAGGATTAAGTAGAAATAGATATAGATTATAGAGAAAGCTTTAAAGCTAGTAAAGCTACTAGTAAAGTAGATAGTAGAGTAGGTAGGGGTAGAGTAAATATCTTTAAAGCTATTTATAGAAATAGTAGTAGAGCTAGGGGTAGATCTTACTACTATTAAAGAAGATAGATTATTTTATTAAATTCTATATCTATACTAGTATTTAAAGCTACTATAGAGGCTATATAGATATTATATCTACTAAGCTAAGATATAGTAGTAAGTTAGATATAAGATAATATATCTAGTAAAAGGATTATCTAGATATTAATATTTTAAATATCTAATAGTAGAATTTAAGGGGTCTGCGCTAGAGATACTAGTAATAAGTAGAAAGAACTAGGAAGATTTAGCTCCTAATATTCTAAATTATTATACTATTACTACTATATTATTATATAATAGGATATAGATCTACTAGTAGTAGTAGAATATATAGGATATTACTAATAAGTAGTAGTATTTAGTTAATAAAATAGAAGATGTAGTTCTATAGTATATAGAATTCTAATTATCTACTAAAGTATAAGCGCTAGGTATATCCTAGCTCTAGGCCTTAGTATTAACTACTAAATATCTATAATAATAAGCTTTAATAATTATTATTATAAAAGCCTAAAGTATATTCCTATATAAATTAAGTATATTTAGGTAGAAAGTCTTTACTAGCTTAAAAAGTTTTATTTTAAATAAGGCTTTTATTATAGGCTAATCTATAATAAGTTAGAATAGAGATAGAGACTATATAAACTAGATATAGCCTAGAGTATAACTTTAAAATTAAGTATATTTAATACTTAATTATAGTTAAACCTTCTTAAGATTAAGTAAGATTAGTACTTAATCTTAGAGAATTATACTAGAACTTAATATAATTTAGTTAGATATATAAGAGATAGCCTTTCTACTATTAAACTTTTCTTCTATATATTTAACTTATATAATAGAGAGGAGTTTATAGCTAATAAATACTTAATTTACTTAATTTTACTTATATCTATTTATACCCCTAAGGAGTTAAACTCTCTTATTATACTTTAAATACTATACTCTACTCTATTTAAAATAAGTACTTTTAATTCTATTATAAAAAATTATTAGCGCTTTTTTATAAAGGCTATAAAGGTAGTTTAATAGGATAACTTAAATATTTAAGTAGTCTTAAGGAAAGGACTTAAGATCTTTATCTCTACTAAATTCTTTAATAAAAGAGGGACTCTTAATAGCTATATATAATAGATAGAATTATATATAATATTTTACTCTTTATTATTTACTATATTAGAAGAATAAAACTTATTCTATTTTTTTTATTTAAAGAGAGATATAATATTAGCTCTTTCCCTTTAACTTAATAAATATATTAAACTTTAAGACCCTTAATATATATTAAATAATATTACTAAGTTTTCTAATAAATATAATTATATTAAGGAGATCCTTAAGGCTTTATTTAAAAATAATATTAAGAAATAAAAGATAGAGAGGAAAATAACTTACTTCTATTAAAAAAGGTTTATAACTAAGTATATAATTAAGTTCTAGACCTTATTAGTAAAGATTTAATAAAATATAATTATTAAGATAATAATATATTATAATAGATTAAGTAAGAAAGTTAAGAATAAGCTAGTAAGAATATTATAATTTTAAAATATATTTATATTTATTTAAATAATCTATATTATTAATAATAGGCTATATAAAAGAAAAATAGAAAAAAAGACTTCTAACTTAAAAAATAAGCCTAGTAGATAGGAAAATATTTTAGTAATAAATTAAAAACTACCCTATAAGACTAAAAAAGGAAAGAAGACTAGAAACTTATTATAAATAAAGTACTATAACTATTATAAGAAGGGATACTATAAGAATAAGTATTTATAATAAGAATAGATAGCTATTATAAAAGAAAGAAATAACTTCTTTTAAGAAGTTATCTAGGCTATAAATACTCTAAAGCTAATTATAATAAACTTTTAAATAAAAGATATATTTAAATAGATTAGAAAAAGAATAGAATATAATAGTTTATTTTAGATTATATATTATAATAATTAGTATTAAACCTACTAAAGTAAAAAGAAAGGAAGTAGTTACTTTTCTAAAAAACTAAAGGAGTATTTAGAAGATAAGTTTTAAATAATAATTATAAATAAAGAGATATATAACTCCTTAAATTAGAAATAGATTAAATAACTATCTTTAAATAAAGCTTTAAATAATAAAATTTTACTTTTTAAGGAATTAAATAATAATTTAGAAGAGTTATAGGTATAATACTATATTATAGTCTAAATTTAAAAAGAAATAGCTAATATTTAGGAGTAATAAATATATTATATAAAAGAGTAGATAATAGACCTTTATTATAAGTTAAAAAGAATAGAAGGATAAATAATTAAAATATTTATAAAATAACTTATAAATATACTAATTAAGTTACTAAATATATATAAGATAATCTTATTATTAAATAATATATAGAAGCTAGTACTAATAGAAAAATTTAAAAAGATCTTTAAAATAATAGTTAGGGAGATTACTTATAATAAGATAAATAAATTAGTAATTATTAAAGTACTAGTTACTATTAAGATTTAATAGATATTAAAAGGGGATAGCTATATAAACTTATTAAATATAGTTTATATATATACCCCTAGAGGATCTAGGTTTTTAAAGAATAGATTAATTTTATTATTAAATAAGCGCCTTATATCTTAGTATATATAAGATAAAGCTTAAGTACTTATAAATAATATTAAGGCCTTACTATTATAGGAAAAACTAATTTTAAATACTAAATTTTTAAATAGACTATCTACTATTCTAGAGTTAAATAAAGGGAAGGATTTAAAAAACTAAAAGATCTCTTAATAAATAGGCTAATTAATAGAACCTATTTAAAGACTAAGTATAATAGAGAGGTTTAACTCCTTAAAGATATAATTAGATATAAGTATAATTAAGTAAGTTAAGTATCTATTAGCTATAGACTCCTCTCTATTATATAAATTAAATATATAGAAGAAAATTCTAATAGTAGGAAGACTATCCCTTATATATTTATTTAGATTATACTAAGCCCTAGTATAATCTAGATAATTAGTACTATAATTATTATAATTACTTTTTTATCCTTTTTTAAAGATATCCTATAACTAAGGACCCTTAACTTAGCTTATATTATAGGCTAAGGGTACTTATAATATTATTTCTTTATTAAGGAATCTTTATCCTAAAGAAATCTATCTTTTTTAATATATAATCCTTATCTATATCTAAGATAAAGAAACTATAAAGTTTAATAGTATATTATTATTAATTAGTTTTAAAACTTAGGATAGCTTTCTTATTAAAATAAGACTATATTTAGTATATAGAAGTAAGATATCTTTATTATTCTAATAAGATATCTAACTAATATATTAAATATATTTATATTAGTAGTAACTATAATCTATCTCCTCTTAATATTCTTAAGTAGAAGTGTTTAGAGGAGCAATATAAATAGTTATAAAAGAAAGAAGAGATAGCTTTTAAAAAGCTATCTTATCTTTATAAATAAATATAAAAGATTAAAGTAGACTAAGCAAAAATAATTTAAAAAGAGATAAGAAATATTAAGTTTTTAAAAAAAGAAGAGGAGGAGGTTATATTTTAGATTTCTACTTCCTTATTTAATATATTTAAGGGTTTTAATCTAATGCTAGACTAGGGTTAGCTAATATAGGATTTTAAGCTTAAAATTTCTATAACTTCTTTAAGTAGTTAAGTGCTAAAGGTAGTTCCTATATATTCTTTAAATTATTATAATTTAATTATTTAATTAGATATTTTTATTTTCTATTAATCTTTTAATAATCTAGGACCTCTTTAATATTATATTCCTTATTATTCTTATTTAAGAGGAGAGATACTATTTATAGTAGTATTTAAAAATCTATTTTTTTAGTAATAATATATAAAATATATTATACTTCTTTATTAGTTTTAGTAAATTTAATATATAATTTATATCCCCTCTATATTCTTTTACTAGAAAAGAATTAAGCTTTATATAATTAAGCTTATTACTAAGCCTATTAGTTTTAAAGTTCCTATAAAAAAGATATATTTTATTTTCTTTAAAAATATTTAGACCTTCTAAGTATTTTTAATTATAATATATTACTAAATATTTACTTAGGAATTATAAGTCCTTTTATAATTCTTAATAAAGATAGTTTATTTTTTAGGTTATTATAGTAGTCTACTATACTTTAGATATATAACCTTTTAATAGTAATATTATATAGGGCTTAAACCTATAATTAGCTTAATATAGTATTATCTTAATAAGATTTAATAAGGATTTATTATATACTATTTATATATTAAATAGATATTAAACTTAATTATTCTACTAATAATTTATATAATATTAAAAATATTATTTAAGTATTTAGTTAATTTACTCTATCTAACTATTTATTTATAGATAAAATATTATACTTATTTTTATTTTAATCCTTATTATATTTATTAATAATCTTTAAAATTTAAAGATAAAGAGTTTATTTTAGTCTAATATAATTTTATTTAGAAGTTTATAGTTAGCTATTATTATTCTAAAAAATATATAAGCTAAATCTTCTATATTTAAGGCTTTTTTATATAGTAAGAAGTAGGCTAATTTAATTAATCTATTATTAATTATTAATATTATATTATATTCTATCTTTATTAGTTATTCTTTTAACTTTAAAAGTTTAATAATAAAATCTTATATAATACTTTTTTAAGCTTAATTTAGGAAGCTAGCTAATTTTATTTCTTTATATAGTTTATATTAGATATGCTTTATTTAAATATATATATTATATTAAATAATCCTATCCTTAATATACTTTCTTATTCTTAGAAAATAGAAATTTTATAATAATTTTTTAAGAGTTTTCTTAATTTCTTAATAACCTCCTAAGGTCTCTATCTTATAGTAGATTCTAAAGATTTTTATATATATAAATATTAGAATATAGATCCTTTTTAAAAATAAAAAAAATCCTAAATCTATTTTACTAAATTTATTATAGCTATTAATATCTTTAAGGATTTTAACTACTATTTTATCTTTTTATAGATTTACTAATATTTACTAAGTAAGCTTTTTAATTTTTACTATTATAATTACTATAATATAGAGTCCTACTTTATTTAGTTATAATAATCTATCTTTATCTTATATTAATATAGTTTTAGAACTCTACTAAATATTCTCTATATAATTAACTCTTTAGTTAAGTATATTTATAATATTATTTTTACTACCCTTAATATATTTAATTCTAAAATTAAATATTATTAACTTTTTATATTAATAAGCTAGATATCTATTTAGCTTCTTTATTAATAAAAAGTATATTAAATTTTAATAATCTAATAAGACTTAAACCTAGTACTTAGTTCCCTTTAAATAAACTTTTTATATATAAAATATATTTATTATAATAAGTAATTCTTTATTATATATTAGATATTTAGACTTAGTATCTTATAATTTCTTATTATAAAATATAATAAAGTATTAATATTCTTTCCTCCTTTTAATAATACTAGTATTAGTTTATATAAGCTAACTTATTATTATTCTTAGTATACTATCTAAGATATTAATATAAACTTTAATAAAAAGTTTTAGATTAAACTAATAGAATATAGAACCTAAAGTAAATTACTTTTTTAAAATTTAGAAAAAAGCTTCTACTTTCTTTCCCTATATAAATAATATTTTATTATATATTAAGCTTATTAGAGATTTTATAGTCTTACTATAATCTTTAATAAACTTTTAATAGAAGTTTATAAATTTAAGAAAAAACTAAATCTCTTTCTTATTAATTAATATAAACTATTTAATTATATTTTTAATTTTATTAGGATCTATCTTAATTTTCTTATTTAAAATAATAAAGTCTAGGAATTTTATCCTTTTTTAATAAAACTTATACTTTATTATATTAAGTTATAAACTAGCTTTTTTAAGTTTTTTTAGTATTTTTTATATATACTTAATATATTTTTTAAGAGTATTAGAGTAAATAAGGATATTATCTATATAGACTAATATAAACTTATCTAAATATTCTTTTAAAATATTATTAATATATATCTAAAATATAATAGAGGTATTAGTTAGACTAAATAATATAATAAAATACTTATATAGATTTTATTTTATATAGAATATTATTTTTTATTTATCTCCCTTCTTTATTCTTATTTAGTTAAATATTTTTAGAATATTAAATTTAATAAATTATTTTTTTCCTTAAAGCTTATCCTAAAGCTTTTTAATTAAGGGTAGAGGATAGCTATTTTTAATTATAATATTATTAAGTATTCTATAATCTATATATAATCTTAATCCTCTATCTATCTTTAGTATAAATAAGATAGAATATTTTATTAATAACTAGAATTTTCTAATAAAACCTTTAACTTTATTTTTCTTAATATATTTTATAAAGATAACTACCTTATTTCTTAATAATAGATATATTAATTTCTTTATAAGTTCTTTATTTAAGATTAGCTTAATCTTATAGTCCTATAATTAATACTTAAAAAGAGCCTTATTAGGACTCTTTTTTTAAAATAAGTTTCTATATTTTATATATTTATTAGGTAATTTTATATAAATAGTATTACTAATAATAGTAACTTAACTCTATAGTATTATTATATTTTTTTTTTAGAAATTATCTTTTATTTCCTCTATTATCTAAATAATAATATTAGAATATAAATACTTCTATACTTAAAAAACTTAATTTAAAATATTATCTTTAAATATTAGTATATTAGAATTCTATCTTATTAATAGATTAACCTTTTATAATTAAAAAATTTTAAGAGTAATCTTATCTATTCCTTCTCTTAATATTAAATAGAAGTTATATTTCTTATATCATCTCTTTATCTATAAATTAATAGGCTTAGTTATTTAATCTAACTTTCTAATTATAAAGTAGTTAAAGTTTATTAATATATATAATATATATTATATAGTTAGGATTCTATATCTTTATATAAAGTTAAAACTAATTAAATTTTTATTAGATTTACTATTAATAATTACCTAAATCTAATATTCTATAATTTTTATTTAAAACTTAAATTAGATATTCCCTTATAATTTAATTATAGTAATTTATTTAGTCTTTAGATAAATCTTACTAATTAGCCTACTTATTAGAAGACTTTTTAGTTTTTTAAATCTTCTTTTTTATTTAACTCTAGGGTAGTAGCTAGTCTATTTAAAAACTTAGTATCTAGGATTAGTTTTTTCTATAATAGTAAGGCCTTAATATTATTTATAAGTATTTAAGCCTTATTCTATATATACTAAGGTATAAAATATTTATTTAATAATAAAACTAATCTATCTTTTAAGAACCTAGATCCTTTAAAGGTATATATATAAACTATATTTAATAAGTCTATATAGCTATCCCCTCTTAATATCTATTAGATTTTAGTAGTAATTAGTATTTTAATAGTTACTAGTCTATCTATTTTATTATAAGTAATCTTTCTAATTACTATTTTAAAAAATTTTTTAAATTTCTCTATTAGTACTAGTTTCTATATATTATTTAATAGTAGAGTTATCTTATATATATTTAGTAACTTAATTAATATATTTATAAATTATTTTATAAATATTTTAATTATCTATTCTTCTACTTTTTTTAACTTATAATAGAGATTTATTACCTACTTTTTTATATAATATATTTATTACTCCTAAATATTAGCTATCTTCTTTTAGACTTAGATTATAATATAGTATTATATTTATAACTTTTCTAAATTATTATTTAATTTCTTAAAGAGTAAAACTTTACTATTTAAAGTTTTTTTTAAAAATAATTATTTAGTCTATTTCTAATCTAAGAAGTTATATATTTTCTTATTTATAATTATTATTTAAAACTTATCTTCTAAATACTTTTTTAATTTTTTAAAGAAGTAACTACTTCCTTTTTTTTTACTTTAGTAAATTTAGTACTAGTTATTATAATATATAATTTAAAATAAATTATTATACTCTATCTTTTTTTTAATCTATTTAAAAGTATTTTTTTTAAGAGTCTATTATAACTAGCTTTAAAATATTTATAAATTAAGTAGCTTTTTAAAAAGGGCTATTTCTTTTTTTTATAATAGCTATCTATTCTTATTATAGATACTTATTCTTATAGTATCCTTTCTTATAATAGTTATAATACTTTACTTATAATAAGTTTTTAGTCTTTTTTTTTTTTAGCCTTATAGGAAGATTTCTAGCTTATTACTAAAATATTTTCCTATTTACTAGATTTATTTTTTAGATTAAAAGTCTTCTTTTTTATCTTTTTTTTATATAATTTATTATTAATAATATAGGTTATTTAAATAAGTATAAATATATTCTAGGATTATAATATCTTTACTAGCTTATTCTTAACTTTCTTACTTAACTTATTATAATATATTATTATTTTAGTAATAGTATTTTAATAAATCTTTATTAATAAGACTTAGAATTTAGTTATATACTTATTTATAAATCTTTTTTAATAGAGATAAGTTATCTTTCTCTCTATCTTTTATTTCTTAATATTATTCTTAAATAAAGCCTTAAAAATCCCCTTAATATAATTATATTTATTAGAGAACTTAATAATATTATCTAATATATATTAAAGGTCCTAAAGTTTAATATATTTATTAAGTTAAGAGGAGAAAGCTAATACTATATCTTTCTCTAAATAAAAAAGATAGAATAAGTTCTATTTTTTTAGTATAGTAAATAATAAAGAGTAAAATACTATATATAATTCTACCTATTATATATAGTTATTAAGAGTCTCTCTCTTATTAGAGAATTTAATAAGAGTAAAGATTTTAAGTTTTTTTCTAAAAACTACCTAAATACCTAAATTATCTTATAGAACTACCTTTATAGAGAGGTACTAATAATTTCTTATAATAAAATTAGAAGTACTTATTCTAAATAAAGTAGAGTATAATATTTAAAGTATAATAAGGGGGTTTAACTCCTTAAGGGTATAATTAGATATAAATATAGTTAAGTAAGTTAAGTATCTATTAACTATAGACTCCTCTCTATTATATAAGTTAAATATATAGAAAAAAACTCTAATAGTAGGAAGACTATCCTTTATATATTTATCTAAATTATACTAAGCCCTAGTATAATCTAGGTAATTAGTATTATAATTATTATAATTACTTTTCTATCCTTTCTTAAAGATATCCTATAATTAAGGATTCTTAACTTAACTTATATTATAGGCCGAGGACATCTATAATACTAAGTAAATTACTATAATTAGATTATAAGGGGATATCTAATTTAGATTTTAAATAAAGATTATAGGATACTAAGTCTAAATAATTATTAATAATAAATTAAATAAAAATTTAGTTAATTCTAACTTTATATAAAAGTATAGAATCCTAACTATATAATCTATATTATATATATTAATAAACTTTAATTATTTTATAATTAAAAAGGTAGATTAAATAACTAAGCTTATTAATCTATAAATAAAAAGATAATATAAGAAGTATAGCTTCTACTTAATATTAAAAAAAGAAGTAAATAATATTACTTTTAAAGCCTCCTAATTATAAAAAGTTAATCTATTAATAGGATAGAGTTCTAATATACTAATATTTAAGAATAGTACTTTAAACTAAGTTTTTTAAATATAGAAATATTTATATCCTAGTATTATTATATAGATAGTAGAGGAAATAAAGGATAATTTTTAAAAAAAAAATATAATAGTACTATAAAGTTAAGTTACTACTATTAGTAGTACTACTTATATAAAATTACCTAATAAATATATAAAATATAGAAACTTATTTTAAAAAGAAAGCCCTAATAAGGCCCTTTTTAAATATTAATTATAAAATTATAAGATTAAGTTAATTCTAGATAAGAAACCTATAAAGAAGCTAATATATCTATTATTAAGAAATAAAGTAGTTGCCCTTATAAAATATATTAAAGAGAATAAAGTTAAAGACTTTATCTAAAAATCCTAATTATTAATAGAATATCTTATCCTATTTATACTAAAGATAGATAGAGGATTAAGATTATATATAAATTATAAAATACTTAATAATATTATAATTAAAAATAGCTATTCTTTACCCTTAATTAGGGAGCTCTAGGATAAGTTTTAAGAAAAGAAATAATTTATTAAATTTAATATTTTAAGAGTATTTAATTAAATAAGGATAAAAAAGAAAGATAAATAAAAGATAATATTCTATATAAGATAAAACTTATATAAGTACTTTATTATATTATTTAGTCTAACTAATACCCCTACTATATTTTAGATATATATTAATAATATCTTAAAAAAGTATTTAAATAAATTTATATTAATCTATATAAATAATATTTTTATTTACTCTAATACTTTTAAAAAATATATTAAGTATATATAAAAGGTACTAAAAAAACTTAAAGAAACTAGATTATAACTTAAGATAATAAAATATAAGTTTTACTAAAAAAAAAAAAAATTCTTAGACTTTATTATTTTAAATAAAAGAATTAAGATAGATCTTAATAAAGTTAAAAATATAATTAAATAGCTTATACTAACTAATAAGAAAGAGATCTAGTTTTTTCTTAAATTTATAAACTTTTATTAAAAATTTATTAAGGATTATAATAAAATTATAAAATCTCTAATAAACTTAATATATAATAAAATATTATTTATATAGGGAAAGGAGATAGAAGCTTCTTTTTAAATTTTAAAAAAATAGTTTATTTTAAGTTCTATACTCTATTAGTTTAACCTAGAACTTTTTATTAAAATTTATACTAATATTTTAAATAGTATATTAGGAGTAGTAATAAGTTAGCCTATATAAATTAATACTAATATTATTAAAAGGGAGAAGAAATATTAGTACTCTATTATATTTTATAGTAAGAAGTTATAAGATACTAAATTTAAATATTTAATATATAATAAGGAATTACTTATTATAGTAGATATATTTTATATATAGAAAGTTTATTTAAAAGGAATTAAATACTAGATTTAAGTCTTATTAAATTATAAAAACTTAATATATTTTTTATTAATAAAGGAGTTAAATAAATATCTAGTTTATTAGTATAAAAAGTTAATAATATTTAATTTTAGAATTAAATATATTAAGGGTAATAAGAATAATACTATAGATATATTTAATAGAAAAGCTAATTATATAGAAAATATCTAGTAGAGTTCTAAAGCTATATTAATATAAGATAAAAATAGATTATTATAACTAAATAGAGTAGGACTTTATATTATAATAATTATAATAATAAAAACTAAAAAATTTATTTAGTAAGTATTAATAGATCTATAAAAAGATAAAGTAGTAGTTAAAATCCTTAAAGATATTAATAGCTATAATAGGTTTAGTAAAATAAATTTAGAACTTTTTTTATTTTTAAGAAAAATTTATATTCTAATATTTATATATATAGAAATCTTTAGAATCTACTATAAAATAGAGTCCTTAAGAGGCTATTAAAAAATTAAGAAGACTCTTTAAAAGTTATTATAAAACTTCTACTTCCTAAGAATAAGAAAATATATTAAGGATAGAATTACTTAATATAATATATATATTAGGATAAAGTATACCTAATATAAATTATATAAAGAAATAAAATTAGCTAGCTTCTTAAATTAAGTTTAGAAAAATATTATATAGGATTTTATTATTAAACTCCTAAAATTAAAAAAATAACTAATTAAGATAGAATATAATATAATATTAATAATTAATAATAAATTAACTAAATTAGTATATTTCTTACTATATAGGGAAGCTTTAAATATAGAAAATCTAGCTTATATATTTTTTAGGATAGTAGTAACTAACTATAAACTTCTAAATAAAATTATCTTAAACTAAGATAAACTCTTCACCTCTAAGTTTTAGAGATTATTAATAAATATAATAGAGATTAAGATAAAAATAAGTATAGTATTTTACTTATAAATAAATAATTAAATAGAATAAACTAACTAGATACTTAAATAATATTTTTAATATTATATAAATTATTAATAGAATAATTAGGTTT
The DNA here is from genome assembly GCA_947623385.2 of Cladonia squamosa. Taxonomy (NCBI): domain Eukaryota; kingdom Fungi; phylum Ascomycota; class Lecanoromycetes; order Lecanorales; family Cladoniaceae; genus Cladonia; species Cladonia squamosa. The sequence goes on from OX392385.1 coordinate 1,211,293, forward strand.
AGTTTTTACCTAATATATAAATAATATATAATAAATCTTTATTAAACCCTATTAAAATAATACTATATTAAGCTAATTATAAGTTTAAATCTTATATAATATTATTATTAAAAGATTATATATTTAAGATATAGTAAGCTACTATAATAACTTAAAAAATAAGCTACCTTTATAAAGAATTATAAAAGGACTTATAATTCCTAAGTAGATACTTAATAATATATTATAATTAAAAATACTTAAAAGGTCTAAATATTTTTAAAGGGGATAAGATATATTTTCTTTATAGAAACTTTAAAACTAATAAGTCTAATAATAAGTTTAATTATATAAAGCTTAGTCCTTTCCTAGTTAAGAAATATAAAGGGGATATAGATTATATATTAAATTTACTAAAATTAATAAAAAAATATAATATATTTTATATATTATTATTAGAAAAAGTAGATTTCTAAATATTATTATAAATAATACCCCTCCTCTTAAATAAGGATAATAAGGAATATAATATTAAAAAAATCCTAAATTATTAAAAGATTAATAGAAAATAGAGATATCTAGTTAAATAGTTAAACTATAATAATTTAGAAAATATATAGGAGCTATCTTTAATACTTAACTATCTTAAAAAACTAGTTAGGTTTTAAGTTTAAAATTTATAATTAAAGAATCCTAGTCTATCTTATTAAAATTAGAGAGTTTATTATCTTTATTAAATAATAAAAACCTATTATTAGTTTAAAGAAGTATTATTATTTTCTTCTTTTTCTTTTTTTTCTAAGCTATAATATTTTCTAGCTTTTATTTTACTATCTTATCCCTCTTAAATTTAATAGAGTTAATTTTAAATAAGATTCTAACTATTCTTATTAAAAACTTACTTCTTTTATATTTAAGGAGATTCTTATATTCTAATAAATATCTTTACTTAGGAATATTTAAGGGAATAAAACTATATTTAGCCCCTATTTATATATATTTATAATAATAATTTAAGTTCTTTATAACCTAGTAGGGAAGTAACTTATCTTAATAATATTTATACTATTATTTTAATAGCTTAGCTATACCTAAATATAAGATTAGCTTTATATAATAATTTTTAAAAAAAAGTTTTTAAGAGCATAGTATAAGGGAATATCTAAGTTATTAAATTATATTAAGGTAATTATATTTTAAAGAGAGGATAGTATTATAGACTAATCTATAATAAATTAAAATAAAGATAAAGATTATATAAACTAGGCATAGCCTAAGGTATAACTTTAAAATTAAATATACTTAATATTTAATTATAGTTAAATTTTCTTAAAATTAAATAGAATTAATATCTAATCTTAAAAAATTATATTAAGACTTAGTATAATCTAGTTAAATATATAAAGAGTAGTCTTCCTACTATTAAACTTTCCTTCTATATATATAACTTATATAATAGAGAGGAGTTTATAGTTAATAAATACTTAACTTATTTAATCTTACTTATATCTATTTATACCCCTAAGGAGTTAAACCCCCCCGTTATAACTTTCTTTTAAACTTTTTCTTATTTTTTTTAAATTTAACTTTAATCCCTCTCTTAATACTTATTTATAGTTAGGCTAAGTTTAAAGATTTTAAATAATCTAATTAAATAATTATTTTAATTAATTTATCTACTATTTTATTTTCTTTAATATTTTTATAGTTTAATATTTATTAAATTTATATCTATCCCTCTACCTCTCTAAGTATTTAGAGATATTAGATAATATTTTTAATATACTACTAGTCTAAGTAGTTATTTAAATTCTATAGCTTTTAAATTATACTTTAATTATTAGTAAAAATAATTATTTTCTAACTAAGTAGGCTATATTATATTATAAAGTATAGAGTAAGCTTTATATTATAAAGCTTTATTTTATAAATAACGTTAATAGTACTATCTTCTATATAGTATTTAATATATTCTTATTTTAAATATATTATCTTTACTATTATACTTATATAGCTATTTCTTTTACTTTTATTATTATAGATAACTATTTAATTTAATAAGTAACTCTTAATCTTATTCTATTATTAATAATAGAGATTAATTATTTCTTCTTTAATAACTACTATTACTATTTATAGTAATTATTATTAAGAGTAAATTAAAAAGAGAATATTCTATTTTATCTTAAACTTTAGTTCTAAACTATTTAAATATTTTAGAAAGTTTTATATTATCTTTTTATATTTTTCTAAGAGGCTAGTCTACTTTTAAGCTTCTCTATTAGACTTTATAATAGTTTTTACTATTTAGAGCTATTAGATTTTCTTATAAACTAGTAAGCTCTAAATCTTAGTTATTATTATATAGATAGCTTTTACTAGTTAGTCTATTATTAGCTTTATATAAAGCTTAATATCTAAAGTAGCCCCTACTACTATATAAAATATCTTTAAGAGAGTTATTAAGCTTATTCTTTAATATCGCTATAATATTATTATTATTCTTTTTAAGACTATTTTATAGCCCTAGTTTTAGTAGATCTATACTTATATAAAGTAGCTATAAAGTAGATATAAGAGGATTATTATCTTATATAACTTTATTATTTCTAGAATTAAAATATCTTAGATAGACTTAATAATAAATTAGAATACCTCTCTTTATTAATTAGTTTTTATAATTATCTATTTTAAATAGATTTTTTCTATAAGTTTAGAATTAAGCTATACTTTAAAGTATTTAACTAATAGTAATAAGTAAATCTTTTAAATTAAGCCTCCTATTTAGATTTATATTATAGTATTATATTCTTTCTCTAAGGTTATCTTTAACTTTTAGAAGAAATAAAAGAGCTTATACTTTTAAAGAGTAAAGATTATTTTATATTTTAAAATCTAATTTATTATTTTCTTATAAACTTAGCTAAGCTTTATATTATTTTCTTAGACTATTAACCTTATAATAAGAATATAGATATTATTAATATACTTTATTACTAGAGCTTCCTTCTTAGTAACTTAAAGGGCCTTATAGTTATATAGGAGTTATAGGATTAGTAAGAGAAATAATCTTTAAAAAATTTTAGCCTTTATATTAATAGCTATATTAGTTCTTTACTAAGATATATTTTTTTAATTTTTTTAATAAGAAAGCTAGTTATTTATTCTATTAGATTCTTATTAAATCTAATTTCTTAAATATTTTAAAGGAGTTATTAGTAGTTAATATTATTAAATACCCCTAATATATTTAAAAATAAGAGGCTTAATACTTAATTATTTTTCTACCCTATATAAATCTATTTTAGTAAGAGGTAGATTATATATTTTATAGAGAAGGATTTTTATCCTCTATAATAAGTAATTAAGAGTAGGTAATAGAGCTCTATTATTATTAATATCCTTTTTACTAGAATAAACTCTATATTCTTACTTAATATATTTAGTAGTAAGATTAGTCTATAGAATTTTAGATTATAATAGTCTTTCTTATTTAGTTTTTTTATAATAATTACCCTAGTCTTTTTTTAATATACTAATTAATAGTAAAGCTTTAGGCTTATATTATAAATCTAAGTTAAAAATAATTTAATTATTAGGCCTACTATTTTAAGGACTTTAAATTAGATATTATTACTCTTTAAGACTTTATTACTATAAGAGCTTTTAAAGACTTTTTATACTTTATATTTAATAATATCTAAAAATAGTAGTAGTAGGAGGAATATAAGTAGCTATTTTAATATATCTAAAAGGTCTATAAAAACTAGTTTTAGAAATAGCTTTTATTATAAAATTCTAGTCTTTTTTTTATCCTCCTTTTAAAAGATATTATCTTTATTTTAGATATTAAATATAAAGACTATCTAAATAGCTTTTTTATTTTATATTTATTTATTAAGCTTCTAAAGATCTTTAATTATTTTAGTTTTTAATATCTTTTTTCTTATAATTATTATTAAGAGCCTAGTATAGGGTCTACTTTTTTAGATTTTTTAAAACTTTATATTTCTTAAAGTTCTAAGAGTTTTTATTATCTTTATATCTTTTTTTTACCTTTTTTATATTATATATTATTTCTAAGTACTTCTTACTCTAGTTAGATTATATTTTAAAAATTTTTTATAACTTTAATATTATTTAATCTAATACTTACTAAATAACTTAGGTAATATTTTTAATTAGAAAGTTAATTTAAGTCTATATATAAATTTTATTAATTTATAGTATCTACTTTTCTAAGGTAGCTCTAAATTTATTTTAATTAATTTCTTTATAGTTTTATTTCTCTCTTATCTTAATAAGTTCTAGTTAAAATATAAAGAAAAAATAAATTAAATAGTAATTAAAGCTATTCTAAAGCTTTAAAGTAATATTATAGTAGATTACCTACTCTATAACTTATTAAATATTTTATATTAAGTTTATTATTAATCCTTCTTAATTATCTAGGGTATTAATATTTAAGAATTTTATAATTATTTTTAACCTTAAGATTAGACTAAGCTCTCTTTTAATTATAATTTCTTTTAACTATTTTATAAGGCCTCTTATTTTAATATCCTTTTTAAATTAGTTAGAGTACTAGGTATTAAAGTTCTTTAATATAATTTATTTATAATTTATATTTTTTTCTAGTATTCTATTAATTAAGATTAAAGTTATCTCTTTTAAGTAAACTTCTTCTACTATTATAGATGGAATAATATAAATATTATAAATTATTATTTTCTAGTATCCTTCTATCTATTTAAAATAGATATAGATTATTTAGAAGATTAGACTATAATTAGTAACCTAAATAACCTTAAAGTAAATTCTTTTATAGATATATATATATACTTATATTAGTTTTTAACTTATTTTTTCTAAAATCTTATCTAATAACTAGATTAAATTATATTTTTATTTTTATAAATTATATAATATAGCCTAAAAAGGGTTACTTTAAGGCTTTTATATTATAATTATATTATATACTAGAGTATTCTTATTATATAGAGTTATTACTATTATATTATATAATTTCTATATATTATACTATAATATATAGAAGTATTAGGTATTTAGTATTATTCGAGGTCTTAGTATATCTTAAGAGCCTTTAATTTAAAGAGTTACTATTATTTTTAAATAATTATAGAGTATCTACTTAATTTAAAAAGCTTAGAGCTCTTCTTTTTTATATTTTTATTCTTCTCTACTAATTCTATTAATACTATAGTAGCTTTATATAGTTTTAGCTTAATAATCTTTTTTAATATTATTTCTATTTTAGTAAGCTTCTTTTTAGAGATTAAGTTTATTTTATTATTTATTTTTTTAACTAGTAGCCTCTTTTAATTTATAATAATTAATTTTAAGGTCTTAGTTATAATACTAATACTATTATTAATAAGAGTTAAAGAGAATCTTAGTAAAATATTTATTATTAATATAAACTCCCTCTAATACTTTTTTATATATAAGATTTACTTATAGATCTTTATCTTTTTTTTCTTTTATATATTATAATTTAAGCTCTAAGCTAGATATTTTTTTTATAGTTAATATAGAATATCTTTATAAAATTATTATAACTAGAGTAAGTAGTTATAATATATTATTTTAAGTAAAAGTTATATATTTTAGAGTTTTTATACTATATAAATTAATAGCTATATTAATTATATTTAAAATATTAGTTAATAGTAGTATTTTAGATAGCTTTATAAACTCTTTATATTTTATTCTATTAAAAGAGCTTATTAATATTAATAACTATATTAGTATCTATAAAGAAGATAAATTTTATTATTAAAGATATATATTATTTACTCTTTTATAATTTTTATAACTAATAGAGTTACTTAATCTTATATTTAAAAAGAATATAGTAGTTTTATTTCTAAAGCTCCTTAATTATATCTTTTAAGTAATTAAAGTTTATTATATTAATTTTTATATTATCTATTATTACTCTATATATAGAGAAAGTTAGTAATATATTTACTTTAAGTATCTTAATCTAGTTTTAGGTATATCTTTTTATTATTTCTATTTTATAAATAGTTATTATTATTAATCTTTAATTATTAGAAGATAGCTTTTTTACTATACCTACTTAGCTATTATTTAAGATATTATTTTTAGAGTTTTAGAGAGCTTAATTTAAATATTCTAATATCTTCTTTTTCTCTTCTTATACTTTAATATATATTAGAGATAGTATATTTAATTAGTTAGATATATTTTTATTTTTATTTTAATTTATTATTAGATTCCTATTAATATATTATATATTAAGGGGGCTAGTTAGTATTATATTAACTAGTAATAATAAGATTTTTAAGATTTTTATAAAGGATAAAGAAAATACTTTTTTAATAATAATTTATATTTAAAACTTAATATTTTTAAACTTATTAAGATATTTATTAATATTAATAAATTATTATTTTTATAATTATATAATATCTAAGAGTAATAACTCTAAAAAGTTAAATATACTTATAATAATAATAGTAAATTACTATATTTAGGCTATTTTAATAATTATTTTAAGAACTCTTATAATCTCTTTATATATAATAATAGGTTTATCTTTTTTAAGTTTTTTAGTAAGGGTTTCTATAAGTTATATAATAATCTTAGAGGGTAAGACTTCCTCCCCCTAATTAGAAGTAGATATGGTGCTTATAATATATAATTTGGGTACTAAATTGATGCGCTAAATAAGCTCTATCGATTGCGACCGTGTCGGAGTGTGTAGCTGAGCTGTATGATTGGAGATTTTTTGGTGGCAGGAGAGGGCGTTTAAGGGATGAGTGTTGTACGGCTCTACGCCCGGCCTCACGGCGGCGACGTTCCAGAGGTTGTAAACTTGTGAGACCGCGTCTGCGTACCCAATCTGCTTCGTGCTCTAGAGAAGATTCTGGAGTAACCGATCGTCGCTGCCGGTTGTTCTATACGGCTTGTGAGTGGTCCAGCATGCGGGACTCAAGAAAGTCAAAATCCGACGTAGGTCACCGGCATCACACGGCGTCAGGCCAGGCTAGCCTTGTTAAGCCTAGTCGCCGTCCGCCGCAGCGCACATATAAGCCACTAGGCTTCCTAGATAGCTTTCACCCTCATAGCTATCAATCTCATAGGTGCACTCGATGGTGGGTATCATGAGAGTGCTGGCGACAATGTTGCGCCGCTAGACCCAACAAGGCGCGCGTCGTCTGCAAGCACGCCTAGTGTTCGTCTGCAGCACACCTAGGGCCGTCCGAAGCACGCCTAGCGTCGTCTAGAAGCACGCCGAGCCGTCACCTACAGCATCAATACTTAGGTATATATGCAGCCTGATTTCTCCCCCTCTTGATGTTCCCTCTCCTTTAGTTGTTAAACACATTTACTGGCCCAAATATTGCAATGAAGGGCCTCCTTAGCTAAGTCGTACTCACCTGCTCGTTGAACTTGTCCCTTGTAGCTACCAAGAGGTACGCTCAGGACCCATCTCTGCTAGGGCAAGTCTTTGCTTAGTTATCTTTGACCGCCCCACAGACTCCAATCATTTACGCTCAATTAAACCTCCAGCGCTGCTCAGCCTCTTTATCTTTATCTTCGGGACTGCAATCCCATTGCCAGCTGACTATCAAAGTGAGCCACCATGGCAACTGGACTCGAAGCCGTGGGGGCAGCAGCGACAATCATCAGCGTCATCGGATTCTCGGCTCAAGTCTTCGATGGCTGCATCAAAGGATTCGTTCTGCTTTCGACAGCTCATAACCTAGGACGAGATGCTGAGATTTTACGATCCATGCTCGATTGGGAGCAATTCAGGCTCGAGCAGTGGGCGGAGAAGGTGGGCTTGCAAGATCCAGCCAAAGCCGATATACTCATGGATTGGAAACTTATCACTGAAACTCTGCAACACATCAAGCACCTGACTAGCGACGTCAATGCACTAAAGGAGAAGTATCATCTTGTTTTGGTAGAGAGAGCCCAGCCTCTGGACGTGAAGCAGACTGACAACGATCAAGCCTCAATGAATCGCTTCAAAAGACTTTTCGGTCAAACTGATAAGTTTCATTCGAGCGCTGCAGCAAAGGTCATACAATCCAAGAATTATACGACGAAGAAGCTTTGGTGGGCAGCAGTGGATAAGAATAACCTGCAAAGGCTTGTTGATGATATTGCTCATTTCGTTCAACGTTTGCACGATTTGTTGAACCTTTCAATTCAAGCACAAATGCAGAGGTCCATCGATCTTCTTCTACAGAAGGCAACAACACAATACAGCAATGTACCAGATCTCGAGGTCTTACGAGAACTGGCTGTCCGGGCTCGCTGCGAACCTCCTGGCTATGATCGACCTGATGATGGAGGGATCGCCGAGGAGGTCGAAAAGAAATTCAGACATCTACTATTCTCTTCCATCAAAAAAGGCGACACGGAACAAGTACAGATCTTGCTCGAGAAAGGACTCGATGTACACACGAACGATTTCATCGGTTGGCCGCCATTGGTTCGTGCGGCTGAAGATGGCCAATTAGCTGTGGTCCAGCTTCTGCTCGATAGAGGAGCTGACCCATTGAAGGGAACCATAGGTGACAGACTGCCGCTACATTTCGCCGCAGAAAATGGTCACGGGTCAGTAGTTCGATTACTATTGAATCAGCCAACAGTCGACCCAAACAAGAAAGATCATCAAGGGCAGACTACTTTGTTCAAGGCTGCTAACAGAGGTCATCACATGATTGTACAGCTCTTATTAGAGGTGGAGGGTATCGAACCGGACGCTGCGAGTACGGACGGATTTACACCTCTCTTAGGAGCACTATTTCATGCGCACGAAGCAGTTGTTAGGCTGCTTCTTGACAGATTGGATGTTAACCCAAACCAATGTGATCTTTCGTACAAACAAACACCATTATGGATGGCTGTCGATGCTGGGGAAGCGATTTTCCGGATGGTTCTGGAGAGGAAAGATGTTGACGTCAATGGACGAGGTCGCTGGGGCGAGACTCCATTGTATCGAACAATCGAACGGGGCCGCCATGTCGAAGCTCAGTTGCTATTGAACGCCAATGCTGATCCTAATATAACGAACGAAAATGCCCAGACGCCTCTTTCATGGGCAGCTGCTGAAGGCAGCGAGGAGGCCTTGGAGCTGCTTATACAACAACCTACAATAGCACTTGAGTTGATAGACGAAGTGGGACGAACGCCACTCGCTCGTGCTGCTGAGAACGGTCACACGAAGGCGGTACGGATTTTGCTTGGCAAAGGGGCCAATATTGAGAGCGTTGATAATGAAAGGTGTTCTCCATTATGTCTGGCTGCAGCGAACGGTCATAAGGTTGTTGTCAAACTTCTGCTTAAAAACAATGCACAGATCAACGTTCAAGATCGGAAAGGCAATACACCTCTCGCCTTGGCTACTGAAAACAATCATGACGCGGTTGTCCGATTGTTGTTGGAGAATGGTGCCGATCCTGAGCTGGCAGACGAGGATGAAGAGACACCGTTCGAGAAAGCGAGAGATCGGCACGTAGACCGCATCGTTGATATATTCAAGGAACTCGATCTTCAGAGACGGCCTAGGGCCCCCAATGTCACTACGGGCTCATTGTGGACCGCATAAACAATTTTATGATGGTCATGTACATTCTATGGCATGGAAATTGGGGACAAGTTCGTTTGCCTTTGAGATAGTAGCAGTCCTTGGCTGCAGCTTCCCTGTTGAGAATAATGCTCGCACTTTCCTCAGCATGATTCTTCCGACGCCCGAGACCAGACTTACAGGATCACTCTCCGTTCGAATTTCAATCCGGTAGCATTCAGAGCACTTACATACATTAACCATATAAGCTTAAGCTATCCCTTCTACCATTCGAACAATAGCTTTCCAAAACGAGAGTGACAGGAGAATTGAGGACTTTGTGCGTTTGAACCCTCCATTGTTTGATGTGCATTCAGAGGCTAATGGCATCGTTCCCAGCTCTTTCATTGCCTCACTTTTGCGCCTGCAATACCGAACAGTCTGTCAAAATGCCCCCGGCTTTGCCATCGTATTCACATCCAGACAATGGACCACCACCACCCGGGCTATCCATCCCGCCTGACACTTCATCATTATCCGGCATGGAAGAAAACCAACCACCAGCTACCGATGAGGTGGACTTGCAGGTCTATCTGGATCTATGGCAAGAGGTGCTCGCCAACACCACGGAGCCACTTGATGAAGGCGATGAAGCTCTTGTTTCTGGTGTGGTTACGGAGAACGACTCGCGTGGCACTCTGCGTGACCATCTTCGATCTCTTAAAATGTTCGAAGTTAATGGTCCCCAGCGCACCCTGTTCTCCGCTCTACAGGCTGCAATCGATAAGCAGTGTTGGCCCTCCATCCCACGTATCAGAGAAACCCATTTGGTGAATTCAGAGAAGTTCCCCTTTCCGCCAGATATCCTACTCGGTTGCACCGTCCGTAGCTACGCACTCGATCAGCAAATGGGAACCCTGAAGCTACTTACAATGCGCGGTATTGTGACTATAAAGATTTTAACCCATCTCGTTGGCAGTATCGGCATTGACCCAAATTTCAAACATGCACTGAATACGGTATGTACGGGCGGTCAAAAGAAGATCATCCACAAAGCATCGTTTGCTCGGCGCAAAGGAAATGGAAGCAACGCTTCACAATTCCTCGTCTTCGGTCTACAGTTTGGGAGTATGAAGGAAATGGGCTTCATATTTTGCAAAGACCCTGGAGAGCCTTGGAGTGGTCCCACTGGTCATGTTACCCTTACATACTCCCTAAGTATGGTGGATGATGCCTTAAACCCCTCAGCGACTGCAAAGAAATTTTGCTGCCCGTACTGCTTCAACGGCTACACGACAAAGGATGGTCTGCTAAATCACTTTCACAAATCATTCAAAGACACACCTGATTCAGACAACAAACATCCCCAGGAAGAGATGATTGAATTCATCCGAAATTGTCTTAGTCGCAAGCAGATTTCTCAAAGTAGACGAGCAGAAGCCGCGAGACCTGGGTTTAGCGAGATGGACGGCAAGCCAGTGGAATTATGACTTTAGAGAAGCATTGTAAGGTCAGCGGCTAGGCAAGGAAATTCAATCACTTGCACATTTTCGTGGACAAGACTTGATACTTAACAAGCACTTCGCTGGTCAATCTCTGCTTCATTATTTCTCCTGACACACATGTCTCCGCCACGAGCCTGGTCGTGCCTGCCCTTTCTCAAGCAATTTTTCAAGCACTTATCCACGGCAATTACGATGCTCTAGAGCCATGTTTTTAGCAACTCGCCTCCAGATCCATCCAAACAACATCCGGGTCTGCATTCAGATTCATACACGTCGTCCTCGAGTGTATCATTACCGCAAAGGAGCTGCAAGAATTCAATCCAAGCGATCCCTGCCAGTAACTCTATAACCGCAATGAACACCGCTCTCCCCTCCTCGACACCCTCAGTCCGCGCAACCCACCCTCCTCTCACCAACGACCCCAACACCACAATAGACCCCACAATAACAACCTACCTCCAGTCCCTCTCCCCCTCCCAACTACACCACCAACTCACCCTCCGCTCTCTCACTCCCACAAATACACACCCCTCATCCCCCTCAGACCTCCTCGCCCTCCTCGCCCATGCCTACCAAGCCGACCTCAACGCCGGCTGGTCCCTCCACCCCACCCAGCACCTCCTCCTAAAACCCGCCCCCCCAAACGCCGGCATCACGCAAGAAACCCAAGCAATAGTAGGCCGTCGCCTCGGGTACATAATCCCCGTGAACGAAACATACAAATACGTATACCGAATCGGATTCTCAGGAAGCGAAGACGTGCCTTTACTCCTACGACCTGCCCAACCACACTCCGATGACAACTCCAATCCCACTTCCAATCCCCATCCCCATCCCACCCTTTCCCTAGGCATGTCCCCCTCCCTCCACACCATCATAACCGATACCTCAAACAACCATATCGGCGGCCCGCTAGTTCGCGATGCTAGAACGCTGTACTGTCGCCCTCAGGGGGGAGACGCACGGCTGGTGTTGGGGCTGCAGTTGGAGGATATGGAGGGGATGGGGCTGGTTTGGTGTCAGTTGGGGGGAGGGGGGCAGGGGGGGGAGTTTGGTGGAGAGGGGGAGGGGCAGGGGAAGGAGGTGGGAAGAGAGGGGAAGGGGGAGGGGAAGGAGGTGGGAGGAGAGGGGCAGGGGAATGAGATTTGCTTGGCGGGGGATGTGGCGTTGTATCCGAGGGGGTGGATGGGGTGGAAGGATGGGGAGGGGGACGGGATTTAAAGGGGGGAAATGGGGAAAAGGGTGAGGTTAGACTCGGCTGTCCCGGCGCGAGAGGAGTGTTATTTTGAAGGGAAGGGTGTGGGTGGTCTTGTTTGCGACGACTGTGAACATGGAATGGACTTCGGATGGTGAGCTTCGGTATGAATTCTTGGGCATTGCATTATCGTCGCAAATATTTCTAACAGCGTGTTATGAAGAAGGCAGGATGATGAGGGCATAAGACGATGATGCAAGCTGTTTTCAAGCTCACACTTTTCTGCTGTTATGATGGAAGCGGGTATACGCCCGACATTCCTGACATTGTATTGTTGTGAAGAAGGTTGGACTCGTGTGAGTGTAGGGAGATGATGCAAGGCACTTTGCATAAGCTTACACTCGGTACGTTGTTATGACACTACGGTTGAAAATCATGCATATCTACTGCTATAGCTTGAGTATTCGCTCAAGGGGGGAAAATGCATAATAATCTGGGAGTATCCCGAAAGAGAACAAGCTCTCCCCCAGAGGAGCGGTATTACCGTGCTACCTACCATGGATAGTATACCTATCCAGCTCTCTCTGTACAATCCTACCTACCCCTCATTCAGCACCTCATCCAAAACCCTCACAAACTCTCTTACTTCCTCCTCTGCGAACAATAGAAAGGTTAGCCTGAGGGAGTGGCAGACAGGGGCATGGGATTAAATAGGTGAGAGATGAAACGCGTGAAATCAAACCAAACCATATTGAACAAAAAATCAAAGCAAACAAAATAGATCAAACCCGTAAAACCAAACAATCAACAGATCAAACATAAACCCAAACAAAGAACAAATCAAACATAAACCCAACAAACAAACACCAGCTCAAACATAAACCCAACCAAACCAAACCAAACCAAAACAGAAATCAAACTCACCAGTATTATAATGCACCAAATTAACCCTCACAACCCCCTCCCCCCCCTCCACTCCCAACACCTCCTCCACAAGCCTCTTACTATAAAAATGCCCCCACCTCAACCCAAACCCGCTCCTCTTCTCAACCCCCTCCACAACACCCCTACTCCCCCTCCCCCTTACTGTAAAACTGATAACCGGAACCCTCCAGTGCCTACTCCCCTCCCTGCTTCCCCAGATAATAACATCATTCTCCTTACTTCTCAGATACGCCAATAGGATTTCCTGTAGTTTTTCTTCGTGGTCTGCGACGGCTGTCCAGAAAGTTTTGCGGGCGGATTTTTGGGGGCCACCGAAGTAGGTGAGGATGGAGGGGAGAGAGGCGACGAGTTCGTAGGAGGCGGAGGCGAGGCCGAGTTTGGAGGTTAGGGTGTGGGTGGGGTGGAAGTAGTGGCCGAGGGAGGAGAGGGTGGAGAGGGCGAGGGGGGAGGCGTAGAGGATGGAGATGTGGGGGCCGTAGACCTGTGTATATTATTAGCGTACTCGCTACCTATCCGTACGTAATAAATACATAGGGAAGGAAAAGGAAAAGGGGAAGAGATTGGGGGAGAATGGGAAAGAGCTTGGTAGGGAAAGAGAGTGGGAGAGGATGGGCGTACTTTATACCAACTAAAACTATAAAAATCCACCCCCAGCTCCTTGACATCCACCTCCCCATGCGGCGCATACGCCACCCCATCTACACACAACATCGCTCCAGGGATTTTATGCACTTCTTCTGCTATGGCTTTTATATCGTGGATGGTGCCTAGGACATTGCTCGCGTGCGTGCAACATACAAGTGCGGTTTTCTCATCGAGGAGCGGGCGCAGGTTTTCGGGCGTGAGGATTGGGGATGTGGTGGGAGGGTGGGAGTTGTTGCTGGTGGTGGGAATGGGGGTGGGAATGGGTGGCCACCATTTTATGGTGTGGTTTCGTGAGCGGGCGAGACGGAGCCAGGCGGAGACGTTGGCTTCGTGGTCGAGGGAGGAGAGGATGAGGGTTGAGGAGGGGGGGAGGGAGAGGGTTAGGGAGAGGTTGGAGAAGAGTTGGGTTGTGGAGGGGCCGATTACTGGAGTGGGAGGAGGTTAGCGTATTAGAGTGGATTAGATTGTTGGGTGGTGGTAGAAGAGGAGGATGGGAGGGAGGATGGGAGGTCGATATGCGTACCGATTTCATCAGGCTCTGCATTCATGAAAGATGCAGCAGCTGCCAACCCCTTCTCGTGGATCTCAGTAGACTGCTTAGCGACATTGTAAGAGGCGCCGAGCTGGACGTTTGTTTCTTCGAGGTAGGATTTTATACTACGCAGGAGGAAGCAAGGGAGATGTATCAGCACATAGTTAAGAGAACGTAGAGCAGGCGCCTAGGTAAGGTCTAAAGACTCCAATGGGTTTTATATAGCAGGATCGTTGTGCGGGTTGGCTGGGTAGGGTGCAGGCGTACGAGGAGGAGACGGTGCCGAGGACTTGGCTTCCGCCTGCGTTGTCGAAGTAGATTTGGTGGGATTGTTGGAGAGCGGGGAATTGGGCGCGGGCTTTGGTGATGGAGAAGTGGGGCTCCATGGTTGGGTGGTGGAGGAGGGGGAGGGAGGAATTATCTAGAACCCTAACCCTGAAGCTGGCTTGGTGGGAGGTGGAAATGGGGAATTACAAGATAAAAACATCTATACAATTGGACAGCTGGACTCGCTGAGGATTGAATTGTCTCTTATATATCCACCTGGTAAGAAGATTTGTAGTATCGACCTTCCTGATTAGGATATACATTTGTGATCCGTCATCTTTGAAGTTTCCTCGGGTTAATATTATGTAAATAATAGGAGCGCCTGGAGACAAATTCTACACCAAGATTTCACCATTTGACACTACACCAATAGTAGTGCTGCGTTGATTAGTCTCCTGAGTGCATAGAGTATGAATACTTGAGCAAGGATAGGTGTTGCGTCTTCACAAACCTTGGGTGAATAGATCTATAATATGGCGTGAGTTGCAGATCTTGAATTTCGATTGCCTTATTTTGGCGGGGTTTCTCTCGCTGGAACGTGCAACTCTACTTCTACGTTGGGCTGAATGGTAGGTGAATAGCTCGCTATGTCAAGGCCTATTGATACTGGAGCAAGCTTGGTAGATCCTATTGAGCCCAGCTAACACCAGATATCTGCAACGAGCTTCCAGATTACCCATAAGCAAGGTCCTCGCCAAAAAGCAGCTGATACCAAACGTCAAGCGTGTTTCGAAAGAATCTCCTCTGCTAATGAAGCGCTTGATAAAACATTAATATACCGCTACCGGTTCAGTCTCTTGAACTCGTTCCGGATCTCGTAACCTGATCTATGTAATCTTCCGAGACGCTCTCCGCGACTTTGTTGCTATCATTGAACTCCACTTCATCAATCTTTCGGCTTCCATTCGAGGCGAAGATGTGCTCTTCGCTCTCATACTTGGCGACTGTCTCGATAGGCTAAGGATCTTTGGGTGCCCTCTTCCCGCGGCCGTTTGATGAGTTAGACATATAATCCATTCTGTGGCTTGGTCTGCTACTCTTCGAGCCGCTTCGCGCGGTGCCATCGCGACCAGTGAGATGTAGGAAGACGGGGCGGAGGGTAGTGATGTCGGCTGCAATGATGATGAAACATGATTCGACGCTACTGGTTGTGACGATGATGCGCGGAATGGATGGATTTGCTTGGAACCCTCACGATGTCCAAATCAGAAGGTCGCTCGTATCATCTATTATTCAAAATAGTAAGTATGTAAAGTCTTTCTTTTGTACTTGAATGGCCCGCCAAGGAACACGTACAGGTCCAGTTCAAGTGATTGTTCATTTCCGGTACCGTGCTAGTTTTGTATGTAGCGATGATACAAGCACTGTTAAGAAAATCGGTGCCAGTCGATAATTAGAGCGCCAGCGTTCACTTATCTACACTAAGCCGATGCCAAGTACGATAGTCAATCCGACTTTCTTCTTCCGACTGATCTTCAAGTTATATATGACGAAAACAGAATAGAGCGCTAGGTATAAGTCCATGAATGCTACGAGTGCTAGATCCTGTCAGATATGGTCGGACTGCTGAGACCGAGACTGATGGTCTTACATCTTTGTGTGATCGAAATGTTTGAGATGACCATAGGTTTCCAGCATCTAGCTGTCGGAGCAAGGAGCGGATTCCATAAAGACGCCGTGGGGTTGCATTGCTGCCACACCAGAGCGGCAATAACACAAGCCAAAACTATACAAGAACAGCTCAAAAAGTACATGAAACACTTTTGGTACTTGCGCGGGTTTAGAAGCTTTGTTAAGAGTATTGTTACGGACAGTCTGGCAATGCTCAATGACATGATTCCGGTTATGAATGTATCAAGATCCATTTGATAGCCTTTGACGTCTTCTATAGACCATGGTAATAAGGATGCCTCCCGAAACCATCTTTAATGCCGGCTTCGGCGACGCCTGAGAAGATCAGATTGGCAACCTAGACACTCTTGTGTTAAGTACCTATCATTACAAAGTAAAGCGGGCTGGGTTATACCATTGCTATGATGACCCAGAAGTCATCCCAGCCCAAATTCCTTGTGATTCGTAGCCGCCCATAGAGTCGTAAGATCACAGTCACTAAGGTTATAGAGCTGAGAATCCAACAGGTTATTTCCAGGGAAAAGGCCTTGTTCCTATCTCCCCCAGCGGGCGCCGTGGGGATCAGCGGTGATGGCATGTCTCGGAGGTAACGATTGGGTTTTAAGCATGATCGACCTGCATTGAGTTAAAGGATTGTATGTCTAGGAAGCTTGGAGGCAGCTTGCGCATCGTGATGAGCTCTCCACAGACACAGTAAGCCTTCGCCGCCCACGTTCGCTGCCGCAACCCAGTTGAGCATACGGTAGATCTAGAGACTAGATGATCCTTGATTGGCACGTGCTTATGCCCGACGTGACACCTTCGTAGTGGGAATGTGGAAAAGGCATTCACGAATTCTCAGTGAGCCGGCAGCCATGTTGACCAGTCATATTGCTGCAAGCCAAGAAAAAGTGTCGACGAGGCTACCTGTTGCGTCCAAATACGAGGCACAGCGGAAAGTCACTTTTAGCAAACCGACAAAGTTATCCATTGTTGCCATATGTAATCGGCCACTCTAAGCAATCGTAAAAACCACCCGTCTTAGCCAGTAATTCTTTAGTGTGCGAGAGTAAAACGGCGGATTCATTGGCTCTCTTATGGGACTCGACCCCGTACTATCAAAGTGATGCAGATGTACGAGAACTTACAGCGTGATCTGATATCTGTTCCTGGCGCCTCGCCAGCTGGTTGCAGTCCCTAAACACTTAGGCGCAAGCACCTTTAGAACTGTCCTGGTGAAGGATCCCAGCTTCATGAGACAGTGTGGACCAACATCTACATATCCCGCACGGTCCACAGCCCACCTTCAAATTAATGTGGAAAGTTGTTCTTTCCCGAGAAAACGGCAGAAACGGAACGAATTCAGCTGAAATTTTGCAGGACCGGGGAGCTCGCCCAATGAGTGGGTTGACGTCTCAGCGCACACCTACTTTATTGGAAACCACGCCGGTCGAAGGATCCGGGAATTATGCTGGGCCAGAATCTGTCAGCTGACCGCATATGCAGAATTTCCCGAGCGTGCTTTGAACACACTATCCGGTACTTTGACCCCCAATTCTGATCCTAGAACAGCGACAACATTTGCCACAATCCTCGAAGCCCAGTATCTCACATCGATAGAAAAAGATAACAATGACAATGATTGTTGGCCTAGCAGATGCACAGGATGAAGGAAAGTGATGTCGAGGGTTGACCCGGCCTGTTAAGGTTCCGTCGTGGGTGGCGCGATTCCGGATTCGGCGATTAGCTGCCCACTCGTGCGCTGTTGCGATCCGCCATCAAGAAGGCCAAGGCCAACGAAGTTAAAAATGTCGACGAAAGCCATTTCAGGCTCCCAGTGCTGCGCTGCGCCCCTGCATTTGCCCTTTATGTTTCCCCCGCTCGTTCGGTACTCCCTATGAAGCAGTCCTACTCCCTTTCCCAAAGGAAATGGCGATGTCGAGTCGCAAGTATGAGGTGTATATATTACATATATATATTCATTGTGAGATGCTAAAGCAGGATACACTTCGCTAGCCAACGGTACTCTGAGCTTCCGCTTAAGAAAGTGACGGTAAAGGCGGACAAACCTATGCAGTAGGAGCGTGCTATATAAAGAGAGACACTCTTCTATCTGCCGTCAATACTCGTACCATGTCAGTCGTGAAAAACCACCACCGGACCAGGTCGCACTACTGGGATACGTCCGACTTGGGTTCCTTTGCTCCAAAAGCGGGTAGGGTATGTCTATCAGCCTATTTAGGTTTTCGACCGTACGCAACATGGCTGATTTCAGCGTGTTAGGCTATCATTTTCAATTTCAAGAGGACATCGGTGGTTTCGGACTTACAAGTCGAATTGTGCGTGGATCTTTGGATCTCTGAGATCCTTGCGCACATTGGCAAGTAGCACTTGCACCTCTTCTAGTGACCAACCAAGAACGGTTGTAAACAGACGTAGAGTGAAGCCTTCTAGGCCGTCCTCGATTTGGACGAGGTTCCAAGCGCCAATAGTTTTCTAAAGTTCGGTCAGCTCCAGAAACCTCAATCCAATACGAGCCGTTCACGTCTTCTAGTACGGGCTTACCAAATGCTTATCCTTCGGCCAGGGTCCAATTGGCATCCTATACTTTTCATGGTGGACGTCTTCAAACCCAGCATCTTTCATATGTTGTTCAAGTTTTGAGCCAGGAGAAGGATCTCGCCTGAAATCTTCAGCGGCCTTCAACAAGGCAGTGATCCATTTCTGGACACTGTGTTCCTCCTTAAGGGATCCATCCTCGGAATAATATTTAAGATCAAAATCTTGAAACTCCGCCCATTCACCAGGCGCAGTAGCCTGAAAAGCCTGGCGCACCAACTTCGGCCAATCTACAATAGCAGCGGCCAGGTAACGGACATGGACATAATCAAACTTTTCCGGAAATGTCCACGGTTCTTCGGCATCGTCAATCTCGAATTTGACGTTCGGAGGTACCCTAGTACAGTTAACTTTGTAGAGCTCTGGACAGCAAATCATCAAGTCTACCAAGTAGGCTGTGTGGCACTCAGGTCGGTGCCGATAATATGGGAGTTGGGAAATGCATCGGCCATCTCTATGGCCCATATACCCGTCCCTGTACCGATGTCCAGTATGTTCTTTGGTTTCTCCCCAATAGGGGCAAGAAAGAGTCTATCGCCCAGCGTAATGCGTAACATTTGATGGGTCAAATCAAGACGATCCAGCTCGCTCTGCGCAAATCGTTAGCATTGTTATACCTTCCAGAGTAGCATGTTGTAGGTCTACTTCATCGTTCGGCACGATATAACCTAAGATAAACCGTAGATTAGCTCTCTTACCATGACAAGGTTTTGTTGACCAACATACTTCCCGATTTGAAGCTAATTAATAAGGTACATCAGTCCCGGACTCTAAACCGCTCGAAGCCAAATAGCACCTACGCGTGGTATCTGAGGGCGACTGACATGAGCATTCTAGATCCATACAAGTGACAGAACTCCTCGCACTTACCTGCGACCATTCTCGATAGGGTATCGCTCAATGCTGCTTGTCAAGGACGCAGTATATTTGGATCTATATTCAACTGTCAGTCGACCTCCCAGCGGACTGTTAACGTTTATTGAAAGAATTCTTACACCTCATCGCCAAGACTAGAGTCGGACCCATCGTAGAGCTTTGTCATCCGTCAGGAACTTTTTGCACAGGACAAGTACTGAAAAAGCTCACATCTGGATCGGCCTCCAATTGACCTCCCATATCAGGGGCTCTTTCTGGGATTTGGGCCATGCTATTCCTTGCTCCCTTTTCCACGAACACTTCTAACTACAGTAATACTTTAAATCTCCAAAGTTTGTCACGAATAAGGAGGAAGAGGTTGCAATTAATAGGTAGCTTATCAGTGGCAGAATTCCATGTGCGCGGGGGCGAGGCCAATGGAAAGATAGCACGTATGCGTTGCAACGGTCTGCTGCAAGGCCCCACACCTGAGTGGGTAGGCCGACGGGGCTGATGGGGGCTGAAGGGGGGCCGATTAGAGGGGCAATTGGAGAATAGTGACCAATATCGAGGGGTGGGCACGAGGGGTCCAGGATACAGCAAACGGCATGTGCGACACTTCCCGTCCGGCGGTTCTATGACTTAGCCAGTCGTTTAGCGGTGATTTATCTAGCTTGATGACACCGGGCGACGCCAACTGACAGCGGAGCAAGGTGATTTGATTGAAACCCTTAGCCAGCTCGAGAGCTGCATCACATCACCGCAGTGGTTCAAGCCGGCTTCCTTGACTCGCTTGGCCGCTTACCTTACCTAACTTCCCTAGCCTTAGCTTTCTTCAGGGCAAGTGTCAGAATGGGCCGCAAAGCCGCAGCGCTTGTGCTTTACACCATACCATTGTAGCCGCATGGCGCTCCGGGGAACTGAAGTTGGTGTAGAAGTATGTGTAGTATCACACGGTAATCTTACTGGCTGCGAGCCTATCAACACCAGAGCAGCATTCACACAAGGGCAAAGTCAACGGCCTCTCATGCAGCATGGTGACGGAAATTTCCTGTCTGTTGGTCATGCCGATAAAATCAATCGGCTTCCAACGAGCTCGGTAATCGTTAGAATTAGAGAGCACATTGTTGTAAGCTCTTTAAGTATGATGTCATGCTATTGTAACGGTGTAATCATGCCGGTGCGTAGCTGCGTACAGTTGTGTAGGTTTCAATAGCTCTGTAAGCTGTCAGACTTGAGCCGTTGGGGGGATGGGGAGCCTACTAGAACTCAGGTAGGTACCTTACCGTATGTAGGTATCTTACTAAGGAGGGGTAGGGTACCTTACCTCAGGGACCCTAGAAGTAACTCGGTCTCGGGGTTCACTTCAGAGGGTCAGAGGCTCAGCCTTACAAGCTGAGTAATCCGCGTCCGGAGGAATATCGTCATGTTGTCCGGGGGGCCCAATTTTGTTGCTGCTACCTACTACTATATTTGACGATCCTACGCCGCGATCCGCAGCACGCCGGCATTATCTAAA
The DNA here is from genome assembly GCA_947623385.2 of Cladonia squamosa. Classification (NCBI taxonomy): domain Eukaryota; kingdom Fungi; phylum Ascomycota; class Lecanoromycetes; order Lecanorales; family Cladoniaceae; genus Cladonia; species Cladonia squamosa. The sequence goes on from OX392385.1 coordinate 1,232,593, forward strand.
CCCCCATCATTCTTCCTACACCAGTACTTACCTTAGTACTATGAAACCTTGCTGACACCAAACAATCAATTCTCCTATCATGGATGACGACGTCCCGCAGAACCAGCGAGGCCCACCCCCGGCCGAAGCGGCCAAACCCGAGACCCGATTGAAGGGCCATCTCGGCCATCTTACAAAGGAAGAGGAATCCGCCTTTGAAGAATTCAAGAAGCTGTGCATAAAGGAAGCTCTCTACACACCTCCAACAGTTGATACCAAAGCCAGCCACGACGATGGGACACTCATGTAAGCTGTCCTACCCCCTATGTGCTAGCTCAGCCGCACATGGCTAATGTGACCTTATCCAGCCGATACCTACGAGCTCGAAAATTTGTGCCTCAAGATGCCTTCGCTCAGTTCAAGGATACAGAGATCTGGCGTAAGGAGAATGACCTCGAGGCTTTATACGAAAAGATAGAGATAAAGGATTATCAGGAAGCTCGGAGTGTGGTTGGTGGAAGCTCTAAAACACGAAAGCTTCAAGCTGACCATTCAAAGTATCCACAATGGACGGGTCGTCGAGATAAACGCGGCATACCTGTATACCTCTACGAGGTTAGCAAACTTGATTCGAAGAAGATGATTGCATATAGCTCTTCCACATCCAAGGGCAAAACAAAAGGCCCTTCGCCCACCAGGATGCTTCGGCTCTTCGCTCTTTACGAGAATCTCACCCGCTTCGTCATGCCCTTATGCTCTGCTGTGCCTGGGAGACCGAATCCAGAGACACCGGTTGACCAGTCGAATAACATCGTCGATATCTCAAAGGTGGGACTCAAGCAATTCTGGAACCTGAGAAGTCACATGCAGGATGCAAGCACGCTAGCTACAGCTCATTATCCCGAGACGCTGGACAGAATCTTTGTGAGTATCGAATCAAGCTTTGATACCCTTCACTGAGCTTTGATACCCTTCACTGAGCGCTGACAAAGCCGCTCTTAGATTATTGGTGCACCATCCTTCTTCCCTACCGTCTGGGGCTGGATCAAGAAATGGTTCGATCCAATCACCACCTCTAAAATATTCATTCTCTCAAGCAGCGAAGTCTTACCTACTCTCACTACCTTCATCGATGTCGAAAACATCCCTAAGAAATATGGCGGTAAATTAGATTTCGAATGCGGAAAATTGCCAATACTCGATCCCCAGGTCAAGCAGTGTTTGACCCTTGCGCCTGGCTCCGATACTGAGAAACTATTCCTCACTACGCCTGTACGTTGGATTGATGCTGGTGAGGACGGCGAGATGACAGCCGTAGGCGTCGGCAGTGTGGATGGGAAGCAAAGGAAGGAGCCAGTCGCAACTTTACACTCACTCGCTACTCGTATCGCTACACACTCAAGCTATGTCCAAAGCCTAGGTATGCAGAACAGTTTGCCGAACAGTCGCCCGGCCACTGCACACAGCCAGGCCGTCTCACAAAAACAACCACCCACTGAGAGCCTATCAGCCCCCCAAAACACAGCTGCCACTTCGAATATAGCTACAAGCAAACAGCCTCCCTCGGATTTAGATACCGCAACTACATCGCTTCAGAATGTATCCCTTCAGAGTCAGCCACTGCCTCCTGGTGAGACCTTACAACATCCTCTTGCAAATGGGGCACCAACAAAGGGAATCAGCATACCTCCGCCACCTGTCCAGATCGAGAGACAGAAGACGGAATATGTTACACCGCCGAGCGATCCATCAGAGATCAAGACTCTCGCATAATTTAGCATTCGAGACGGTCTTGTCTACTTTCATTCTGTCAGCAGCCCAGCCTCATAAGTAGCGGAATTTGCCTATAGACGCTTGCATACATAGATACCTCATGCTTTCACCTCCTCCAGCAATTCAGAAGCGGCCTGATGAGGCTTAGTGACTCTTCGGCTGTAGTGACCTTTCGCTAGGTTAAAATGGAGAGAGCCATTGGTACGCCAAGGCCAAGACCGTATTATATGATGGCAAAGACGGCAACCTCCCGTCTCCATTTTCTTTTGCAGTCGCTTTACATTGTGATTTTCGAACTTCTATGCTGCCTACCGTGGTTGGTATTTGTCTCCATCCGCGCGCGAGAACTCCTCAAGCCGATACGGAAGAAACTGTCTACTGCAAGGTTTCTGGCGAAAGCTTACACTGTATCAGGTGGAATAAGTGGATTTACGCGACGCTCCGCTCCACTTACATTTCCACTGTTACTGTTACTGTTAATTCTGCTGTTATTGTCATTATCATCTCAACTCATTGTCAGCCTGTACTTGGTGCTCTTCAAAATAACTCATCCCAGGAACAACGGTAGCTTCTTTACTAGCGGCAAAATACAGATGCAACAATACCTTTAAGCGCGGCTCGAACTACCCGACGGAGTACTTGAAACAGTTGTTTTGGTACTCTTATACCTTTCATGACGACATTCTCATAGATTTCGTCGGATATGGTCATACGATCGGATCTGGCAACATTCTTTATTCTATGCTTTTAGCTTGAAACTTCGCAACAGCCCTGGAATAAATCGTGTTGATAGACTCATCTGGTAATGACCCTTTGTGATCTCACACAAACAACCGCTGGTCTTGCAAGTGCCTTGGTTTTATGCAACGTTAAGACTCTCATTGCATTCCAGATTTGTGGCTCAGCACTTTCCTTAGCGTATTAAGACACATAACTATGATCATTTCAATACCTCGTTTCACGCTGTTGCTTATTAGCCTTTCATTCCTAGCAAACATCTGCATAGCGACTCCTCGGCCTTATATCATTTACCCAGCGCTTAAGATAACCCAGGCCGAGAGTGATGATCTTACGTTTTATATCGGGATGATCTCTGTGAAATACTACGATTATAAGAGATGGCAGAAAACCATTCCAGAGTTCTGGGTCGCATGGTTAACCACAGTAGCCTACACAAAGATTAGGAGTGATCCACGAGTAAATAAGACGTCATTCTTGGCGCGCACTCTACTAATCGGAGGGATCAGATAAGAGGAATCCATCTCAGCGAGGCACTTGCGGAACCAGCTGTCTCCGTAGACTTACCGTCTCTCAACAACAGTTCTCCCGTGCAAGCTCCTAGCGAGATTGAAGCAGATATTTCAGTGGGATCAGATCCAAGCTATACGACACAGGTATGGCCAAGAGCGACAGAACTTCGACTTTTGTCCCAACCTCCAGGTCTTATCACCTGGACGCGATACAATAAATATGTTTATAAGACAGGCGGCGCCGGAACTTACATCTATCACGCTGAGCTAGGTGTTACCGCAGGCCTAGATGTCCCCAAATCGCGCATCGAATGGCTATACACTCCAGAAGCATATTTCTGGGGCAAAGACAGGCCAGGCGAAATAATGATACCAGGCTACTTTCCCGGCCATGGTACTTGCACAGCATCCAAAGCCGCCGGGAGAGCGTATGGAGTCGCTAGAGAAGCAACATTGGTTGTTGTTAAGATGGTGGATTTTTCGGAGCCCTCTCTCGTTTCCGTTTTGAACGTGATTGCTGATGATGTCAAACAGAAAGGCCGTGGAGGCAAAAGCGTTGTCACTATATCATGGACAACTAAGGCTATGATAGGACCCATCATAGAAGACATTTGGCTTATGGAAATGCGCCACTCTTTGGAGGAGCTTTACGAGAATAACGTCATTGTCGTATGCTCTGCAGGTAATAATGCAGTAACGCCCGGAGCTAGTGGGGCACTACGTGACCATATAGACACTGCGCCACCTATGTTCGCCAATCGCGTGATTCCTGTGGGAGCCTCGTACTTCGGTGGTATAAGGTGGCAGCCATCCCAAACACTTATCGGCCAGCCACAAATATATGCCCCTGGCGTTGCTATAGTGTGTGCTGATGCTTCTGGACGGGTGCCCTACCGCTTGAATACTGGCACATCATTCTGTGAGTTACGATTGCCTTTTTTGAACATCTAAGTTCGGTGCTGACTATCAAATTTCGAGCTTCTCCACTTGTGGCGGGCGTAATTTCAGGCTTCCTAGCCTTAGGCCAGATACCTTTTCCGCTCAATATAGAGCAACTGACCAAGTTCCTCCACGACGAAGCTAGCTGGCAGAGGGGGAAAGACGGCCAACACGTGATATGGAATCAGGTTGATTTCTCTCACAACCCGCCTATCCCCGAGGCTGGCAACGCAACGGCCTCCAATCTGACTGCTTCTGGCAACGTAGTCGATTCTAATCTAACTGCTTCTTTCTTTGAGAGCAATGTTCCAGGGAATGGTCAATTCAACGACATGACTGATTAAACAGAGGCTGAGAATTCTTATGAATGCTAGGATGAGGCAGCTGGGGTGTCATGGTAGAAAAGGCTTGACAAGCGATGGGCGAGGGCGTTAAGTATCAGTGAACACCAATCCCAGACCCAGTTCTGGTTGGAACCAATTCATATAGAGTAAAGCTACCGATCTGGCGCGATCTAATGTCAACTCACTGAAGGTTTGAGGCCAGCTCAATGTCACTTGTTAGGATCATGAGCAATGGAATATATACTCTAGGGCATCTTTAGGGGGCTCTGTATCAGCCCTACAGGGCCATAGGGCTGGGAGGTGAACTCTTTCTACATAGCACCGCCAAAATTACCAGCCAGGGCATTTACCTTTAAGTATAGATAATAATTAAGGGTAACATCATCTAATTCTGATACTTCTAACATATATCAATCATTTACGTGTTAGCTTAGGGTATTCCAGGGAGCACACCTAGGGGGCATGCTTAGGGCCCATATTTAGGCGCTCGGGGGCTATACTCGGGGGAGGAATGCTTCGGGCGTATGTTTAGGGGGCATACTTAGAGGGTATGTTTTGAGGGCATGCTTAGGAGAATTTTGGCGGTGGGATATGGGACTATAACATTGCTAGTATAGAAAGGGCTAGACGTCTGTAAGGCCAGCAAAAGTGCGGCTGAGAACTTCAACTTCATCCCAATTGCTGTCAGCCTTTTTGTCTTTTTCATCTCTGACCTACACCAGTCATGGATCCACTCTCTGTATCAGCATCGATTATCGGCGTCTTAGGTGCGGCCGCCAAGGTCTCATCTGTGTTGATCACTTTTGCGCAAAATACCAGGGCTGCTCCAAAACTTGCGCAGACTGTTCTGGCTGACATCAAAGGCCTAAGCACCGTCCTCAGCCATCTGCAGACATATATCCTAGGCAATGCGATCCCTTCGAAGTCTCGAACCTCACTCATCCTAGTGGAACAGGTCATTGTGACCTTGACAGAGTGTGTGATCACATTCTCTGAGCTGGAGGACGTTCTAGGTACCTCAAAGGATATGGGTGTATTAGACCGCATGAAATGGGCTATGAAGGAGTCTAAAATATCTGATATACAGAGAAGGCTCCAGAGTGATAAGTCTTCACTAACTCTTATGCTGACAATCCTACAATGGTTCGTTACTCCATTTATATAAAATAATACGTTTGTCTTACCAAAGTTGTTATACTCAAACTGTTCTAGCCAGACTATGGAAGAGGCAGAGTCCGCAATGGCACGACTTTGTGACCGAGTAGAGCAAGTATTGGCAAGCAACCAGGATATGGGGCGGCGCCTTAGAGACATAGATCATGATACCATTCATAAAGCTGCATCAACTGTAATGAACCCCAGAGATGATGCTAGTACGAAGTCCAGCGGGACAGTTACTCCTCCAATTCATCCTTCTGGAAACTTGCCGGAGGTTATCCAACGCAATCAATTCGGCTTCGCATTTGAGGAAGACCTCTTTGCGTCTCGTGTGTACCGCAAGCCTCTATTCAGTGATTCCGGAGAGTCACTTATAACCTCTGCTGCCAGAACAACGTCTTCGTCTATCTTATCGGCACTCAGTCTAACTGATGTCTCGAATATCTCGATTCTGGCGATCCCAATCTACTCCCACGAGATCAGCAATAGCAACCGCTATTCATTTGGAGACTTCCACCCGGCAGCTGTCAACGTCGAACAGCAGTCCACAAATACCAGACCACTTAAAGAACTACTCAAGGCTAACAAATGGGATGGATTTGCTTCCGCTGTCTGGCGCCGAAGGCGGAGCAAACTTACCAAGACTGATTCAGCCGAGCCGCTGCCGACTGTATTAGGTATACCACTATCAGAGAGTATCAAATATGCTAATGTGGCTATATCTTTATCCAATGCAGAAGGCGAGAGTTACGTATATGGCTATATCCCATTATACGTAGCTAAGATTGGAGTGTTTCTCAAGGAAAAGGGTCAGTGTTCTTCTTACCATCTCCATACCTGAGTTGATCTACTTTAGAACCTAGCTCTGACTGGATATTGGTATGGTACAACTAGGAACCGAAGTTAAGGATCTATTTACAGTCAGCGGATCACCTCTTCGGTTACAGAAACTCGAAGCTGCTTTTAACGAGCCTCCACGTTACGGCAAAGGACTCGATTGGAGTGGATATACTGTACATGATGCAGCGAACATCTTGTTGAGATTTCTGCTACGCCTACCTGAGCCCATAATACCACTCCCAATGTACGAAGCATTTCAAGGACCGGTGCAGGCTGATGAACAAGACTCTTCCGACACGACTTTCGCCAATTCAGCGATTCGTAGATATCAGCACCAAATCTTACTCTTACCAGCTTTGTCACGCCAACTGCTGTTGTATTTATTGGACTTACTGGCTGTTTTTGCTTCCAAGTCAGAATCGAATAACCTTACGGCGAAGCGCCTTGCTACGATCTTTCAACCTGCGATCCTTTCCCCTGTGAGGGCAGGCGAAGAATTTGTTGAAGAGGAGGCGTATCGTCGACTCAGTCGAGATGTACTCACCTTCTTGATTGAAAACCAGGACAATTTCTTGGTTGGTATGTCAAGAGAAGCCCGACAGAACTTGAGAGCGAAAGCCGTAAATAGTTCGATTATCTCTTAAATAATAAAAGTTAATTTAAACCTTTATCTTAATATTGTTTTATAATAATATTAACTATGATAAGATATTATTTATAATATTACAAACTAGTATAAAGTAAAACTAGTTTAAGTTTTGGGGCAGGCCTAGGGCTAGTTTCGGGCGCGCGCCCGCTGCGATACAGGCCCATGCCTTGGTAAAAGAGAATTGCCTCTCTGAAAAGAGCGAACAGTACCGGTTAGTCGCGATGTCCTTAGGTGCGGGTGGTGCTTCATCTGTGTGCCCAGTCTAGCGACCTAGAGGCTTCAACGCCCTCGGCTTTTGATAGATGTGAAGCACCCCCATCTTACTCCCTAAGACGGTAAGAAACCAATATAATCCCTCTATACGAAATACATAATTCAATACTATGGCATCCCCTCCCAAAAACCCTCAGCTCCGATGATGAAACCATCATAGACTCTTACCTCTTCAAGAACATAGGGTGATTGATAGAACGGATAGGAAATTCAACAAAGAGGATCGTGGCGCTTTGCTTATCATACGCTTATAAGTTTTGATAATGAGATAGATCCGATAGTTAGCTATTACAGGGAAGGAAAGCAAAGCAAAAACAGTAGGGCTTACGCTTCCGGCTTACAAACAACACAATTTCATTTTCTAGTTAGAATAGAGGTTGAATATCTCCAGCTCAGATAATTTACGGACGAGAAAGGAAGGGTGCATATATATTTCTCGCCGCACTCGAGAAAATCAACTCGTCTCGTGAATGGACGGGATACAAGCACCCCAGAACAGCGGATAGTGCGTTTATATCTCTTCTTGTCTAAGCCACTTATGTTCATCAATAGAGCTCAAAAACCAGGATAACACTCCCCATCAACCCCCTCATCTCCCTCCCCATCTCACCCCAATCTCCCTCCACCCAATTCCCACCCACCACCACCCTTCCCCACACCATAAACCCCCCATCACCGCCAACATCTTCGTCCCAGCTGCCTTCAGCAACAGCAATCATCCTCAATAAACTTATCCATCTTCGGTTCCAGCGCCCCTTTATTCGTATCAGATTTTAATTCCTCGATAGCATCGCTGAGAACCCAATCACCGAGGTCGGTGGAAGGGGAGAGGTGGATGATGAGGGGTTGGGAGAACTTGAGCTTTTCCTTGGTTGTATCTTTCGACTTGTCGGATTGGACTTTGGGATTCTCCTCGTTTTGTTGGATGGCCTTGGTGGGGTCGGATTTGGGATCGTTGTTGGCGTTGGGTACGTGGTCGGTTGCTTTTTCGTCTTTGGATTTCTCGTTGTGCAGGGGCTTTTCGTTTTTGTTAGTTTTGGTATCGGGTTTGGCTTCATCATTCTTATCGCTCGCAGAAGAACTTCCGATAGCTAGCATTGCACGAGTCTCCTGTGGCCGTGGAGCGAAGTAATGCACCTCTGCCGAACGCGCGGATTTGGGTAGTAAAAGCGCCTCCCTAGGGGAGCATACTAGATCCTTTTTCTTGCCTTTCGAAGGCGCGAATAGCTCGACTCGGAATAGGGATAAGTTATTGGAGGGGCTGCTACTCGAGATGAAAGCATGATCTGATGACCAGATGATTTGGATGGGTATCTCTGGAGAGGACTGCTTGCCCAAGGAGATTTTTACGCGGTGGATCAGTAATGGAGGAGTTCGTGTCGTCTTACGTTTTGAGAGGCGGTGGGTTGATATGAATGCTGAGAGAAGCGTTGAGGGAGTAGTGCCTTTTTTAAGCTCTTTCTTCATTATGGGCTGGACTAGGGATTCTAGAGATGCGATATGCAGGTATTTCCCACATGGGGAGAAATGGCATTTGACGAACTCGTGACTGGCTTTGGTGGTTGTTAGACAATCTTTGAGATCTATCAGAAAGGTGGATATTCATACCTTTACGCGTAGATGGTTTAAATTTTCTGATGAAGTAGGAGTTTGCCCGGTAGTCGGCAAACAGAATGTCACCACCACTTAATGGCCATACAACTAATGGCTTCGTCGGGTGAATAGCTGGCGGTGAATTATCCAACACGGTGGTCAAAAGATGTGAGAATTTGAAGAGCTGGACGGGGTGGCCGTGTTTGAGATCATACACCATTAGCACACCCTGCTGTCCTTTAGGTCCAAGACGTTTAGCCCTGGATCTTCCGTACGACCGTACGATAGCGTCGTCTCCACTGCTCCAGTATTCACTCTCATCGTTAGCGTCATAACTTGCATTCATATCCTCTTGGGGGTCGCCGTCGTATTCAGCGAGTTCATCCAGCCAATCGAGGTTCTGTTCCTCACCGTCATCATCGGAATCACCCAGAAGCCCACCTTGGGTTGCTACGGGGGCGTCTGAGGAATCATCCTTTAAAGACTTGCTGTCGCTGTCACTGTCTGTATCTGACTCAAGGGCCTCGGATGATTCTCCTTCGGACGACTCTGAAGTTGCGATTGCTGCGTTGATGTCTTCATCTGCCTCGCTCGAAGCCTCACTCCAACTCTCCTCGGCCGAGTTCCAAGCCGATGATTCCGGTATCGAAGACGAAGTTGCGGACTCATCATCGGCTTCCCCATCATTGGGTATATTCGTCTGATCTTTTGATGGCGAAAATGTCTCTGAAGAAAGCTTGTCTTTCGACTCGTCTGGGGAAACGTTCTCGACTTGTTCTTTCGATGCTGCATCCGCATCTGGCTTCTCGTTCACCTTGGCCGTTACCGGTTTCCGCTTTCGATCATGAGTCGGTATTATTGCGCTTAATCTGGTCCTCGATGCTAGAACAAGGTTCGACTTTTGCAGCTCTACATGCTCGAAGTATGGTGATGACTCTTCCGTCATCAGGTCCAGGTCATTAAGGTCCACATAGTTACCGGTCTTCTCTTTGACAAAGACGCGAGGCCCAATACGAATACAGGATAGATCAGGACTGAACGAAACGACTTTCGGATCTTGGGACTTTGCCATCTCGGTTATCATGCTCTCGGCTCTCGTACCAAGGTCTAAATCAAGTGTCGCTTCCGAGAGTAACACGGGCGCGCTGCATTTCTCCAAGCTCCATTCATATATGAAATAAGTGGGTGCTGCTGCCTTAAAGGAGCTGATGATTGGGTTTTCAGCAGTCAGCTTGCATTTAGTGACGAAACAGGCACTGCAATGATAATGAGTTGATTGAATTTGTCAACTCACGTAGACTGAGATCTCTGAACTACAACAACGCGACTGCCATCTGCTGCAAACCCTGTGTAGTATGATGTGCCATCTTCTGAAAGAGCGATATCTTTGCCAAATACTGTAAAATTGTCTAGCGAGTCCCAAGTACGTGGGCCAGGAGGACAGGTTTCAGGACCAAAATCGCCCATGATCAGCGTTGCATAAAGGTATCTTCAACGACGGCAGAAGGAAATGATGTTTAGATTCTTGTAATAACAGGTCCTACAGGACAAAACAAAAGAAAGTTAAAGGTATGAAGGGTATCAGTGACGTGAAGTCCAGACCGTGGGCTGTGTCCGTGCCTTACTGCTTAGTCAGCAGTCAGCCCGCCTAATTTCAGCTACGGCTTCATTTTCAGCACCACTTGATATGCACGAACAACGCAACTAGGCTCTGAGAATGACGCAGGTAAGCGCAAGCAAGCAGATTGACGATGTCTTACTGGCGCGGACCAATGCTCAAAGCTTTGTGGCCGCACAGGGTTCTGTCAGGTGTGCACGAGTGAGCCACAGCTCAGGCAGTAACGGATCGCATAAGGCCATCGGTGAGCATTGCCAACGTCATCCTAGGCTGCATCATCCTAGGCTGCAGTAGGTATCTTTTAAGATATGAGTCACTTTCTAGTTACATGACATTTCTATACGAGTGTGCAGATGACATTTACGTGGTGTTGGTTCTGTCATAGCTGAATGGCGGCACGCCTAATTGCGGCTGAGTACGACGGGAGCCTCATCAACCTAACCTACTAGCTTCGTTGATAGTTACCTGGACCATTTTACCTTCTGATTGAAATACGCTCTGCATCACTTTCTTCGAAACCACTTCAGTTTCTCATCTCGTTGTTGTGACAGTCCATCCAAATGCATACAGCCTCTACTACCGATGGAGAGCCAGTAGCAGGCCCCAGTCCCGAGAAGCCTGTCACGGCTGAAGCTGGTGAGGAAAACATCAAGGAAAACATCAAAGAAGAACCTCAGTCCTCCAAGAGGACGCCCACTCGCATACTGCGATATGCTGAAGTGCAAGTCCACATAATCTATTGCTTCAATTAGCACTTGTCGCTAACTACAATTCCCTGTAGTTTCGACCTGTGAGCGGGACTCTTTCATGGTTTTCCTACCATATGCAAACATACTAATATCAAATGATGCTCAGACGGACATATACGACCAAGCTTGTGAAGTCAGGCAAACCAGATAAGAAGCTTGACAAAAAGAAGCCTGTTCTGGTTGAACGACGCATCATCAATCACAAAGGACAGCATACGCATACTGAAGTAGACGTAAAGAGCCAGGCCTTGCGCAAAGTTCTTCTTGATATCAATCATGATGTGGAAGGGTTGTGTCTCAAGAAAGAACCACCATTTGTGAGCAGTCTGGGATCCCTATCATCAATATCATGCTGATCCCAGTGGCTCTACCGTGAAGGCTGATCCCTCACTATTTTTCTATTCCAGAGCCGGACTAAAAGATAGACTAACGCAAGAGGAAAAGGGAGAAAATCCTGATTCTTCGCTGGTAGCGGACCTGAAGGTAGCACTTCAATACGTTGAGGAAGAGCATGGGAACAACATTGCCAGTCTGGAGAATATGCTTCCCGATAACGAGATTACATGGAAGCTACTGTGGGCGTTGTTCAAACCTAACACAATGATGTACCATTTCCACGAGTACACTGAACAGGCTCAAGTATTACAAATGCGCACCATGAAAGTTAAGTACAGGAGGGACAATACTCCATATTGGGTTATCACATGCGACATGATTGCGGACGACGGACTTAAGTTCGGCTACACCAAGGTGCTGGGGATAGCGAGCAGGCCAGTGGAATATCAAGAATTGGAAATTGACGAATTCGACGGAACAAGGAAGATTCAAGACTTGATCGTGTATCCTTTGGAATTTGCTCACGATCCAGAGAAGATAAGATCTGACCTGATAGAGAGGGGTAAGAAATACGTCCAGATGGTCGGCCATACCTTTTGGGAGACCAGTGGCCCCGCCTTGCGGGAGATCATAAACGACAAATTTCAAATAGAGCGCACAAAATTTAATGTGAGTGGTATCCTTCTTCTCTCTTCCCTGTTATTCTACTTCAGGTCTTCGAGTCATGCTAAATTGATCCAAGACTCACGGCCGTGCTATTATCGACGCTGCGTCTTTCAGATCCTGGAACCCTAGATGGGCATGCATCCCAACGGTCCACTCTTCAATTGACAGGAACAAGCTTACAGATGACCAACTCATGCTCTGTGCTCCTTACGCCGGAGGTTTCGGCTTTGGGGACAAAAAATGGGGTTAGTCTCAGCCCCGGAAGAGGTAACACTTCCAATACACTAACATTCAGCCAGGGGGCTTTCCTGTGTCTCGTCTGCAGCAAGTTATGTGGAGCGATGATCCATTCCGATCTCTTGTTATTGGACAGAAGCAGAAGACATTGATTCATTCACTTGTCAGGCAACATTCTCAAAGTGGTGGATACGATGACGTTATACAAGGGAAAGGCCTTGGTCTCATCGGGCTCTTAAGCGGAAACCCCGGCTGTGGTAAGACCTTGACTGCAGAAGCGGTTGCTGAAGTCACAAGAAGACCTCTTTATCCCGTGAGCGCCGGCGAATTGGGCACGGAACCAGAAAAGGTCGACAAACAATTGACTGCTATCCTCGATATCTCACATAGGTGGTCAGCCATACTGCTGCTTGATGAAGCGGATGTCTTCCTTCAGGAACGAGATGCCAAAGACGTGGCCCGAAATGCCCTAGTGTCGATCTTCCTCCGGCAGCTGGAATACTATCAAGGGATCATGATCCTGACTACTAACCGTATCGGTGACTGTGACCCTGCATTTGAAAGTATGGCGACCACCGAACCGGATAGCTTTGAGTATTCTGCTAATCATTACTCGTTCACAGGTCGTATACATTTCTCCATCCACTATCCAGATCTCGATCTGAAAGCGCGTAGCGCTATATGGAGAACGTTTATTCAAAGAGCCCATAGCAGTGCTGGAACGAAGTCTTCATTCGATGAAGAACAAATCGAGGATCTAGCCAAGCATGAAATGAATGGACGCCAGGTTCGTCCACACCCAAATCCTACCCTGGGTACTTGAAAGTCTCTCGAAAAGTAGCTAACAAGTCGAGCAGATCAAGCATGCAGTAGGAAGCGCTCGGTCCATAGCTCGTGAAAACCAGCAAACGCTGGATGTGTCTCATATCCACGCTGTACTGGAGGTCGTCGAGGCGTGGAACGTGGCGAAGGCTCAGAAGTAGATTGGACGATAGAAGTACTTTAACGGGGCCGGGATTGGTCCGAAGTCCTGCTGCAAATATGGCATTGCGGTGAGAGATGAAAGGGTTGATAGATATACTAAATTGTAGCCATGGTTCGATTTCACTTTACGTTCTGAATGTACTCCTTCGTCAGCCTTTAAATCTCGCCGATAGACTAGACATAAGAAAGGTGCGTTTCTAAGCCGAGTAAACCAAAAAGTGCAAGAAATCCACACTTACCTCTTACTGGATGATATTACAAGTATCACTGTGCGAAGTTGGGACATTCCCCCCCCTGTAGATGGATGAAATTTGAGCATGATCTTCAGCTGGAGAAGCTAGTGATCTAGCTGAAAGTGGAGACAGGTGACGCCGGAACTCGAGCCCGTGGGTCGTTACCTCCAGATTCTAGTACTCTGGAAGGCTGTCTTTTCGTCCTCCTCGCTTTGGGTAGGTCGTGCCCTCTGGTTAGGAGAGTCCATGTATATTCTTGATATATTTTGAGCCTGGTACACCGTCTGAAGGCGCCATGGTCAAAGCATTGATTAGTCCAACAGAGTCGGTGTCGTTTACTTTATGTGTGAGAGCCAGTGTAGATGAGTAGCTTTGATCTGGGGGGTTTTCTCACCATGGACCAAGGGCGAGGTTTGCATGCATAAACTGCGTTTTCTGAGGCAATCTGCCTATCTCTATACAGCAATAGGGTGCAACAGAATCCGATAGTTTTGGTGTAGTGGTATGATAAGTCCGTTAGCAAGTGTTAGAATTTCTGGTCGCGGCCTGTGTACTTTGGTAGGTTGCTAGCCTATTAGGTAGACCCTGCTAGGCCTGAAGAGTCTGGTCCCCGGGGCAACGAGGACAGCCCCCAACGCGTCCCGGCTTCTCCCCATTTCGCCAGTCTTAGGTCCAGCCCTACGGGGCTGTACAGTAATCTAGCAGGCCTCCTAACTAGGTAGCTTTCCTCCTCATAATAGCAGTCCACTCATATTAAAGCCTTGTGACTATTCCAGTGCACTTCCCTGGTCTCTCACGTATTGCTATCATTCTTGTTATCCATCCAACGGTAGCGTTTACAGTGGTCTGGGATGTAATGCACTAAGCTGCTGACAGGCCATAGATAGCAATGGATGGGCCTTTGTCACACATCGATCAAAAACGGGAAGAGGGTGTCTGGTAATGCGACGTCATCGACTAAGCTGTCTTCCTCACTCTTCAGGATCACTGGACAATCCCACCTAGTCTTGCCTCAGAAGCTCAGGCCAGCTGCGCGGGTTTCCCCCTGCATTTAGCTAGCTTGCTTAGTAGGGGCAGGTGAAGGATTCCACCCCAGGGAGGGCTGGACCTTTAAGACTAACCTATTCCACATTACTTGTTTAGCCTTGCTACCTAGTCGGCAAAATCGTCGCACAAAGGACAGAGGCTCTTCTATTGATCTGATCATAGAGGAGTGATAGTTAAAGAACGAAATGCCTTTTCAGGACTATGTCTCGATCTCGGCCGCCTTTAAGACCCTACTACTAATGGCGCTCCTCAGGTTCCTGGTCAAGCTCTACAGAGCGCGGGTCACAATTGCCACGTTAAAAGGACAAGGGCTGGTATGAGAATTTGCCATGGTCTTGATCACATGGAGGCCTGAATGCTAATGCTTTTCAAGCCGATGCCGCCATGGGATCCAATACTAGGACACCTATACTTCTGCTACAAAATTACTTCTATCCTACCCAAAGACGCTCATCCCAACTACCTTCCAGACATGATCCGAAGAGAGCTTCCAAACCTTGGTCCTATCTACTACCTGGACACTTGGCCTTTTGGCCCTCAGATGCTCGTTGTGGCCTCTACTCACGGATTATATCAAATCACGCAGGAGCACTCTCTGCCAAAGTATCCTGCTCTGAAATACTTTCTACAGCCTATAGCCGAGGGTTTTGATTTAGTCACAATGGAGGGAGATTTATGG
This sequence comes from Cladonia squamosa, assembly GCA_947623385.2. Taxonomy (NCBI): domain Eukaryota; kingdom Fungi; phylum Ascomycota; class Lecanoromycetes; order Lecanorales; family Cladoniaceae; genus Cladonia; species Cladonia squamosa. The sequence goes on from OX392385.1 coordinate 1,247,940, forward strand.
AAAACTTGGAGAGCAATTTTCAACCCAGGATTCAGTCCACATTATCTCATGAGTTTGACTAGAGGTATAGTGGAGGAAACGGAACAATTCTGCAAAATCTTACAAGATCTCTCGCGGGATCAAAAGATACTTCATATGAAAGACTTGACGGACAACTTGACCATGGATATCATCGGAAGAATCACCATGTAAGGATCTTCAACGGGAAAGTCATACAATGTTGCTGACAGCCTAAAAGGAACACGCAACTTGACTGTCAAAGACAAAGCAATCCGTTGGTCGATGGTCTACGTATGCAAGTGAAGTGGTTAACCTTCGGACCTGACGTCAACCCTTTTAAGAGATACAATCCCATGCGGCCCCTTGTACACTGGTATAATTCGCGGCGCATGAACGACTACGTCACGCGGAAAATAGAAAGCCGGTTTTCCGAGCTTCAGAATGAGGGTATCGATTCTAACAAAGGAAGCAGATCTATTATTGATCTAGTCTTGAATGCATATTTGTCAGAGAATGCAGAAAGAAAATCCCAGGATATGGACAGTACGTTCAAAAAATTCACAATGAGCCAAATCAAGTTATTTCTCTTTTCAGGCCACGACACAACTAGTAGTACGGTTTGTTATATTTTTTACATACTTGCCACTGAACCTACCGTCCTCGCCAAAGTTCGTTCTGAGCACGCCTCAGTGATTGGTTTAGATACCTCTAAAACCGCGTCTACTATAGCCTCCGATCCTTTTCTCCTAAATTGGATTCCCTACACCCTTGCTGTCATTAAAGAAGTGCTACGGATGTTCCCAGCTGTCTCAGGCACCCGGGCCGGCGAACATAATTTCAGCGTAATAGACGGTACAGGACGCCACTTCCCTACAAACGGCTTTCTCGTCTGGGATAATCCACAAGCGATACATCGAGACCCTACTTATTGGCTCAGGCCTGATGACTTCATACCAGAACGGTGGCTTGTGGGGCCGGGCGATCCTCTATACCCTACCAAAGGGGCTTGGCGGCCATTCTCGCATGGGCCAAGAAATTGTATAGGGCAAGAGCTTGCCGTGATCGAGATGAAGGTCATCATGGTTCTTACGGCCCGAAGCTTTGATATTGGACTTGCATATGAAGACTTAGACCGTGCAAAAGGGACTAGGGGCATCAAAACAGTGTACGGAGAGAGGGGGTATCAGGTTCAACGGGCACAGCCGAGCGATGATCTTCCTTGCTATGTGGCTGGAATGGTTAGCTAGAGACCAAGACTTCGATTGTGTCAAGTGAATAGGTTAACCATTTAGGTACCTTTTAGTCGGCTGTGTCAGGTGGATTCACAATTCATGGATGAGGAAATTTAGACCTCACAAAATTTGAAAGCAAAGCTTGAAGGGCTCAATTAAGGTCTTCTAGATCAATCTGCCGGTTCATTATGCTCAAGTGCTATCCTATATCCTCACTTGAGCGCTCACAAACCATTCCTTAGTCGATGCCTTCCGTGTCGCATATTCATTCCAGATCAGTCTGAGGAGCAGTCTTTCAAACCTGCGTACTCAGTCCATGCTCAGTTTTAGGCGCCAGGGGACAGCTATCTGAAGTGACACTCTCATCCATGGACTGCGTGGCCTTGGTTCGAGTGAAGACGCGACTCAGCCCTGTCAACGTGGCAGAAGGAATTGTTAGGTCATCTAGACACTGCTCATTAGCGGGTCCGGACTTCTTATGTCTTCCAAGTAATCGACCGGTTGAAGGCACCCAAGGGCTGGCTCTCTTATTGTTGAGGCTCGGCTTTGCAGCCACGAACACAGAGCGGAACGCTGTCAGCGACAACATTGTTACTGCGATACAAGCTTCCAGTTGCTGCCACATGAAAATCCAACTGTTATCAGATTTGCCACGATAACGTAAGCCTGACACTCGGATGATAGCTATGATGATCATACAGATGCTGAGGCAAAGGAACGTGGCGAGGCCGAGCTTTTGTCCGAATTTGATCTGGACCCGCCAGAGCAGCCACACTGGGATCACGAGAACTTCGTCCTGAGTCAGCTTACGGCTCTTGATATTGAGAAGACGATTGACGAACTGAACACGTCTGTCAGCATGTCCAAGAGTATCGTGGCAATCACAATAGCTATTTCCTTGTTGAGTGCAGGGTTCGCACTGCATGGTACTATCAGGATATCGTTAGATAACGTTAATCAGAATGCATCTTGCTTCTCACCAGCCTTGAGCCCCGTCTTTGGGCAAGCAACGAAGCCGTCACACACCGTAAATGCGAAGACCAGACCGGTGAAAACAAGGACTCCTTTCCAAAACCTATACATTGGCGGAATACGGTCCACTAGGTGTCTGAAAACGGACAAGAAGCCAAACTTCACGAAGAAAATAGTCGACCATGAGAGCATAAGGTATGCCATATTGCCCTTTGCTATCAAGTCAACTCGGGGCAAAATATCGGCTTCATTGACGCCAGGACCGAGTACTGCAGCAGAGTCGAGCATCATTTCCGCCCCGAAAAAGATCGATGGGGTCCCCCAGTAAAGGTGGCCGGTGGCCGCGGTGAGGCATAGGCAGGAACACAGGAGGAGGTAGTCATCTAGTCGCAGCCGCGTTCGAAGCCATAGACGAATGATAATACGAGCTGCCACAGCAATGATTGCGATGCCGAAAAAAACGCAAATAATTACCTGGGGGGTGTCAGCAATGTCCAGGCATGACGAGGATAGAGGAGACCTTGAAAGCAAGCTGGGAAATTCTCCCATCGGATAATCCCATTGTGCGTCCGTGGAAACAGAATCAGAAAGTGCTTGTCAGTACCGAGTTGGGCTCTAACAAATGAGAATCGAGACCTGGGGTGAGAATCACAAATCTTCAAAAGAGCGAAAGGGGCGAGTTAAATCATTGATTCTTCTCCATTGTTCCCTCTAGATGCGCCAGAGGCTGCAGCTCTTGTGCCGTAAGCTAATGAAAACATAGACTTTGAACAAAGGAGGTGTCCTTTGGATGCAGACATGCGGCAAATACGACGTGGAATCCTCTTGGTGCGCATGGAACAGAAACTGATAGAGTCTGCAGATCTTTCAGTTCGTGGTCCTTAGAGAAATGCAGTGTGTGCAAATCAACTATTCCGTGGTTATTTTCCGTGTTATGTGGGGACAAATGGCGCTAAGCTTAGGTGTGGGTGGAGCCATTAAGCCAGAAGGACGGGAGACAATGATGCGTGCTTATCGCAATGAATACTTTGCGCATGCGCACCTCGGACCCCGCTATAATGATCTAGTGTTCACGAGAAGTGCTTCAGTCGTCATAACCAGAAAATCTTTGCAAACCGCAGTCGATATTGAGGCTGTAGAGTTGCTAATTGGCGTAGGGTAGATTGCTGAATATATGTAATTGGCATACGACTATAATGCCAGATGATATGTTAGGTGACGAATGACAACGGACTCTCGTTTTCTCTTTAGCGAACCCCCGCCGTACATCTCTTAGCTGTCGTCTGTACGGAGGTTGGGTGCCAGGATCTGTTCAGCTATAACGTCAGAATACCTACACGAGCATCCACACCATCTGAAGCTGCGCCCAAACGAAGAATGGCTAAGCTGATTAATCTTTCTTTTGGGATTATGAGAATCAAAAACTCTGGGAGGAATGGAAGGTGGGATACAAGAGCACTCCTTCCATTGGCCTGGTATCGATGAAGACTTGTTTTAAGATGCATCTCTACGAACGTGCTCCGTAGATTAAACGCAGATATCTCAGGATAAAAAAGCCACGTAGATGCCCGCAAAATATTCATACCTCTGTAATTAGTATCATAGCGGTCAATCCCAATATCGACTTCATTAATATTTTTGGAAGAAACAAAAAATCATGGCAGGCTTCAATTATGGTGTGGAGTACAAGGCATATCTCTTCCCCTTTTTTATCGGTATGCCATTCGTCGTGACCTACCTCATTACTTCCCTTTTCTCTTCCATTTAGTCCCGATCATATTGGAACGACAAGACGCCGCGAATCGCTCCATATTTGGTCCCAGTCCTCGGACATGGTCTTTCGTCCATTTGGAAAACCGGGTTTTCTGGAGAAGTTACTCTATCTCGCCGCAGATGTTTGATGGAGACTGAAATCATATCACCGAAAAGGATCCTCCTCCACCACAAGCGTAACTTGGGGCGTGGCATTAAAACCACAAAAGAAACGTATCCTGTAGCATGATCGCATTATCGAATCCTTCGAAAGCTTGCGGGGCACCCGTGTGAGCGGCGGTGGCACAGCCCCAAGAGGATTTTGAACCCGGCTGAGTGTCATGCACAGGAATCTCTCTAGCGCTCGAACAGCGATCTTTTCCGGACCAAGCATATGCACTCACTCACCTTACTTCTCATGATCGCGAACAAGACACTGGAATAGAGCAGAGACAACTTCAATTGAAACACTTCGGCGTCAAGGAGTTACGGTTCGTCTATCATGCAATCTATCTCTCATAATATTGGATCATCGATTAGTCCAATAGAGTCAGTATTATTTAGTTTATATAAAAGCTAATATAGGTAGATAACTTTAGCCTAAAAAGGTATATTATATAAATCAAAAGAGAGGTTTGAATATATGTTGTTTTTATGACGTTAAAAGAGCCCTAAGGATCCGATAGTTCAGGTGTAGTAGCTTGAATGAGTCCGTAAGCAAATGTCAGAATTCCCAATCTCAGTGTGGTGTAGGTTGCGAAAACGGCGGTCGTAGTAGTGGATGACTTACTTGATATCGAGGTCAAGACATGAACAGAATTTAGACGTTACTCAGTGGAGACCATTCCATCCCAACAGTGCGCAAACTAAGTGATCAGCGCCATGAGTATCATGTATCAATACCACCCTCTGGCGGTGTCCTAAGAAGGTTTCCTCGCGGGATAGTTAGCGGCGAGAGCCGAATAACAGCCCTTACAAAGTCGTAATTTGGGCAACTTCATATAGAAAGATAACGAGCGGGTTCAAACAGACTTTTCCGCAGTAAGACTCCCTTCTCTCTTTCGCTCAATAAGTCTGTCGTATAAATTTGAATTCCCGTACCCGAAAATGGGACAATATTCGGCAGCAAAGTGTTCTTTTAGTCTTTTCTTCTGGCGCGAGCTGAGGTACATTCTTAGAAGCAGGCTATTTCTAAGGAGAAAGGTGAGGCGTATCTTTATAATGCTTAAGCTAGACTTCGTTGAGTCGTTTGACGGTTCTGGGTCACATTTTGGGACTCCATGATAAGGATGTCTCGTTGGATGGACTGTAGTGGGATGCGGGGTCGGCGAGATCGTGGTCCCGCGTGGGGTGCCTACCAACACCTCATGCAGACCGTTCTACCTTCGAAAACCCACCCGAGACGATTGGGGAGCAATACTATTTGAGTGAGAATTTTACTCCATTGACGGCGTTGGCGACATGCTCCTATATCGCAGGTCCAAGACTAAGATCCTGGTCCAGAGGCAATAAGCTGCGCATGGAGGTAAAACGAGAGCTTTGGGCTGAGGCTGCGGACTTGGAACGAGGCGACACCTCAGGCACGAACTACAGCTCGACCGGAAACCACGTCTCAATCGAGGATGTTCATGCCGCTGTCCAAAATAGGCTGGATGAGTGCATGCGAAAGAGATGGAAATACATCAGGAGCGATGGCCAGAAAGTGGTGCTTTGGGATGTGCTGAACAAAATCATGAAATGGGTTAACAAGTTCAAGGAAGTTGGCGATGTGGCGATCCAATACGACCCGGGTCATGCTGCGCTGCCCTGGGCCGCCATCCGTTTCTTGCTACAGGCTTCAGTCGGTAGCGTGGAGACATTCGGTCACATGCTTGAGGGGGTCGAGCTTAGTTCTAAGATCATAGCGACCTATGCAGAAGTGGAACGGACGTGTCTGAAAGGGGTATCCAAACTCAAGGCTCAGTTGGCAAATGCACTCGTCAAGTTGTACGCTGGTGTGCTAGCATTTTTGTCAAGAGCAAGGCGGTATTTTGGACAGAGTTCTGGTAAACGCGCGTTCAAAGGGGCATTCCAATCATACCAGACCAGCGTGGATCCTTGGATTGAGCAGATCAACAACGCTGAGAAGGATGTGCTTAAATTAACTGGGTTAGTTCAAGCGGAAGGTTGGTTCTCTCAAGACCACTGAAACCTGACCGCTAGCCAGACACTAGGGGATAAGCTTGTCCGGCTTTGGGTCAGAAGTGGCTAATTCATTCTAGATCAGATGGATCTCCTGGTCACAACAAGACGCGCCGTGCTCGACATAAAAGAAAACATGATAGGCACGAAGGTTCCCAAAGAGCAGCGGCGCCGTCTGGTCCATGGGTGGCTAGAGGCTATTTCAACTGCTGAAACCTTCCACCAAGCTCGTATGGTTCGTCATGAGAAGACCTGCAACTGGATCTTTGCTCGTCCCGAGTTTCAGGAATGGGAGTCCAGGACTGAGGATATTGCTAAACCCAAGATACTATGGATTCACTCTGGTCCTGGTTTCGGGAAGACCGTCCTATGTGCTAAGATTATAGATCATATTTCCGAGAATGACGTCCTGCTGGTTTACTTTTTTTGTGTCGCAGATGAAGAGACAAAAAGACAGCCATACGCCATAATTCGCTCCTGGATCGATCAGCTGACGCATTTCAACGAAGACGCACTGGGCATCGTGTATGAAATGTACGAGGCGGTCAAACCACGAGCACCGACCCCAGCGGAGCTGTGGAGGATTTTCAACACACTCGGTGAGAACCCTGTGACTTGAGCTCTTTCTAGCTGTAACAAGATCACTACTGCTAGATATTGCGCTCTGCTGCAATTTTATCGCGATTGTACAAACATATGCAATTCGCGTTCCGTTTGGCAACTCTGATCCGAACTATTTTTATAGGTAGAGCAGTCCCTTGCACATTCGTAATTGACGGCTTCGACGAATGCTCCACAAATAACAAGGATTCACAACTTCATTCAGCAGACGGACGTTCTGAGTTTCTTGAATACCTCATCAAGAACACTGCAGACACGCGAGCGCGGGTGCTGATCCTAAGTCGGGACAATGAAGACATTCGAGCACAGTTGGGAACACTGACAAAAGACACCATCCCTATGCTCCTCGCGTATGGCGTCACGGCCGGTGATACGAGAAGTGACATCGATCATTGCTCATCGCACATGGTCGACGCGAGATTGGCTAATAAACCTAGAGAGCTCAAAGCATATCTTGCCTCCGAAGCCGCTCGAAAGTCCGATGGCATGTTTTTGTGGCTTCAATATCTAAGCCAGGAGCTAGACCCAGGCGAAAATGCAAAGGGACTGCGCAATATTGTATCTGAGATGCCAGCCAAGCTCAATGAGGTGTACGAACGAGATCTTGAAAAGGTCCAGAGACTTAAACCCGCTCAAAAGACAAGGGCTATTGCAGTCCTCAGATGGATCCTGTTCGCCTTGCGACCTCTCACCGTTCGTGAACTTGCGGAAGCCCTAGCTGCGACTATTGATGACTCCGCGGAGACATACCCTCACGACGACTTGCCGGACCCGTGGGATAGTGGATATGTCGATGAGCAATATGTGAATTCTTACATCAGGCGGTCTTGCGGGTCGCTAGTTGAATTGCGTGGCCATGTCGAGAAAAAACCCTTGGCTTTGCATACAGTGCACTTCACTCACTTTTCTGTCCAAGAGTATCTGCTTAATTCTGATGTTTTCAATAATGGCCAGACCCGACTTGGAAGAATTTGCTTCCCTGACGGAGGCAAGGAACATGATACACTAGCCCGGTTGTGTCTGCAATATCTTTGCTATGATGTCTTTGGAGAGAAATCTGATTTCCGTGATGGAAGAAATATTCAAGTGTATCCATTCCTTGCTTATGCCGCTAAGTACTGGTACATGCATGCCTTGCGTGATCAGCGTATGTCTGAAGACATCGTGCCATGGGTGCAGAAGCTCTTCATCCCGTCCACCTCCAACTGGATTCTTTGGTCAAGCGTCTTCGAGGGCGACCTGCAATTAAATGACGAACCGTCATACGCCCGCTCGCTAGGCCGCAATTATTTTCCCATGACCTCAACCGACGAGGCCGAAGAACTTGGTGACGTAGACAACCGACCGGGTCTAATATACTATGCTGCTCTTTTTGGTTTGACCGATATCGTCAAAGCTTTACAGTCTCAAGGTCTTGATTGCAGCGCACGTGGTGGTATGTATGGCTTTCCATTACAAGCCGCAATACACAATTCGCATCAGGAGACTGTAGAATATCTCGTCCAGCAAGGTATAGATTTGAACCAGCGAGGTGGATTCTACAATCTGGCGATATGCGCTGCGGCTGCAAAAGGCTTGGATAGAATATCCGATATTCTTATAAAGGCTGGCGCAGACGTCACAAGTGAAGACCCAATCGGAAGAAATTGCCTTCACTTCGCATGTATGCGGGGTGCTCGGGCCACTGTAAAGACCCTCTTGGAGGCCGGGGCAGACCCTTTGAAGAAGTCAAGGCTGGGCAAAACACCGTTCTACGAAGCGGTCGAGTCTGGTGACCGCGAAACTGTTTCACTTATGTTGGATGCTGGAGTCAGTGCGAACGATACGGATCTAGCAGGGGTTCCTGCGATTTGGACGGCAGTCTCTCTTGATTACCAGGAAATTGTCGAAGAACTCCTCAATTGCAACGCTGATATCAACCTTCCCGGTCGGAATGGGCGCACATGTCTTCACACAGCCGTCATTTTCGGTGACACAGGATTCATTGACAAGTTACTGGTCAACTCCGCTGAAATCAATACTCAGGACCAAGATGGACGGTCTCCGTTGGATTATGCCGTTACCCTGCAGCATTTTGCAACAGCCGATCTGCTAATTAGTCGCGGCGCTAATGTTAGCACTTTAACTGACAGAGGAAACACGGTGCTAGAAGCCGCAATTGAGTTAGGGCAAAATGATATCGTCGAATACTTGCTAGACCATCATGCTCTATGTGGTTTTGGAGGCCATGTACAAGAGAGGAGTGCTTCCCCGACTGATGTGCAAAGTTCGATTGTGGCAGCTAGAATTTCGAAGGCCATACTACGAGGTGATGAAGATCTGGCATCCCAATTGATCAGTAACCCTGATTCGGCTCTTTCACAGAGCGATCTCAACAACACACTACTATCGTGCAGTTTATTGAACGCCCCATCCTTCGTTGAAAGTCTACTGCAACGAGGAGCAAGCTTGTCAGCATCAACCTATAACGAGCGGACTCCGCTACACTTTGCTACCAAAAATAATTCTCTTGAGCTAACCAAACTGTTTCTTAAGCACGGCGCCACCACTCATGCGGTGGACGGCAGCGGCTTCACACCTCTTGACCTTGCGATTGGCGGAGGACGCGCCAACATTGAGACTGTGAAGTATCTCGTGGAGAATGGCGCACTTGCTACTCAGGGTAGGGGACACAAAGCAACCGAGACGAGCACGAACCCCGCCTTGGAGGGTCAGTGGGAGGGCACATATACGTATGATCATTGGAGGAAAGGCCGTGTAGACGCGACAGTACTGACGATTCGATTCGCCCCCACCTCTCTAAGCTCCAACTATCCATTTTGGGAATGCAGATATCATGACGAGTTCGGGATATTTGAGGTATTCGGCCATCTTTTCGCAGATAATGCCATTCGATTCGCGAAACTTTACAAATCCTCTGGGTGGCTTTATCTAGGAGTCTTCGACGCTGAAGCGATGATCGTTCGGGGTACTTGGGGTGGGAGCATGACGTTACGCCATGGTTCCTTCGAACTGAAGAAAGTTTAGCGGCGAATCCCGGGATATTGTGGTATGCCATTTCCCCAAATATGCCCTGCCTAGTGAAGCGCCTTCAAAGATATGGGGGCCCGGCATTCCGCGTTCCAATCTACAGCCTTCTGCAGACTATGGAGCAATATTCTCCAACGGTGAGCGGCACTTGGGACTGTTTCCTTATTCTTAGTAGTTGTATGAAAATCATGTTCCGTAAATATCCAGGTACCTTCATACATAGTGTTACTCTCGCGAAAGAAAGACTTTGGTAAAGGTGGCAACGGTGGCGGACAGCAGAGCTAAAGTAGGAATGATTATATTCCCGTACAATCGTAGGGGTGGACTATTAGTTCGTGCAGGACATTATGTAATAAATGGAGGACAGCACTAGCATCGACGAGCGTGGGGTCCCCACAGCGGGGTTGTCTTGCTAGAGAAAGCTCTCAAAACACAACGCCAATGCTTGCACAGATTACACTGCTGAAATCAAGAACCTTTGAGAAACAATTGAAACACAAGTCGAGATGAGTGCAGTAGAAGACAGCGCTGATGGACCGGTCCCGGTGATCCAAGTCCTCTTCGCTCTCCACCCCTCCTTCGGCGCTCAAGAGCTTTGCGGACCCCTCGAAGTCCTCAGCAACGCATACCATAAGATTAAAGACCCAAGTAAGTCAACCGTATCTAGCTGTTTACAAGTGTGCCCTCTTCTTAGCCAAGTCCGAGCCCTAAGCTTCTCAGTCAGTAGATGGTAACTAACAGCGCCCTTCCCATCTAGCGACCAAAGCCTTCGAATCCACCATAGCAGCCACATCCCAAGGCGTTACCTCCTCATCCGGCCTGACCATTAAAGCCGACATTGACTACGACGATGCCCTCGAAGACCTCAAAGATTACGACATCCTGATAATCCCCGGCGGCCCCTCCATCGAGACCATCCTAAAATCCGACTCCCAACCCCTCCAACTAATCAAAGCTTTCGCCGAGCTCCAACAATCTGACCCCAGCAAAGAGCGCACCTTAATGTCCATTGGCACCGGGTCCCTCCTTCTCGGCCACGCCGGAATCCTACAAGGCCTAGCAGCTACCACGCACCCAGACTACTACACCAAGTTTGAAATAATCTGCCAAGAAGCCGCACGGCGAGGCGACTTGGAGCAAACAGACGTAATGGAAGAAAACTACGTCGTCAACAACGCGCGTTTCGACCTCGGCGACAAGCTCGAAGAAAACCCCTTCATTCTCAGCAAAAGGCCGGACGGACGCCGGCAATCTATTGCGCGAAAGGGGAGCAATGCGTGGAAAGAGAGTGTGAAGCGGCGGGAGAGTAATGCCCGGAGAGCGAAGCTGAAGTTGGGGGGGTTGAGGGTGATTACCAGTGGTGGGGTTACGAGCGGGTTGGATGCGAGTTTGTACCTTGTGGCGGCGATGGTGAGTCATGAGAGTGCGGAGGAGGTGGCGAGGGTGTTGCAGTATAGTTGGAATAAGGGCGTTACGGTTGAGGGGATTGATGTGTAATTTTGCAAGTATCTAGTGATGAGAGTAAAAGAATTCAGAGAAAAGTAGCTGATTTGAGCGGTAGTCATGAATGGCAAGGTGCATATCAGGACCAAATATACGAATTAGAGAAGAACGGCTGATTCTGAGTTCTCTGTGAGATTTCCAATGTGCACTTTTGATGCTGTGTGTGCTTCCATTCTCATACTTTAATGTGTCTTCCTCGTCCTCTGAGGTAGCCTCCTAGGCTTGCGCCGATCACCGTTCTGCCTACTTTCATTTGTACCTTTCTGAGCCGCTATACTCTGTATAATTTGATCAACTGGCGAAGGGACAGCCATTTCCCCGCATCGTAACAGTCGTTACTGGCTATAGTGTCTCTAGATGCGGTACGCAGATTAACGCCAAAAGTACTTATTTACGCAATTACACCAAGTCCGTGTTGCCATAAGGCTTGGTAGCTGATCTCAGAATAGTATTCCTCAGCCCTTGAGGAACTCTGGATGAGTATTTTTAGTACGGTGGTTTTTTAAAGCAGCTACTCAAGATTTGGAGCTCGGGGTTTCACATTGAGTTTGGGCTAGAAGGGTTCACCGATACACCGTGTAGCGGTATATGGCTGACACAGAAGCCTGGACTTGGTCCCTGAAGAAGTTTTTTCTAGCCCCCCCCTTGTTTCCTCAGGGACTAGCTTTAAGGGGCTTTTGGGCGCTGTAGGGATCAGCCCTATAGAGCGGGGGTGAATCCTTCTAGGGCTTTTTCAGAACGGTTAGCGCCAACCATGACATTTTATACTGATCTCCTAGTCCACCGTCTTTCTTATTTATACACCTCATAAGGCAATGCTTCAACGCCTCGCAATGGTCTTGGGAATGCTAGATCAGAAGCATCATGTATATATTGATTGATGGCATTAAGTCTATACCACTTGCTCTTTACCTAAGCGTTCTCTCCACTGACCACGAGTTCTCCGCAACGGCCTTCATCCACAGTCAGTGTCGTGGTCCGAACTATTTGCGATTGACTTTGTGTCCCCGAATTGCAAGGCTCGGTGACGGCAATAGCAAAGTTGCCTAGACGTTGACGGCCATCCGTCACATTCTCTTGCAATTCGGTGTCTTCATTGCCCGACCTTGATCGTGAGAGGTTTATCTTCAAACTACCCAGACTGAATTTTCTCCATGGATTCCTCGAGCGATTCTCCGGACTGTATCCAAACCCTGAAACCTGTCTCCGCCGGAGATCGCCAAGCTGGACGAATCCGGTCTCCAGGCTATCTACGAACGGTTTCATGTAGAATAAGCATGAAGCTATGATAGATAGACACTGTATAACCTGTATGCAGACTGTCACGCGCCAGATGTCGAATGTCAAGTCATTTGAGTTCTCGATTCGGTTGAGATAGATCAGCTCGCACACGACTGCGGCCACAACGCTATGTCTCTTAGTGCACTGCAATTGATGGGGAGTCAAAGAGGCGTTACCATAAGCGGGACGCGAACACGAGCATCAATGTAGCCTTCTTGCTTTTTGCCACTTGGAGCCGCGCTAATATGGCTAGAGGCAGACCCACCAAGCTGACATCGGTCAATATATTCAATACGGAAACATAATTCGCCCAGGAAGTCTGGCATAGGAGTTAGGGCAGGTTCGTATCCAGGCTAGGCACGCTACTCACGAGCTGTATACATCGTCCATGGATATAATTCCAGGGCCGTGGTAGGTGACATTGAAATGCTGTTGTGAGTATTGCCGTAATATACCATAACAAGACTACCAAGCCGATGCTTAGGCCTATTCTGCGATCAACTTTCCTGGGTGTGAGGTTGCCCAGAAATGCTATTAGCGAAAACTTCGCGAATGTAATACTGGTGATGAATAGGAAAGTTGCAGCATATTGTGCCTGGAATCTGTCAGCAGTGAAGCCTTATACAAGATTCTCAGACTAACCTTGAGCAATGATGATAATTTTGATTGATTCAGAGTACCTAGGTGTTGTCCGAGACCATACGAAGTCGCAATCGAGATCAAAATTGACTGAGCGGAGGCAGAGACCTTCAATTCATTAGCTATTGTCGAAGAAGATGTCTGCATGAGATCTTCACTGTCATACTAAACTGATAAAGCAAAAGAAGTCGTCGAGCTCAAATCTGTGAAGAAAGTATCGTTTTGTCATGAAACGAACGAGGACAGTCAATATTGCAAGGACGAGGCAAAACCAAACAACAATCTCCACGAGGGGACTCAAGTTGTCCTTTGTGATAGCAGGGCGAGTCATCAGGAACGATAATCGAAGACTTTGTCATACAACAGGCGATTCAAGGTCAACGACGGTCGTTTTCTCAATGTCTTTGCTAGTGCACCATATCGAACATTACAAACACAGTTCAAAGGTGCAGTGTAGGATTTGCGATATCTAGACATTTTGTGAGCCCAGCCTCCTGAGCTGGAAATGCCTGCAAGCGTGGTGTCGAGAGATGGGGTCCGATCCCTTATTTCTCAGCTCCGAGCATGCCTGAAGCATGGCTCGCGCAACGAATCCTCTCAGGTACAAAGCCGTTGGTCCCACAAATACCATAACAACCGTCGATAACTGCAGTGTCAGCACTTGTCGTGTAGCAGGGGGCCACGCCTTGCAGCGAGCTCAGGCGCTCGAATTACAGCCAGTTAAAACTGGGAGAAATTTATCCCAAAAACTCATTAAATCAACAGCTTTCCTTCTTACCAAATGATCTTTATTCGGGCTGTTGGACGCAATCTCTGTGTTGCTGTTCCGTCGCCCATAGGGGAACGGAAAGGTGGCACGACTTTAGAAGGCGATCGGACCCTTTATGAAATAAATGCCTCGTCTCAACTTGTTTCGGGTGAACAGTCGGACCACATGCACAACTTCTCGATCCTGGTAACGAAAATTATTGGAATCCGTTGAAGGAATAGCCGGAATTAGGACTCCTCATCATGAAGGATGGACGTCCAATCGATGACAATACCAGCTGCTGTATGTGCGCCCCTAGCTGATATTCCCAGTCTGCCTGGCCAAGCCCTGCATTTTTTGTCCTAGAACAGCGACAATCAGTGAAGTTTATTTTGTCCACCAATCACAGGTAGTGAGCGGACGTCATTCCGCCAGTGTGCAGCCTGAGACCCTGCGTCGTGTTATGCGCTGGACACAGCGAGTAGGGCAGGAGCACTCAGTAATCATACAGATAATAGGTCACAGGTACAAAAACGTTGGATTTATTATGAGTTTTGTGTCATTGGTGGTATGTTCCAGCCCATGAAGCCTCAACGCCCTTTCGCCAGGCTGTATGTGACAAGAGTATCGAAAGTTAAGAAAAACGACAGCAGTGTGTAAGGTGGTGTACTCTGTGCAGGTATAAATTACCAGCGGCACCGTTCCCAATCCCACACTACCTCCGAAATTGACTGCTCGTACGGCTTTAAACGCTATGCAGGACGATGCTACCCTCGGCCCCATGAAAGAAAATACAGCCCTGTATGTTTTTGTGGGTCCTCGCGCGGACCCTTAAATGTCTTTTGCTTCTCAAGGTAAGGCGTCTGTCACGCTCTTTGTGCTTTGCAAGTTTAGCAACTCATTTATCTCGCTCCACTTTCTCTTCATTCCCTCAGCGCACCTCCCTCACGAACCAAAACCTGTTGCAATTATGGATGGGAAGATTGACGGCGGGATAGAGCTTAATAATATAGGGAGCAAGCAGAAGAGTGATGAAAATGACATGGCCAGGCTAGGCAAAACGCCGGTGCTAAAGGCATTGATTACATCCATCTGCTTGTCTTCTGCCCTAACATTTCTTGCAGCGGAATTTCGGATTCATGTCAGTTCTGGGCTTCAGCTGTACGGTACTTATCACATGGGAAGGGCTTTTGATGTAAGATTACATGTCAACTACCATGTGGCTACTGCATCAACGCTAACCTTTTCAAGAACATTCAGCCAAGGACTTGCAAAGTGAGCACCGAGATTCTCTGTATCGTAGTTCTCGTACTGACATGACATGTAGCGGTGGTCCGGCAGGCATAATATATGGCTACATTTTTGTTTGGATCGGGACTCTCTCCATCTTTCTGACGTTGGCAGAAGCAGTCTCGATGTAGGTAGCTGCAATTCGGAGAATGGTGAAGAATAACTTAATGACCTGATGGATCACTAGGGCGCCCACCTCTGGGGGACAGTATCACTGGGTGTCAATGCTTGCACCATCGCAATATCAAAAGTTCTTGAGCTACATTACAGGTAAGTACAACCAGCAAAGCAACCCTCATATCTTAGATTTTGTAGGAGACGTTAGTGTGTAGCTGACCTCCGAAACGTAGGATGGTTGACCGTCCTTGGATGGCAGGCTTTCGTTGCTTCCGTTGGATATCTGAACGGCGCAATGACACAAGGTCTCATCATCCTTACCGACCCTACCTATGAGCCTCATCCTTGGCACACTGTCATGCTCTATTGGGGTGTGATTCTATTTGGCGTCTTCATAAACACCGTCGTCAGCAGCTGGCTTCCCAAATTCGAGAGCCTAATCCTCATCCTCCATGTCGTTGGCTTATTTGCCATTCTGTTTCCACTAATAATTCTCGGCCCTCACGCGCAGCCTTCTCAAGTATTCCAGACGTTCGTCAATAGCGGAGACTGGCCCACCAATGGACTGTCATTCTTCGTAGGCCTACTAGGTAACGTCTTTGCCTTCTTCGGGGCCGACGGGGCAATCCATATGTCGGAAGAGATACAAGGTGCTGCACGCATCGTCCCGAGAGCGATTGTGTTCAGCGTTGTCCTGAACGGTGTGATGGGATTTGGAATGGCACTTGCGCTCCTGTTCTGCATTGGAGACCTTGATGCAGCCCTCCATACAACGACCGGTTATCCCTTTATTGAGATATTCTACCAAGGTGTCCAGAACCTCACCGGTGCCGCGCTGATGACTTCCCTTATCATTGTCCTGTCTCTCTGTGCAACAGTCGGCATTGTCGCGTCCGCTTCCAGACAGCTGTGGGCCTTCTCGCGCGACAGAGCTATTCCAGGCTGGACATACCTGCAGCAAGTCAACTCTAAGTCTGCAATACCCGTGCTTGCTGTCTTTGTGACCACCACTACAGCCTTCCTCTTATCCTTGATCGTACTCGGCTCATCAACAGTTTTCAACGACGTGGTCTCCCTCTCCATCGTAGGCCTGTTCGGCTCGTACTTTCCCGTGGCGGTACTCCTTTTGTGGCGCCGTATGCGTGGTGACATCAAGCTACGCGCTAGCTCTGAAGATGTGCTCACGAACGTCCCTGGTGCACAGCTCGTATGGGGCCCTTGGCGGATTCCAGGCATCTGGGGAATTATCAACAACGCCTTCACAATCCTTTACATCGTTATCGTCTTCTTCTTTAGCCTATGGCCACCTTCGAACCATCCGACAGCCGCAACGATGAATTACAGCAGCTTGATGTTTGGTGCCACAATGCTATTCAGCGTATTCTATTACTTTCTTTGGGCGAGGAAATGTTACACTGGTCCCGTTATCGAGGTCGGCCATTGATGAGGTTATATGCCTTTGTATACTATGTAAAATTAGATTTTATCACGAAGTAGAATTTGGGTAGACGATATATGTAAGATTGATATACTCACTACAACGCTTTCGCTCAACCTCTAGAACATCCACAGCTGAGAGACTGAACAAGACTATTTCCAGGAAGCCTTGCCACTCAAGTAGCTCAGTTTTCGCGCAGATTATGTTAACAGAACTAGTATACTAACGTACTACATTATTCAGACTCGTAATACCTGCTTAGAATAGCCACATACGCACCACACAACACTGGCATCACAACCTCCAATTCTAACTCGTCCAGGTATCAAACCTCGCAGTCTTGGCAGGGGTAGTTGCTGCGCGGGGCTCTCATGTCATTTTCGTCATACCTGTGCGGTCAAAGCGATCAGCAAGCAGTACTTTACTCGATATTACGATTTCACGGGGCTGATGACGCAGCGGTTTCTATTGTGGTATGGTGCTTCTAAGCTGGTTGCAGCGCCGCGGCCCCGAAGATGACCGCTAAATATAAACCTTAGATAAGTATGGCCCCTAAAATACCCTCCAAGCATACCTTACCTGTGGCCCCTAACTTAGGCCCCTGTACATCAGCTTTGTCGCATTCTTATAATTTACTGAAGAGTATTTTTTAGGGGCCTTCTTGTAAATACTTTAGGGGGTTATTTGGGGCAGTGATTATGCGAATAAGCTCAAAAACTGAAAAAGAGGTTTCATGGTTCGACTTTGTCCTACTGTCAGCAGTCGCCTGCTGCAATTATTTCCGTACTCCTGGTTTTCTATTAGTGATCGGAGGCCGTCATATTAGAGAGCTTCTCTAGTTGCAATGTAAGATACAGTCCAGAATAGTAAGATGAGGTAAATGGTGTCTTATCATCCGTAAGGACTCAATCTGCAATTGTCTACGATGAAGCTGGAAACTTGCTATACCAATGCCGCAACCTCAGCCCACCACATTCTCTGAAGTAGTCATCCAATGCCAGCCCAGTTACATTCCATCTTTCCCTGGCAGTACAGAGAACTCAATGAAGCTAACATCCCGCAGCCCCAAAATAACAACCACAATTTCCAATACACCAATCCCTGTTCGCGCTACTCTGCCCATTGGCCCCTCCGCACCGATCATGGCATTGTTCCTGTGGGGATTGGCCCGCAGGAGCTGTCGTCGTTGCAGCTGGCGGTTGCGTTGACGAAGTTGTTGTGGTCGAAGTCAACACAGCAGCTGAAGTCGTCGGCGTCACCGAGCTGGAAGTAGTTGTGCTAGTCAAACCAATCGTCGAAGAAGAGGCATCAGAAGTGCCATTATCGATACCCTGGGCCCAGTTCCCGCCGGTGACATCGCAGGCTATGTAGTCTGTTGAGCAGTCGCATTCATCCGGCGTGCCTTGAGGGCAAATGTCTTGACGGGGGATGAAAAGATGGGAAAGCATGTCGGAAGGTGGAGGTGGATGTGGGATTGTTGAGGCGAGTATTACGGACGTTGATGTTGTAAAGAGGATGAGGGTGTGAAAGCGCATATTGACGACTTGATGAGTTGCGTAGAGATGCTGAGGTTGATGAATGATATTGAAGAATTCAGAGGATTGATATCGAATATCAAAGCCGAAGTAACAGTAATTCACGTAAGCTGATATCCATAATCCAGACCACGCCCCTCGAATTCATTCAACCATGCGATGCACTTACGATTAAGATTCTTTTGTCGTGCAGAACGAGCCGCACTCAATGGTGCGTTTCATGTTTTGAGTTGCGGCGTATGTTCCTTATCCGGCCCTGGCGATCTACCTATTCATTCTCCACTTCTGCCGCACGATGATTCAACCTCTCCGCTTTTCGGGCGGTCTTCAATCCATGATGCTCTCAAATGATTGTTTCATGTGCTGATTACCGAATGCCAGATAGCGTGGCCCCCAAATGCTGCGGTTGCATGAACTTGGCTCTCGGCCCCCAATGTATTCTTGTTCTTGTGATGCCTCGGTGCTTCTTTATCATGTTTCAAATCGTTCAAGGCACAGCCTTGTTAGTCTCGCTTCCGGCGATGAGCGCCGAATCCAGATTTGATGTGCTTTCTCACCGTTATGCAGTATGTAGATGGATTAATGATCCATCCTCGTACTCTTCATAGCGCGTCCACCACATTACTGTGTTTGTATAAACGTTCGAAGTTCCCCCTCCTTTCATGCTCCCCATAGCAATGATGAAGGGCAGCCACACATCTAACAGAGCCGGCGTGCTTATTCTCACAACACTCTTATCATCATTTCCGTACTCGCACGCAGCAAATTGCAATACACAAACTATATCAGGAAATCCTACCTCGAACGCCATTGCTTCATTCCTTACAAATGCATTGAACCAGCAAGGCAGTGGTATCTGCGCAGGAGGCTTTCCTCCCACTAATCCCTTAACAAATGTCTTTAACGCCGATGAAATGGATTTCAACGTCACCCGCTCTACGTCGACTGGGACATTGAACAATTGCAACGCTGCCTTCACAGACATTATCAGTCAATGTGTCCAAGGCCAAAACGTGTGGGGAGGAAATTGGTCCGTGCCTGGCGAGTTCTACTCCATCACAAATTCGATATATCCGGGGAATGCAATTGTTATCCCTGGCGCAAGTTCCCAAACTTCGTCAGGTACTACTCAAACGACTGAAGCCCTTCCCAGTACCACGCAAAGCACTCCAGCTGGAAGCCCCAGCAGTACTCCCGGTGGAGGCTTCGTGATAACTTCAGGCACAAACGGTCCAATAACTATTCCTCCACAAACGACCACTGAGTCCGGGAAGTTCAGCACGTCGTATATCGCAGGCATCACAGCAGACACGGCTACCACCACCACTCTTTCTGATCAATCAGGTCCGACAATATTACCTATTTGGTGAATCTCATTTGTGTATGATACTTTGACTTATACTTAGTTGATTCAATCCAGGTTTTGCCCAGAATGCATACCAGCAGCCGCGGGTATCCTGATCATACCAGCCGCTGCTCCGATTGCTGGCGGGCTCATTCCTCCGCCTCCTGGGTTTCCAGCTCTTGCAATCGGGCCTGATGGAGCTCCAACTCCCACGGGACCAACTTCTGGGACCCAGCCCTCGGGTGATCCGCGGACTCAAAATCCTACGGGAAGTGCACGGGAAACAGCCAGTACGACAAATCCGAGTACTAGTGATGGCCCCACAGGGACGGCCAGCGAAAGCTCTATTACCACACCCGAAGTTACGGGGAATTGCCGTAAGTGTGAGTCTTCATTTGATTCCGTCCAAGACTAAAACGGTCGTCGTAGAATATTGGCAAACTAGTAACGATAAGCGCGATATCGAATCCAGAGCAATTGTCAAAATTATCTCTGTAAGCCGGATCCAAGATCCATGAGCAAGAGCGAAATCTAATCACATTCACAGCGCGAACGAACGATCAAACGTGATGAAGTAACAATGAGTGTGCAAAGACCGCTCATATCTGCCATTCAAGCAATCGGAGGCCCTGGCGGTATAACTTCTGCCAATGGTCTCACTCTCGTGACAACCAAATTTCCCAAACCTGAGTAAGGAAGCCTCGGACTAATCATAATGTACTTGCATTATGCTGACAAGACAAACAGCATGGAAAATCGCTTCATAACTGGTCTCCAAGGCAAAGTCAGCCAAACAATAAACGAGATTTACAACGGGCAAACCATAAAAATGGCCAAAGGAGATCTGTTCCGCATCCGGTGGGACTACGATCCCGACAAAGGTGTGCACGTCAATGCTGAATTCTTCGGCAAAACGACGACGAAAATTGCATTCACACCCAGCATGCAGCCGATCGTGAACCCCCCTGGAAATGCGAACAACGTGCTGTTTCAGCAGGTAGTCAATGACCAGAGTAATTCGCTAGATTACCAGACCAAGCCCAATACGGCCTCTCACGTGTATACACCTGAGGAGAGGACAGGGGAGACAAGCGCAAGTACGCAGGCACAAACGTTGCAGAGTATGGCGCAGCAGTTGGCGCAGAAGTGGGCCAGTAGTTATTGTTGAAGCGGGTGCGGTTGTATCAAAGGGTTCCGAACTCTTTCTTGTAATAATGATAGGACTAGGCAATTTGGAAGGTTAAAAGAAACCATTGATGTACGTGACATAAGACCTGCTAAGTTATGTTAGCAATGTTTTGGATCGGATACTCGTAGAAAACATGGTACCTACCCCCTCGAGCGCGTTCTCCATTGCGTTGGACCAGGAAGCAGAGGATCGGCGGTTAGACGGTATGTCACAGGCTGGATTGCTTCGAGAATACTCGTGCAGCCAATGCGCCTGATGGAGGCTCCGATAAAAGTCTTCGCGCTGGTATGAGCAGACGTGGAGGGATCTCCGGTAGAAGGATTCACCTATCAAGTGGTCGCACCCCTCAAGTGGTCAGCCCTATAGGGCTGGACCTAAAGCTGGCGAAGATACCCCCGGAGATACCCTAAAGTTAAGACGCTTAGGGACTATCCTAAGGGGGCTTTCGGGGGTTCTTCTAGGGCCCGTTTTGATAGCTTTAGGTCCAGCCCTATGGGGCTGACCACTTGAGGGGTGTGACCTCTTGATAGGTGAATCCTTCTACAGTGCAATTGAGGATGTGAACATTAGCGTGAATGTAGCCCTAGCCCTAGTTCTAAGGGTATCTGTTCAAATTTCCCTCACATCATCCCCACTCGGGACCAACACCACAAAGTGACAGGCAGAAAGCCGAGAACCTGATACAAGGTGAAAGAGTCATACAAGTAGTATGTGTGCCGCCGGGAGAATAGCTTGCACTATTGATCTCGACTCTCAGGGCTGTAAAGGCTCTCCTGGATCTTTCATTGTTATCCGATACCTCTAAATCCTGACCATTCTAGAGGACGATGGTGTGCTCGCGTGTCCTTGCGGCCACTGTTCCTGAGATCATTTGAAGTATATTGGCCTCTCTATTTGTCATGGTCTTCGATGTTGGCTTCTCTAGACTGCCATGTATCTTGCTGTCTTGCCTCTGCCAGTCACAGACCTATCTTGCCCTGCATGAGCTGAAAACCATAGCAGAATGCTGACTCGCAAATATGCATGCAATTGCCGAGATGTTTGTGATGGCTGATAGCTCAAGGACAGGTGTGGCAATTACTACAATCTGTGCGGTTTCGGAAGACGGTTGGGGGTCTGAGTTCAATCTGGCTCCGTACAGTACTGAAAGGTATTCTGAGCTTATCCTACTCCAGAAACGTCCAGAAACACCAGATCAGGCAATCGCTGGACAATATTGGTTTGATTTGCCCCTTAGACATTCAGGGTTGTGTGCGGTTTCTCTCAGACCCGATGATTGAAGCGGCGACGATACAATGTGCACTGGTCTTCCAAGCAACCAGCGCTACTAAATGTGTTACCATCTGCTACAAAGCTTACTATGGGTGTGATTTAAGAGGTTGTTATGGCCGGTAGAGCCGGTGTTGCGGGAAATTCTCTACGTCACTTGGGAAAGTTAAAAGGCCAAATTTCTGGTCGCATATTGGCTTTTGGAAGTCATTTCAACTCACCAGTCTACCCTTCGGAAAGCACCATGACACAAAACCAGCACACGCCTACCCGTACGGCCCTTCAACCCTTCCGCTGCACATTGCACAACATTAACCGCTTTCCATAGTCTTCAATTTCACGAGGACTATCCATAATGACACTTACTCAGCCATCGACCCTGCTTCAGAATCCGATCTCAATGGTAAATATATCTTCATAAGCGGCGCCTCGAAGGGCATTGGACGTGCCACTGCGTTAGCCTATGCCAAAGCCGGCGCGGCTGGAATTGGTATTGGAGCACGCTCTGACCTCTCGAGTCTAAAGGATGAGATCCAAGACGCAGCAAAGAGGGCTGGAAAGAGCGCGCCCAAAGTGGTGTCCGTGAAGCTGGATGTCGAGGATCGTACGTCGGTGGAGACTGCGGCGAAGGATATAGAGACTGGCTTGGGGAGGTTGGATATATTGGTCAATAACGCAGGATATCTCGAAAAAGCTATACCGATCATAGACAGTGATCCCGATGAATGGTGGAAAGTATGGGGAGTGGTGAGTTACGATGACCACCGCTCAAATATACACGATGAACACCCTAACGCTCAACAGAATATCCGAGGACCCTACTTAATGACCCGTTCCTTCCTCCCACTAATGTTAAGAGGAGGGAACAAACAAATCGTCAACCTCTCCTCCGTAGGCGCACACATGGTCCGACCAGGAATGAGCGGCTACCAAACCACCAAATTGGCAATAGTACGTTTCTCTGAGTTCACAAATGCAGAATACGGCGAGCAAGGGGTCGTAGCTTTCTCGGTGCATCCGGGTGGGATCATGACGGATTTGGCGGTGACTATGCCTAAGGAAATGCATCACCGTGAGAATTCCCAGCGTCGAGTCAAGTTGTTGGGCTAATGATGCAATTACAGTACTTACCGACACCCCGGAGCTCGCTGGGGATACAATTGTTTACTTGACGCAGAAGAAGCAAGATTGGCTGGCGGGGAGGTATCTCAGCTGTACTTGGGATATGCCAGAATTCTTTGCGAAGAAAGACGATATCGTCAAGAGAGATATTCTGAAATTTAGAATGGCGTTATAAGCGTTATGTCTTGGATGTCAACTGTGGTGGATTATACATGAGGCATAATAGAAGGCATCTGAATATAGACGGAGTCGCATAAATGGATTGCATTCAAATAAATATGAGCAACGAATAACACCTTGGTTATTCAAGGCCTTATTGCAGGGTGCGGGCACTCAGGGGGGAAGCAAGCAGACAGATGTTCAATCGTGACGCAACTTAATGTTAACTCTCTTTCAACAGCTCATCAACCCCAACCCTAACCCTTGTACCTCATAACGCCCAACACAACACCAACAGCTCCTAACCCTAACCGACTTTCAATGGTGTAAGTCTCGAAAACCTCAATTAGGTTAGCCGCTACGCTAACTGTGTAGGGCAAGACATCAGGCCACATGGAGCAGCAAAAGGATTGATTTTAGAACAGGAATTAGACCTGCACAAGCTTCTTCGATTGCTAATGCCCCAACGCCTCCAGCGCCTTAATCTGGAAATGAGGTTCCTGAGACACAAAGTCATAGCTGAGACAACTGAACGCGCTTTGATCATCGCTTACAAGGATGCAGTTGTCTTTTATTTTCTCGACGCGTTTAAGCTAGCCAGACATATTGTAGCCTCTTTTGCATGCTCAGTGGACTCTCTTCTCCGTCAACAGCTTCGACTGTAATTGAGCATTGCCATGGCTCAGTCCATACTCGTGTGGACCGGTCCACCTCCTGCCATTTTTATCCGGTTACACGCTGGCGACTCCAACGCCAAGTTCATTTCAGTAATACTGCGCTTCTCCTGCAGACCCAGAGTCCTGATCAGAAAGTAATCTAACGCTTTGAAGGTGGACCATCGGCTTGCCCGGGCCTACACTGCCCCAAATGGCCCACAGTTCAAATATCGATAACTGGCCAGCATCAACGTGGAACATTTCTAGCATGTCTCAGAGGGAAAGTTGAGCTACTTGCAGCTGCTTGGGGACGATTACGCTGGGTCCTCCACTGTCAATTGCAGTATATGATGACCCAAGTAGTCTGTCATTGGGTCGGTTAACTTCATTCTGTACGTTGGCCAAGAAGTCTCCGTTTCATTGATTATAAGCGGTTTTGCGTCAACTTAGACCACTCGTGAACACCGGACGTACATAAAGTGCACATTTCGTACCTGGACGTCAATCTGAACGATGGTCAACCCTCTGAAGATCCCTATATTTCTGGTACACCAGATTCAACCTTCAACACAGACCTTCTCTGGTCTGCGGTCTAGCCATCATGCAGATAGGATCCGTACTATTCGCTTCTATTTTATTCCCGCTCACAATCTTATCGCTCGTTATTGAACCCTCATCAATCAATCTCAACAGCCTTAACATTACTCTGCTCTACCAGTCCCAACCCTCCAACCAGACAAATCCCTATAGGGTCGTCTGCTCAGTGATTCCCCGTCGGCAAGATCTTCCTAACTTCCACGAGGATTCATGTGTTACAGCTATACCGATCGCATGCGCGAAACTCACTACTTTCGCACCGGAATATCTACTCAGAGATAAGTGGATCTGGACAAATCTGCCAGGATGTTCTCTAGCATATTTTGTGCCCATGGCAGCAGATTCCCGGAGCATCCCTACCAAGCAGGATTGTGAGGCGAACATTTATGGATATATGGTGGAGACGTGTGTCCCATCGAATTGGATCAATCTAGGGACGATTAATGTCGCTTCGCCACCAACTCCCAGTGGCGCTGGTAGGGCTTGGCTTCAGGATTATCCAAGGTTTCTGATTTCCCCCAAGGAGTTGGACACAGTAGCTCCGTCACTTTGATGTACCAATGGCGGCATCGAGTGAAGCGAATATCCGGATCCATCACAGTTTGAGAATCTGTCTTCTACCAGTCTACCCAGATCGATTGTCAATGATTTGACGTTGCAATCATAGACTTTGATCCGAACGCCAATATAGGACGGGACCAGCCTTATCTGACCTGCAAGACACCAATCAACTGTGTAGTGTAATCAAACCACCAGAAGTCATCCTTGAGACACAAGCTCTACCTAGCCTTTCAAAGCCTTGCCTTCCTCCCTTGAGCAGACAGAGGTGTCACCGAGAGATCCAAGATTCATATTAAGCATAAAAGTCCAATTTATAGTACTCCAAATCTCCTGTGCATCCCTAAAAGTCTCCTCAAAGCCTCGTCTGCTCTGCTCAATCGTCTGCAAACATTCAAAACGCACTCTTATCCCAACCCTCATACCGCTCCGGCGCAAACTCCTACACTGTTAAAGCTCCTTATCATGATGCATATTCCGAACACTCCCATACTCAATGCTATCCTTCAGAATCTAATACCCCGAATTTTCTTTCATACTACTATGCGAGATCTCCAACGCGATAACCAGCCTTTACCTAATCACCTCTTCAACAACCTAATGCTTATATAGCGCATTGTCGAAAAGTATGCGAATTGCAAGCTGTCTGGGAAGGGGTTTGGGAAAGAATGGAGAGGCCCCGAAATGAACTACTAGCCAACCTTGTCCACTGAAACAGCTCAGCCTGGCATCGTGCTATTGTGCTCCCGACTTATGGAAGACAAATTCGATCTTGCGACAATTATACTCTTTGCTTTTGGTCTAGATATAGTCCCACATCCCAATAACAAAATAGGTGATTCTTGCCCCTTCATGTCTTTCGAAGCCAATGCTTAAGACCCAATTCCACGACTGAAAAGTTCAATTACTAAAAAGACTCTGCATCTCTAAGACCTTCACCTCATTTACATGGGGTTCCGGCCCACGACCTCCTTTCCCAACGTAACAGACGAGTGTTTTGTGAGATACGGAAACAGATTACGAACAAGAGAAGAAAACGGCATCTCACCATCTGTGGGGGCCAGATGGTCGCTTCTAGGGGCCGCCGGGAGGGCGGTTCGCGCTAAGCCCGCCCTAATCGCCGTCAATTTTTAAGCGTTGATGGCGTCCAACTTCCCCGCGGCATCCTTAATGTCGCCCTAAACTTTTGATTTGATCACGAGCGTGGCTAATATCAGTGTGCAGGCGAACTGATGACCTATGGACCCTACGTGACTCCATTTCTCCTCAGTGCCTTCTTCGCTCAAGGCGCTCGCTTGTCAGACAGGCTTCTTGGACTGCTCCACCAAGACACTGGAGATTTGCGCTCATAGCTTCTCCCACACCTCTACCTGGGAAACGAATGGCGATTGGTATCACCTCTGCCGTTTTACATACTCGCACTGAAGTAAGCTAGGATTTGCAGATGTTAGACTTGGCTAATCTTCTCTTGATAGCTTAGTCTACTATGCTACCATTAGCTTACTACGCTGCCCTTATCAATCAGAATAACGTGCTGGGAAGATGGCAACAAAGCTGCGGAAATCATCAGCTGGCTGTCTATATTGCTTGTTCGGCCATTCAGCCTCCGAGTCTTCATCTGCCTCGAGAATCACACCATGTCAGTGGCTAGTACAGACAACATACTTAGACTGAAGAGAGGGAATGAGTGAAGAGGCTGCTGGAGCTAGATTCGCCTAAAGTCTAAAAGCAATGCGTTGGGCACGCTTTCGAATACGCGATGCGTTAAGATCATTGAGTAGCTTCGTTGCAAGGACGACGAATCGATGGAGCTTAAAACAACGCCGTCTAGCTCTATCGTCAGACAGATCCTCGGCACAAGGCTCAACGTTCAATTATCCAAGACAATAAACAATAAACAACAGCCGCCCAGCAACCCACTACTTTCACTCTCCGGCCTATGGGACCCCTACAAAGAATCAACGCCCATAGGTTCTTAAACGTCTACGGCGCTAAATACCACGGATTTTTAATCAGTCCGACTTTCTCTTACCTCCAATACCTGTCAGCCGAAGCTCAGGCGGGGCCGCCCGTGCTGCGGCTTGCTAATAAGATCGGCACTAACCCGAGACCAGAGTTATGGATGATGATGGATGCGAATTCGCTAAGGAATGGATGTGGATTCGCGAAGGACTACAATGATGCACCATTCCACTAAAATAGGTGTTAAGGGGGCTTTTAAACTGTCCGGCCTCATGCACGGTGAAGGCCTGGAAGTGAATAGGGATGTGGAAAGCTCTTCATTCGAGGGGACCCTGCATATCCTGGACGCCACAGATCTTCTCCATTGGAAGAAGGCTAGTGGCGGTATCGAGCCGCGTTCATGCATTGTAAGCAACAAAATCCAAGTTTGGACTCGAAAAACAACAAGCAATGAGCCTTGTGATACATTACTACTTAAGTGCTATGTTAAGCTATTGGTGTATGAAAGAGACCCTTGAAGAGGGATGACGTTGATCTTTGAGACAGCCACGTTTCAGAGCTACCGAAGAGTTACAATTAGAAAACATGTCCCTCCAATGGGTAAGATGACCGTATCCAGTAAACTGAGCCTGCGTCATCATACGCCTGCAAGAGCATTTGTGGAACTCCCTATTCAACTACGGGGCCGAATTTGCTGTGCCCCGGCAGCATTATCGTAACGTGGTATGAATCACAACCCCATGTCCCGATTCTTTGCATAGGGCTCTGCACGACGATAACGCACGGCGTTATGCATGCTTTCCTTGGGCAAAATAAGGCGTGCGGAGAGCCAATCAGAGCGTTTCGCGCTCCAGTAATTTGATGACTTAAAATAACCCTTCGGCACTCTTGGTTCAGCTCCGCTGCTGCCATGTATTTGCTTTTCAGCCCTGCACGCGCGGGCTGTGTAATCAGCTTGCGGAATGATCGAGCAATAGACTGCTCAGGTCCAGATAGGTCAATCTTGCATTCACAACATAAACCGAACGTCCAAGTAGCTCATACAAAAGCCTGGGCGCATATGATGACACAGCTTATGGGCACCAAATTCTGCGCTCATGCGCTAGTTACGATGGAAATCCAGGCAATGAGAGATATATTCAGGTATCAAATGATCTTGCGTTCTACATCACCACTATAGCAACTTAGTGTTTCCTGCAGGGCAGTAACGATGCACACCGGGTCTTCAAAAACCGATGCGAAGGAGCCATTCAATCAATTGGGCAACTTGAACTCCTGGCTACATCGGGTCTGGCCGACAGTGCGAACTTCATTGCGGTGCCTCTTCTGCACACCCTACAGCTGCAATTCGATTATGTCCCCCCACATCCATGCCACATTGCCGTTCAAACCCCGCTTATGAAGCCAATAAATCATTGAGGAGTAGTCCCCAACGGTCTGAGATAGTCTATAAAGCCCCAGCTTGTCCTCTGACTTGCACCACCATCTCTACCAAAGCAAAATCTCGGTTTCCGGATCATGGCAACAAACGTGCCAGAAGTGGGTGCACCTTCGCTATCACTAGTGCCAATTTCTAGCACTCCGAATCCATTATATCGAATCGCTCTCGCTACAGTCATACTCTGCGCCTCTTTGACAACAATCTTCACCTTTGCCCGGCTGGGTACCAAATACTTGACCGCGAGGTTTGGCATTGAGGACTGTAAGTCCTATCGAGAAGCCTCTAGCGTGTGAATAGATGTGCTGACAAGTTGACGTCTCTAGACCTGTTATTCTTTGCCTGGGTAGCAAACCCAGCAATACCTTTATTCCTCTGACAGAGCACTTTGGCTGATGTCAAGCAGTTGATGAACATCATTTTCCAGTCCGTTTTCCTTGCAGCTGTACACAGTGGAGTTGGTCGTCATGTGTGGGACGTCCAGGTGTCCAAATATGCAGAGCTTACAAAGGTATGTTGAAAGTCTACCGACCTAGCCGTCATAGTTGCAGTCAATTGATCATTTGCAGTTCAGCTGGGCTCTTGAATTGATCTACAGTCCTTGCATTTGGTTAGCAAAGGCCTCTTTGATCTTCCAACTAATTCGCATCTTCACGCCGATGAAGTCCGGGGCTGTGTACTGGGCTTGTCACGCTCTGATTTGGGCCAATTTAGCCGTCTATATTGCTGTCGCTTTTACGATTCTTTTCGAATGTCATCCCATCGATGCTACTTGGAATCCTTTCCTCCTTAGCGATTGCATTGACAGGAACGTCATACTCGTCATCTCCGCTGCCGTCAATGTCTTCTCAGATCTGCTAAACTTTCTCCTCCCCATTTGGGCTATATGGCATTTGCAAATGGCCTCAGAGCGAAAACTTGGCCTTACCGCTGTATTTGCTACCGGTCTCCTGTACTGTGCCCCATTGAATCCAACCCTCATGCCTGTTGCCCAAACCCTGACCCCTAGCCGATTACTTACCAAGCCTTGATACTAACACCATCTCGAATAGTGCCTGTGCTTCAAGTGTCTGCAGGCTAGTCTACAGTATACGAACGCTATTCGACCCGGACGTTAGCTACATCACTGCCCAAGTGGGACTCTGGGCGTAAGGTCCCATTCTTCTAGCCTTTTAATATGGAACCATACTAATCACGTCAACTATACCAGAGTTGCGGAACCTGCGTGTATCATCCTATGCACCTGCTTACCTATGATGCCTCGTCTTGCCAGACACATATCTGAAAGCCGTGCGAAATCCGGATCCAATTCTTCCACAAGGAGTCTGCGGAGGCGCGACTGGTTCGGAGGCAGCGAAAATAAGGACTCCGGCAATGTACACCATCCTGGGTCAAGAGAGGAAGAAACGACAGGAATGGATGACAGGTCCGAGTTGGCACAGCAGAATTGGGACCCTGTAAAGCAAGAGCAGGCATAACCTCAGGAGAGGAAGAAAATGTACAGGCATGCTAGTAGCGCTAGCGGTGAATTGGCTACACGAAGTTGACACGGAGACTGACATCACGCTGCGTCTAGAGTATAGGAACGTCGTTAGTCGAGGCATGTGGGAGAATAACAGCTTGTGCCTTCACTTTCCTATGGTGTATGAAGAAGTTTTCCTGCCTTGGCATACATGGCTGATTATCAATCCACGTTCGATGTATATGATTTGAGGGATAGTACACCCTAGATACAGTGCCTTCCCAGCAAAGAATTGCCCGAAACAGATCCCTCAAGTGCTTTCATCCATCGAGGAGGCGCTATTCGAGAGGCGCTGAGATCGTTCATTTCCGATATCTGGACGCTACGCTGAAAGCGCGATGGAATCTGGGAAGGGGCGTATACTATTCCTTAGTCTACAGATTAAGCTTGTTAATAATCCTTTTGTGGCTGCCCTAGGGCAGTAACCGGACGCCTACGAAGGCTGACTCATACTATGGGACTAGCTAGCCTTTTAGGGATCTGCCAACGCATCGGGTTGACTCGAGTGGCTTACTTCGTCGGGCCCTCAGCCACTAAAGATCCGATTTTCCCTGCGTAATTACCTTCCTGGACACAATTTCGAAGCCACCAGCACTCAAGAGCCTATTAAGAGGGTTCCTTTGTCATGGGGCGTAACGCCAGAAGCCATTTTAATTCTGTCATGGGGCACTTCGACGCCGGATTTGGGCCAGACCACACACGCAACAACCATTATCTACTTGATCCACTACAGGTCTTGGTAGTAGGGCGGAATTGGAGACATCACCTGTTAAGTCGCCTTGTTAGGCACATGAAGGGCTTCTAACATGCTGGAGGGGGGTGTCAATTATCAGTAATCAGAGCAATACCGAGACGATGTCACCCATATTGCAAGCAACATGGGCGGGCAAACCTTAAGCTATGGCGCGGGACCTTATCATATGTCAACCTGTTCTGATTGGGACTTCGAATCAGGAACGCAGCAAATGTTAAAAGGCTGGTGATATGAAATAGTGTTAATTATAGCTAATACTCTCTGTCAGATCACTGAACTCCTTAGAACACTGCCCTATCAACACGACGGACAGCTTCGCAGATGACATCATGGTCACGACGGGAGCTTCCAGCAATTTTAAAGTTATTCTCATACAAAACTTTCAGCAGATTGTCTAAGCACTTTGCTTTGATCAGTCTACGAAGATGTCAATATAAATCAATCTGGATGGGGTGATCAGATTGCCTACCTCTTTCGAGGAGATATTCTTTGTCACAAGAATCCCTGGTCCTTGTGATGACAGTTCCATATGTATAGGTTCTTGGGAAACGCTCCCATTGTGCGATGATTTGCCTATGTATGTGCGCACGCCCGTGAACAATGGCGATGGTATCGTCAGCGAGTTATCACGCGACCTGGATCGCTTGCTCCAAATGGAGCGTGAGGTGAGACCGTCCTGTTGATTTGGCGACTGCTGCTTCAAGGCTCTGTGAGCGACGAAAAGCGCTCTAAAGGCGGTCATAGAGACCACGATCACCGCCACGGCAGCTTCGGTTTGGAGCCAGAATATTGCCCAGGAAGTGTCTACTTGACCATGATTGATGTTGCCACCAGCTACCCTAATTACTGCGGTGATCATCGTAAAGATACCGAGGCACAGGATCCCCCAAAGTGCAAGCTTGCGCCGCAGGCTAAT
Source organism: Cladonia squamosa (assembly GCA_947623385.2). Lineage (NCBI taxonomy): Eukaryota > Fungi > Ascomycota > Lecanoromycetes > Lecanorales > Cladoniaceae > Cladonia > Cladonia squamosa. The sequence continues at coordinate 1,279,766 of OX392385.1, forward strand.
CTGGACATTCCAGAGCAGGATTACCGGAATGGATATGACTGTTACACAGTCAATCACAAATCAAAATTGTTTCTCCGGAGATTGATCTTACGGAAAGCATCCGTGCATACATCCAAGGTCACGCTCGCTCTCAGGATTCCATTTTCTCGAGCTAGTGCCTCAGAAGTCACGCATTCGACTATGGGCAGTCAGTAAGTAGCGTCTAAAACGCTGACCCAGAGAGAGGTGACAAACCAATAATTCGTTCATCAAAATAGGGACAAGAGATAAGATCGGAGAACAGTAGGACTGCAGCAGTGGGAATGAGGAGAATACAGATGCACCACCACCAGATCATCATATTTGGTTGTTGTTTCAACAGACTCTTAAAAAAGAATAGAAAGGAGAATTTCACACTGCTGATCGTAAGCCCCATCATCGTTGATGCAGCAAACTGGAGTTTCTCGTCTCGAAGAAGCTGAGGAATGAAATTTGCAGGAAGAGCGCGCAAGCCGGCCTCCACATCCTCTTGCAGATAGATATATGGTACATCGAAGTAAAGGACGGTGGTCCCGGAGATGAGGGCCGTGAGGGCAAGAAGAAAGAAGCCGTCATCGACACTGATACGGTGCGACTTGTAAAGGCGCGCTGAAATGCGACCCGCGCCCACGATCACTGTGAGACCTAAGAGAACTCCGATGGAAGCCTATGTTCATGTCAGCCTCGCCATAATCTGTGCAAAAAGGGGTCTCTACATACCTGAAAGGCCGGTTGGCTTATTTTCGGCGGCTTACTGAACGACGTGGGACTAGTAGACATGTTTGCTCTCAATACTCAGATTGCTAATGGAGATAATTTATGATCCTGAAGGAGCAAATAGGCTGAGGAGTGCTTACGCTTATGTCGAAAAAAGGTTCTTAGTGACTTCCCGCGAATATGCTTCTGGGCCCGGCTTTTAAGAATTAGTCATCGTGACCTTCGACGTAGCTACATAGGCTCGGTTCCGAGTAGCCTGATGCTCTATTAAGTCAGCTTACGTCTTTTGTGGCACCATGCAAAACACCCAATGGAAAAGAGCATTAAGCGGAAAGGGTCCCCCACGTCAACTCGCAGGGACAGTGTGTAAGGAACCATAATGCAGGTAAAAATGGCGCGAGGCACAGTCAAAAATAGGCATTTTCATAATTCCTTGACTTCAGATCGAGCCTAAATAGGCACACACATTTCCAAATTGGTGGAAAGTTGATGTAGTACCACGATCTCTTCCGCTTTGTATTGGTGCTGACTGTAAATTCAAAGGACGCTGACCGCAGGAGAGCGGAATCTTAATTCACGCCACACAGCGCTTCCAGCACGGTACTATTGTGGGTTTGGACGCAGGGAGCTCCCAGTGCTTACCGCTATCGCTGCGCATAAGCACCTTAAGAGCATAAATACGGGTTGCAGCTCGGCTAGGGTAGAAAAAAGGTCCGGTAGGGTAGAGCGGGTAAACGTCGGGTAGGGTAGAATATTAACTAGTTAGCATATACTCAGCATATGCTTAGTATATTTAGGGGCCCCACCCCTAAAATTTAGGGACCTAACCCCTAAGATACCCCTAGGGGACCTATATATACTTAGTATATACTTAGTATATGCTCAATATATGCTGAGTATATACAGGTCTTCTAAGGGTATCTTAGGGGTTAGGTCCCTAAATTTTAGGGGTGGGGCCCCTAAATATACTGAGCATATGCTGAGTATATGCTAAGGGTGTATATTAGAGGTGTGTGTTAGGGGGGGGTGTTAGGGGTGTGTGTTAGGGGGGGGTGTTAGGGGTGTGTGTTAGGGGTGTGTGTTAGGGGGGGGTGTTAGGGGGAGGTGTTAGTGGTGTGGGCCCCCCAGTACAATACCAGGCAAAAGCTCGTATAGGGTAGGATTTGACCGGCGGGACTTCGGCTTAATTCTCTACCCTACCGGACCTTTTTTCTACCCTAGCCGAGCTGCAAGCCCGCATAAATATGAGGATCACGCCTAAGCGATGCCGATCTCTGTGCTGACTAACCCAAGAACTAAGGCGTCCACCACCGTCAACTCATGAGGTCATCGTAGCAGATACTGTTAGCCGCATACTATCAACATCACCTCCAGGCGTGCCTTGAATGTGGTGAAACATACCTATACGTGCCAGAGCCTTGCCTAGTCTTCATTGGCCTCGTACGCTACTAGATAACACTGAAGTACTTCGCAACCACCGTGGGCTACTCTAGGATCTTGTCTGTATCCGCCTTTCCAGTAGATAGCACGTGGCAGCTTGATTGCTGCGCACAAGGAGATCTGATAGTATTGCACCATCCGAGGACAACATCAAGGCTATCAGCTTACTAGGCATTTAGATTACTAAATTTTATAGACAGTAGTATTGGTATCTTAATTGTATGCCTACAGATCATCTACATATCAAAGACATATCTGGCCTGCGGGCACTCGTGCCAAGAACGTGTATTTTAGGCCCTGTAGGTCCCTAGGCCTCGCCCGGAGCCGCCCTAAAGATAACAGCCCAGGGGTGCTATGGGTATGCTCCCTAGGGACCACCCCCCTTGCACAACCATATTGGACCTCACAGCCCTGCAGGGCTTAGCTCCCGAAGGGGCTGACTTACCACCGGTCAAAAGGATACAATTATCAACTCAGCAACAACATTGCATGAAGATGAATTGGACTACGGCACTAGCAAGCATCCTTGTCGCCTCTTTGGGCTGGACGACTGTCTCCATCATCTCGAACTATATTGCTGCCCGCAAGATTGGCTTACCTCTAGTAATCAGTCCTGTATATCCGCTGAATCCGTTCTGGATCATTACTTATAGGGTATTCCCAGTCATACTTTTGCTAAAGTATCTGCCATTTGGACTTGGTACATGGGCTAGATGTACCACTTTGGGCTGGCAATTCCACGAAAAGCATGCTCTGCATGATGAACTTGGGCCCGTGTTCCTCATCGTCACGCCAGGCGGAAACGAAGTCGCTGTGGCGGATGCTCAAGTTGCGCATGCAATACTATCACATGGCAAAGAATTTATCAAGCCAGTTATTATGTATGGTACGTGAGATCTCAGCATTTGGCAACTATTGATCAGCTCTTGACAGCGTGCAGAACCGCTGAATGTTTTCGGACGTAATGTAAACACGGTAAGACAGTTTTCCTCGGCAATAGCCTTATGACCAAGGCTGATCAGATCAAAGGTCGAAGGTGAGGACTGGCAACGCCAGAGGCGGCTCACAGCACCAAGCTTCAACGAGAGAACCAGCTCCTTAGTCTGGGCCGAGGCTTTACGGCAAACAACAGAAGTGGCCCAATCCTGGGCCGACCGAGGAAAGATGGGTACAACGGAAACCGTCCCAGACACTGCGACAATAGCTCTACATGTGTTAACATCCGTGGGATTTGGTCATTCCTATCCATTCCACGGTGGGGTCCGAGATCTTCCAGCAGGTCACACCATGACTTATCGAGATGCGCTTTCTCTGTGTCTACGAAACACCATCACTTTTAGTATCCTTTCCCGGAAGACCTTGTCACGCTCATTCCTCCCGAAAAAGTTGCGTACTGTCGGTCTCGCTGTAAAGGAATTCCAGACCTATATGGAGGAAATGCTCTCACACCAGCGAGCGGGAGTTGAGAAACACGAACATGAAAGCCCAAATTTGATGAGCGCTCTTGTACGAGCTTCCGAGGAAGCCAGGAGGACTCAGGATGAGTCGAGATCGCATCGCCTTGGCCTGAGTGATGACGAGATATTCGGCAACATCTATGTGTTCAATCTTGCGGGCCATGAAACTACTGCAAATACAGTGGCAGCCTCGCTGATGCTCTTAGCCGCTCATCCTGAGTGTCAAGAGTGGCTTGCAGAAGAGATTAATCAAGTTCTCGAAAGTTTAAAGGGTGCAGAGAGCTGGAAATACGAGGTGGTGTTCCCAAAATTACAAAGATGTCTTGCCGTCATGGTAAGTCAGGCCGGCTATCTTCGATTCGATTCAAGTCATCCTGCTAACACGAGGAAGTACGAAACGCTACGTCTATATGGCTCAATTGTCTTCATACCTAAGACGACAAGTTCTCATAGTCAGACTCTAACGCTGAAAGACAGAACGCATGTGCTTCCTCCAAACACCACCATCAACATCAATGTAGAAGGTCTCCATACGGATCCCAGAACCTGGGGTCCCGATGCACTGGTCTGGCGCCCCTCTCGCTGGCTTAGACCCTCACAGCCTGAGAAAGCCACAAACCCAAGGACGAACCAAGAATCTTTTATCGAGCCAGACCCTGGCACATTCACTGCTTGGTCAGATGGACCACGCTCCTGTATTGGGCGGAAATTCGCCCAAGTTGAGTTCGTGGCGATCTTGGCTGCTCTTTTTAGTCAGTATCGAGTACGACCTGTACTGCGGCCAGGAGAGTCGGAAGTAGATGGACAGAGGGAGCTCCAAAGCATGGTTGACAATTCGGCCATATCAGCGATTACGGTGCAGATGAGGGAGCCGAGAAAGAGGGCACTTAGATGGGAGAAGCAGACACTAGATGGATGAGGAGTAGGCTCAGAGTAAGATAATGAAGAGTGTAGCATTCGCTAATGGTCTTCGAGGCAATACTTGTACATACGAACATGAGGACAGAAATCATGTGTGGGGAAACCCCGGGAGCTAGTCCGGCGGCCACCCTTGAAGTAAGCCCTAAGGCACCCGGGAAATTTATTAGGGGCTCGCTTATAGTGATTCCGGCCGATGCCCACCCCTAACTAGGACCTATGGAGAATTCGGAAGCCTTATGTGACCTGCTGGCGCCCTCTTCTCTCTCTCTTCCGAGCTTGCATAACTACCTTACTTTCCAGGAGACCCTGCGGCCAAATTCGATGATTGTGAGGCTTTCACCCTATTATTATGATGACGGAAATGTACGTTCCCGGTTGTCCTGCAGTCATACAACCTCATCCGCCGTATGGGCATCGTCCCTATATTGCGTCTGGTGGTACAAGAATCCACAGACACCCGGGATGGCTGCCTCCAAGGCAAGAAAGCCTCTCAACGTACAGCACCACCCTTGATGATTTCTTCTAAAACAGCCATGCTTGGCGCAATAAGGGTGTGATCTTTGACTGCTGATCATGTACTGGCTTCTTGCTCCCTTTTCCGTGACTTGCATATTCGCCACCTTACTACGTAACATTTCCATCTCTACGGGCGTACCAAATGGAAATAGCAGGTTTCGTATTGGGTCTTGTTTCACATTATCAAGCACGCTTAAGGCTATCTTGGTCTTCTTTTTTTGGCGCAAGTGGTGGAACCTCGGCGGTCTTCATAGGTCTCTTAAACGAAGGTGGTGTGGCAGCCTAAAACATTTGGAACTGCTTGTGACCTGCTCAGCCTTTTGTTGACTTTGAAAACATCAATTTACAAACATCAACTCGAGTCTTCAACTTTCTATCGGCTTTCCAGTATCTAATACTGTAAGTCTTTAGTAATAAGCCTTCACCGGCGTGAAAATTACTTGGTTGCCTTACAACGAAAACAATGAGCCTAACTATGCATAGGGTCCCAATGATGCTCAACTTTAGCGAATGATGCTGTTTGGAAGAATGACGTTAGACAGAAGCCTCTTTGGTCTTCTTTCTCAACAGTGAAACCCATTTTAGTCATCGGACAGCTTTCATCACTGCACTGGATTCCCCTCAACCCCCAGCCCTTACATTCATCCAACCTACGCTAGCCACAAGAGTCTCTCTATCGTAACTGATTCGACTATAACGAGATCAGAGTCATCGAGCAGCATCTATCCCGGTACAAACATGACGACTCCCAGCACCATAGCAAGTGGCCGTCCTAGCTTGTCTACCCGTCATACTCATCATGGCTGTGGGCCATCCGCCAATCAAATATCGCCTTTCAGCTACGAAGGCTACCTTTTTGTACCGTCAGAGCGTCATTCTCGTGAAGATAGGTGGACGTCTGCACAACCGACCAAAATAGCCGTCAGCCAGGGTGATTTAATCAATGAAGTAATCAAGCAACAAAGAAGTGGAAAAACCGCGCTCGAAGAGTTCTGTGGACCACGGGTAGATGATGCTAAACGTGGAATGATCAACAACTTGATCAAGGAAAGAACCACTACCGAATCGGGATGCACGTATACCCTAGCTGCGATCAATATTGACAAAGACTATGTCAGTGACGAAGAGCCGGATTTTGGCGAGATGTCGCTTCGCGATAGCAAATCAAGGAGCAAAGAATTAGAGAAACGAAAGAAGGAGACAAGCTCTATACTCATTATCCTCCAGGGGTCAGTGGTCCACCGCCCTGACCATTTCCCTGCGGATCTTTCTCAAAATTGCAGTCCAAATTCCGCCAAAACCATAGAAAGTCTTAGCGTGGCCGCAGAGAAATTCGTGCCATGGACTGCTCCATGTACACCGACGAGCAGCACACCACTCAGATACATCCCTCTGTCATACCATAATATTGACCCAAATGCGAATAGGAGTGACCAATCATCGGCGCCTCAACAAGTCTACCAGCGCAGTAGTGACAGTCGGACCCGCTCTGAGAGATCGTCCTCGGTGACTTCTTCCGACACAACCAGCTCTTCATCACCCTTAACCCCCACGAGTACCACAAGTAACAACGAATGCTTTGTACCTGTCGATCATGCCAGGAATCACATCCGTCCCCAAGGCCCCCCGTGTCCTTCGGCGCATGCACTGTCAGGCATATCCATGTCTGCGGAGCCAACCACGGAGAAAGTCTTGGATGAGAATGCACGAAAGCAGCAGTCACTGAGAATGAAACACCCGCCTACACAAGCCACTGAATCGGTTCGGCCTTATACTGTCACTTCAAGTAGTACCCAAACCACCATTTCCATCACTGACCCTTGCGAGGATGGCTGGCATGGGACTTTGAACATTCTAAAATGTGGTACGGGCGAGATGGGCCGACCCAGCGCGGCCAATCCTGAACCAGAAAGTGAAAAACTGTCTAGCCTTCCCCCAATTGAGGATCGTACAACTTCAACTCGAGATTTAATAGGCGATGATGATTCTCCGCTTCATCCACAAGTGGCGAGAGCCAAAAGTCCAGATATTATGGAGCGGAAGCCTTCGTGGATGGACAATATGGTTCCAGGTATGTTGCTGAATTAGGTAATCGATTTTGAGTCTTACAAATGATAGTCACTCCTCCACCTGCAGAGGTGGAACCCATCGAGACCGGTCTCGAGAATACCAGTGCTGAGTATTCAGTGACTGAAGACAATAACCCAAAGCGTTCCAACGGGAAGAAAACAGAGCATCAGAATGCGACAAAACGCGACCAACCCGAAGACCAAGAGACTAGCTACCAGCGTCCCATGTGCGACGAGTCTTTGGCCGCCTCACCAATGCCTGCCAGGGAAGGCATCAAAGCTTCTGCATTTGATGCAGAGGCAAAGGGAAGAACCCCACTGAGGCCACAGTACACCGGAGAAAAGGAGTACACGGATTCACCGTCTAGGACATCCGCAGAGAGGCCAGCCAATAAAGCCCGAGATCTTCCGCTCCGGACGTTTGGTAGACTACGGTCGTACGAAAAGCTGAGACCTACAAATCATACCTTAGGGAAGTCACACCAGCTTATAGACCGGCAAGAACGTTATGAAGATATGAAGTACAGTGATACAGACCCAGAAAAAAGCTACGTCGGAACGTCATATCCTGTGCCTTCCTTGGGCAAACCACGCTCGTATGAGAGGATCAGGCCTGAGCGTCCTCCTACCACAAGTGCATCTCAACCTGCAGGGATCCGGAAGCTTTACAGAATCAAGACATACGACGAGACGGATAAGACCCCTCCTAAGCACGTCAAGTTTTCCAAACCACTCGCCTCTTCATCATCGCTTGATGTGCCTGCCGGAAGTACTATATCGTGTCCAGATACACCGCCATCCTCTCCACGGGCCACGCTTGCCAGTGATTCCACAGAAACCCCACGCACAACCAGTCAAGCTACAAGCCGGCCGCCTCTTCCCAGGCAATCGAACTATATACCTGTACACTACTCAGATACCAGGGCCCCCAATCACAGCTCCTCAAAGAACAATAGCAGCAAACAGTCTACAAAGTCAACCAGTCGCGAGGTAAAATCCTCTGACCGCAATCGTGACAAGGAAAATGACAGCTATAGTAGCTGTAAACCTGATAATAACTTGGACAGCGAGCCGAAGACCAACGAAACCACATGGGCTTGCTGTTACAAATCCTGTGATCGGCACCTTCGTCCGTACGCCACATATGAAGAAGCCCAGAAGCACGTACGCAATGCGCACAAACGGGATCATACTGGAAGTGAGTGAGGTCGCAGAGACCAATGACTCAGATGTTACTAACGCGTGCTATCAATATTCCAGAATTTCTTCTTCTATAGGCCCATAACAGTTAAGCATTTCGGCGCATAAGGTAATATTTCGGATTTGTCAGCAGCATGTTCATATCGAATTGAGACCTTAGGCGGATCAGCCGTTCATCCACGCGCTGACTGAGCACCGAGAATGACCCTGTCACGGGACCTTGGCCCCCAAAGCAAGCTTGTAACATCCCTCGGAGAGTCAGAAGTTCACGCCGTGCGTTGTGTCATATAGCATCCATCCTCAGCACAAATGTTCCCCAGCTGATTGTTTCCCTCATTTTCACCTCTTGTCGGAAACCAATCTTCTTAGAGGTCGTCCTCGCAAGATGTGCTTATAAAGCGATACCTTCCATTCGATCACTCAAACGTTTCTCAAAAGGACGCCCAGGGGTTTAGCACCACGTCTCTGGAAATATTTCAGTGCTTGATCAAATTCTCGAAAAAACATATACGCTACGTAAAGATATTGACATTCTCCAGATCCCTTTCTAGCCCATCTGACCTTATCATCTAGTCGTTTACACGCCTTTATCTCGTTCCTTCACGGCTATAGTACACTTCGAAGTATGGGCAACCTCCAAGGCTCTTGGATCAACAGCCGAGCTTTTTATCAACTTTTGTCGCGCCTAACAATGTTTGCGCCTAAAGATATGCTGCATGCATAAAGTCAAGGTACGGCAATGAGGTACATACAATATGCGATAAAGTCATGGGTATGATCTTTCGCGTGTGAGAATTTTGGTTTATCGCGACGAGTGGTACTTGCAGCGCCCGCGCTCGTGCCATCCAGGGCACAAAATGCGTGGTTATTCGAACTTCGCAGCTTTCGCACTAAGAGTCCTATAGACTACTATCAGAGTCTAACACCGCCGGTCGATCAATGATCCTTGACGCGTTTGTGCTCTTCCTACAATCTGCGGAGTTTGTTTTGCGCAGTAATGTTCTTTTCAACCTTCATCATCACCACCGTTCTCTGCTCCCTGAGACTTAGTATAACAGCTGCGGCTATCCCTGTGGCGACTGATGCCTTTATCATCCCAGTTGGACTACAACAGTCCAACAACGACACTCATCCTTCAAACATCACTAGTCTAAATGGCCTCCAGTCGCTCAATCTCATACAAATCGTAAATTTCACGTATGCAACGCTTCCCCCCGTGTATTGAACAACCTACTAATCCCCCTCAAAAACCAGCTCCACTATAAACGACATCTACCGCTACACCGTCCCCGGCACCAAATACACCCTCTTCATATCCGACTGCACCACCCGCCTCTCCCCCACCGCCCTCAAAGCCACCTTCCTCCAAGGCATCACCACCATCGACGCCGAAATCGATCAAGGCCGCGGCGCCCTCGAACCCGATTTCTTCAGCGCATACGTAGATCCTATATTGGTGGAATGGCATTCATCCTCATCCTTCAGTGATTATCGATGCCCGTATAATGATTTGCTGCATCTGTGGAAAGCGCTGAGGCTTGTGTTGTTGGATAAGACGAGAAGGTTTCCGGCGTGGTTGTATGCGAGGGAGTGTAATTGTAACGTTAATTGGAATGGGATTCCGGGGGAGACGGAGTCGGTGGGGATTTTTGTTATAGATGACAAGGAGGGGAAGGGGGGGTTGTTTGGTGGTACGGCTGGTGGGGGGTTGAATGTGTCTGTTGGTACTGGGTGATGAGGGATGGATGTGAGAGGGTTGCTGGTGCCAATTTGAATTCTCTGGGATTTTAGAGATGGCGGTATGCGAACTTCGGCTCAAGCAACGGTATTCCTGATTGCAGGTGGATATAGCGGTCAGGGAGTGGTGGAGAGCGAGACTGATCGGAACAACCTAGATCGTATAAAGAACATATTGGGTGTAAGGTTTAGGCCATGCTCATCAACGCATCTGACGATCATATAGATAAGCCGCGGAAAATGGTCTCCATCCAAGCCACCTCCTATAGTCTCGTACAATGCATCTATAACCGATGACTCATCAGATAAGGCAGTGATCATCCAACCCAACGCCTTGCGCTTTGAAATATCCGTATCCAAGGCCCCATCTGAGCCCACTCTTCAGTCTTTTCGTCAGGTAGCCAACTGCTTACTCCAGAAAGTATAGTCCTCTCAACATGTGGCATCAATGCTAGGACCCTCCCATCTGGACTTCTGACACCAGCAATCCCAAGGGGGCTGCCGTTTGGGTTGGCAGGGTATTGCTCCGTTGGCTTCAAGTAATTGTCTACATAGCGTATTGACACTTGGTTGTGAGCTAGGAGCTGCTCCGCTGCGTCAGTTTGTGGTTCTGTAGCGAATGAAGCTCGGCCTTCTCCGTGAGCTGTGACGATTGGCATTGTGGCTGGAAGCGAGTCAGCAGTCACTTAATAGAAGATGTTACGAGATCGACTTACTGCCAGCCATGCCGTGCAAGAACACCGAAGGTGCTCGAGCATTATCGAGAACCTCGACCATACATACCCGAGCCTCGTACTGCTCGCTAATATTGCGAGCGAAGGTTGGCCAGTTGTGAGCTCCGGGTATTAATTCCTTAAGGCGACTAAGGAATTGACAACCATTACAGACACCTGAAACCAGCTCAACACCGTTTCAAAGTCAAAAGGAGTAGAAATTGCATACCCAACGCAAAGGTGTCCTTGCGTGCGAAAAACTCTGAGAATTGTGCACGAGTCTCAGGATGGAGTAGAACTGATTTAGCCCAACCTTGGCCAGCCCCGAGGGTGTCACCAAAACTAAATCCTCCGCAGGCCGCAAGACCTGATAACGATTAGCTTGCTTCTGGTTCGGAATTGTTGATACTACCTTTGAAGGCGGCCAATGAAACACGCCCAGAGAGAATGTCCGTCATATGGACATCTACCGACGAGAAGCCTGCAGCATCGAAGGCGAATGCCATCTCTGCATGACCATTGACGCCTTGCTCACGCAGTATAGCTACTCGGGGACGAGACCAGCGGTTTGAAAGACTTGTCATGAATGGGATCACATTGGCAGAAGGTTTGAAAGTCAGGTTATAGGAAAGGCCTGGGTCGGAGGAGTCGAGAATGGAAGCATACTCGGCGTCGGCGCATTTGGGATTGTCTCGCAGCCGCTGCATCTCATGAGATGTTGCTGACCACCGCTGCTGAAGGACGCTACGGTTGGCTTGGTACACTAGCGTCGCGCCGCGATAGATGGTAAGATCCTGATCAGAAGCTTTTGGTACGCTACCAATTTTCTTGATAAGGCCACTAGGGGGTCCACAGGTGGCAAATGCTCGATGAAAGTTGATCTCGTCTTTCTTGCGGACTTGGAACACCTGCAGCAGCGATTAGGATCTCTTCGCCGCAAGGTGATTGGATATATTCACCGCTCCGAGCTCTTCGTTGAACAGCGTTTCAACAATATTGGCTGTATCCGCACTTCGACATAAGTCATCCAGCATAATACACATTCCACACCTGCCAGCAAACATCATTTCAACAAGGGTCGTAAATAAACCGCCATCAGAACGATCGTGATACCTGAATATAGTCTTAGTTTTGTCAACCCGCGTAATTTGAATAGATCCTTACGCAAGTACAATGCCGAACTCATGGAGCTGGTCTATAGCGTCGAAGTAATCCTTCAGAAGTTGCACATTATGCACATCAGGAACAGAATCCCCAATCTGATCTCCAAAGACCTGGGTAAGAGCTGAGCCACCGAGATTTTTACGCCCTTCGGCAAGGTCTACAAACAGCAAGACGGTCTCTCCAACCTCTTCTGGACGGCGCAGGGTAGGTGTCCAGGTGCGTCTGATGTCAGAGACTAGGGCAAAAGCTGAGATTATCAACGATAAAGGAGCAGTGACTTCTTTAGCTTCATTAGACTTTGTATCGGTCCAGCTTGTTTTCATCGACATGCTATCTTTGCCTACTGGAATGCTGATGCCAAGCTCGGGGCAGAGTTTCATGCCGATGGCTTCCACAGCCTCATACACTGTGGCTAATTAGTCGAAAGTGCGTTGCAGTAAATTGAAAGGAAGAGCCTACAGGCGGCACCCTCTCCAGGATGTTTGCTAGCGGCCATCCAGTTGGCTGAGAGGCATATCCGCTCTAAACCGTTGTGCAAGTGGGCAGCAGCGATATTCATGAGGGCCTCTGCGACAGACATTCGTGCAGAAGCGGCGGGAGACATAAGTGCTATAGTAGGCCTTTCACCCATTGCCATGGCTTCTCCCGTCTTGATGCCTAGAGTGAGCGAGGTTGCTGTCACGCCACAATCAGCTACTGGAGTCTGCCATGGCCCGACCATTTGATCTCTCGCGGTTAGCCCACCGACCTAAGATAGGAGAGGTCAGTCACTATCCGTAGATAAGGCACAGACGGATTCTTACTGTCCGATCACCAATCGTGATTAAGAATGATTTCGAACCAACAGCAGGCAGTGCGAGGACCCGGTGTACTGCCTCGTCCAGAATGCCCCTAGAAGTCTTCGACATGTATGTTGCAAGGCTACTATCAAATGCGGGGAGCAGTAATCTTCTCGATTCGACAGTCCTCGAGATTTTTGGTGCTTTTCCAAACAAAACTGACATGGGAAGATCAATTGGCTTTGGAAACTCTTTTGACTCTCGGTCCAAGAGAATAAGTCTTTGCTCGTCGTGCCCTTTTCCTACGATAGAGAATCCGCATCGTTCTCTGATGGCCGCCAGTTTGAACGTGTTCATGTCATCTTTAGAGACATTGATCACGTATCTTTCTTGTGCCTCGCAGCACCATATCTGCATTGGACTCATGCCTCTATCAGCATTGTCTATCTCTCGAAGCTCGAAAGTAGCCCCGGCAAGGCCGGCATCATGTACCAGTTCAGGCAGGGCATTCGATAGACCACCTGCTCCAACGTCGTGTATGAATTTGATAGGATTGTCGGGTCCCATAGCCCTGCAAGCATCAATGACTTCCTGTGCTCTTCTCTGAACTTCTGCGTTGCCCCTTTGCACGGACGCGAAATCCAAGACTTCAGAACCCTGACCAGATGATTGACTGGAAGCTGCGCCTCCCCCAAGTCCAATAAGCATAGCGGGTCCACCCAATACGATGATATAAGAACCGGGTTCTACGATGCTCAGGTCTTTTAGAGCATGCTGGGGGCGTACGGTCCCTACACCACCAGCGATCATGATTGGTTTGTGGTATCCTCTGAGTTCTGCTTTGTCATTGCCAACTGGTACCTTCGTCAGAAGGGTCCTGAAATAGCCCGTAATACACGGCCTCCCAAACTCATTGTTGAATGCTGCACTACCGATGGGTGCTTCAAGCATGATATCTAAAGCACTTGCTATGTGTTTTGGCTTGCCTTCATCGCGCTCCCAGGGCTGCTCGAAGCCGGGAATCAGGAGGTTGGAGACGCTGAAGCCGCAAAGACCGGCTTTCGGTTTTGAACCACGTCCAACAGCACCCTCATCGCGGATTTCTCCGCCTGACCCAGTAGCGGCGCCAGGAAACGGGCTAACAGCCGTTGGATGATTGTGTGTCTCTACTTTAGCAAGATAATGTACAATTTCTGTGGTGTGTCTCCAGTCACCTGTGAAATTTGAAGGCCCCCAAAAGCTTCCACCAGTACCTTCAAGGACGGCAGCATTATCGCTATAAGCGCTGACAACATGGTCTGGGTGCTTTTCATGTGTGTTTCGAATCATTTGGAAGAGCGAATATGGCTTCTTAATGCCATCAATGGTCCACGAAGCGTTGAATTGCTAATTTGTCTCAAGGTCAGTATCAATTCCATGGCTGTGAAAGCGTGGATTGCAGAGGCTGGTTCAACAGTCTAATGGAAAGCGAAGGGTTTGGCAGAGTGCCTCCAATGCTAAATTGATGTGGATCAGGAAGGACCGACTCGCTGAAGCTACGCACCTTATGTCGACAATGCTCCGAGTTTACTTGCGCAAACATGAAGAGTTCGGTATCGTAAGGTGATCTATTTAGCGAACGATAGGAATTGATCAGATACTCTATCTCTGAGTGGTCCAAGGCTAAACCTAAAGACCTATTGACTTCTTGAAGTGCTTTGTAAGGATCACTATCATTCTCAAAGAGAGAAATGACCTTGGCTGGGGCAGGTACGCCTTCCGCAAACATGGCTTCCAGGTCAGGTACATGTGTACTTATTGTCTCCGTCATTTGATCATGTAATAGTCGAGCGGCTTCATCAGTGCTGTACTCCTTCTTCGAAACAAGAGTAAACATTGTACCTCTTTCTACACGTCTGATGGCGTTCCCAAAGCCGCAGACCTGTGCTACACTTGTCGCTTTTGAACTCCACGGACTGATTGTGTTCACTCTCGGCGTGACAAAAAGTGTGGTAACAAATTCGTCATCTGCAGCATCCTCCTCCTCAAATGATTGCTCGCCGTATGAGAGAAGCTGGTCCAGCGCTTGACGGTTGTAATTTGGAGCCTCTCCATTACCTTCCTTGCCACGCAAAGCCACGTAATGCACGTATCTGGCTCGAACTTCATTGACGCCAAGCCTGTCCGCGAGAAGCCGTCTGCGGAAGTCTGAAAGTGCACTCGATCCCAGGCATGTTAAGTATTGGTCCATGGCTGCGTGTCGATGAGAGATGGCAACCAAAACACTGAATATATCCAAAGACCGATCAAATTACTACGTCTCCCACCACGCAAATACAGTAAGTGGAAAAATAGAAAGGCTCCAGAAGGTAGCCAGATAGATGAAGATGAGATGATTCAGCAAGTCGCCCTTCCAGACCTAGGTTGGGATCTATCCTTGGGGTCCGTGAGCATCAACGACGGACCAGTACCATATTTAATAATGTAAAGTCCAGGGAAACCACTGCCATGCAGGCTTGGCGGGTAGCTTTGCTAGGTCTACTAGGTAGTAGTAGACTCATGATAGATCAAGAAATTCTCTTGCTTATTTTCACAAATTGCCAATATCTTACTTTTAAGAAGGCCCACATTGAGAGAATTTGGGCCTTATAACCGACTTCTTATCTCCTAGCGCGAACGCGTTATCTTAACGCGCCACTTAGGTACTCTCTGGAAAATGCCATTGCCAGCATCTGAGCTCTCTGGCATCCATTGTGCGAAATGACTCTATGCTATCCTAGGGTAGTGTTTGCAAATTGGTACTATTGGAGCCTTTAAATGTCCACTACACTCAATTGCAATCCGGCGGACCCATGCATGAGCACGAAGTTACTCGTCCCTGCTAACAAGCCTGCAGGAATTTACAATGAATTGCGGTCCCTCACGACAGCTCTGATGTCCTACCAAGGCAACTCCATACCCTCCCTGTGCCAGAACCTCCCCGAGTCCTCCATGCCCTTCTCCATCAATACCTTCCACAGCTTCTCTGCTGCCTCTTCCGGCTCCACAGCTTCCTTTACCTGTTCCATTCTCTCACTAGGGACCAAACCAGTCTTGACATAGCCAGGATGCATAAGCACAACCACGACACCCTTCTCCTTCAGATCTACAGCCATGCTTTTCCCCACACTGTTCAAGGCGGCTTTGGATGCCCGGTAGGCATATGAACCGCCGGAGCTGTTGTCAGAGATTGAGCCAACGCGAGAGGACATGAGGCCGATGCGCGGGTGGGGGGATATGAGCAGAGAGGGTAGGAGAGCTTGGGTGAGGAGCAGGGGCCCAAAGGTGTTGGTTGAGAAGGTCTTTAGGAGGGTGGAATAGGTGGTGGTTGCAAGTGCATCCTCTTCGGGGGGTGCCATCACACCTGGGAATATAGATCAGCGGCCGTGGGCCTGAGGATCAACACTCAAGTAGTGGCGTCAAGAGAGAATTACCAGCAATATTGAGGAGAAGGTCCAGTCGCTCATCCTTAAAGTGCTCCGCGAAAGACTGAATTGAGCTCTCGGAGCGGAGGTCACACTGATAGTTCTTGCATCCAAGCTTCTGCATTTTGTTCGCCAACAACCATGTCAATAGCATGGACTTCATAACCCTGTAAGACCATTAAACATAGACTAGACATGATACCTCATATATTACCTCTGTAACAAGGATTTTCGCAAATGCATGGCCAATACCAGAATTGGCTCCTGTTACTATAGCTGTAGGAGTCATGTTATAAAAGACACAATTGGCTGTAAATTTTGTTGTACGGTGTTTTGTCCAAAGGAGTTGGGATTGGCCATTTCGTCATGATTACACCAGAGAGAAGGAGAGGCTTGCAGAGCAACGCCTTGAAATGAGTACACCCAGGGGTTCAGCTTTATTTGTAATCAAACTATTACGACCTGGAACAGCTCCTTTGTGGAGAAGTCGAGCATCTGCGGCCCGTTCATGAGAGTAAATCCTGCTATAAGGTATGAACAATGTTATCAAGGACACAATTGAGCAGCATATCCTGCTATCCATGATACTATTCATGATAATGCTTGGTTCTCCTATCCTTGAATCTAGTGACCACAAGAGCTATCTGCAAGCACGCCAGTTGAATGTATGAAAACCTTGGACCTTTCATAAACCGCTCAATTTTCATGCAAGACCTTCGCAAATGACTCCGCAGCTCTCTCAGGCTTGCCATCCTCCAGCTTCTCTTGACCCAGCTTCTGCTCACTGAACGCCTTAGCGTACGGATTAAGCCTCAACAGCACCTGCCTGTTCTTAAGTGGGTTCTTTTTCTGCACGCCAGCCCTCTTCGTCCTTGCCTCTCCCTTGGCTGGACGTACAACAGCTTGCACTTCGGAGGAGTTAATGAGACGGCTGATATCGGCGTTGTGAACAGTGTTGGAGGGAAGTAGGAAGTCTTTCTTCAGAGCAGATGGAGTAGTTGTAGAGCCGTAGATCTCGTCGAGGGCGGCGAAAGCGGAAGAAGTCCACACAATGAAGCGGCCCAAGTGACCGCCAGGTGCGAGCTGAAGAAGGTTGAGGGCAAAGACCGAGGATGTCTCAACACCAGGAATATTGCGGAATGCACGAACAAGCTCTTTACCATCTTCATGCGGGTTATAGACTACCAATGGACCTCGTCGCTGGCGATGACGGCGGCCACGCAGCTTTCCCTTGCCAGCACGCAGCTTGCGAGAGGCATATACCTTATCAACATCAGGACCCGCACCAACTGCCTTAAGAAGTTTTAGCGCTGCAGAGGTCTTAGCGATAGCGGCGGCCTCGAAGGCTTTAGAGTGGACGACGAGGGGGACTTCTGGGACAGTCGAGATCTGGTGGCCACGAGCGAGGAGGAGGGAAGGAACAGAAGAAGCTGCTAATGCAGAGGTCGTCGCAAAGCGCCTTTAGTGTTGTCAGTAAGAGAGTTCCTTTAGCTCCATAATTGAAAGACGTACTTCTGACCCAGATTGATCTTTTGATGCCACTTTCTCCATACTTTGGTAGGTGCGAACATACGCCCCGAACGACACATGTTTCCGAAGGCGGCCTGACCAGCGCGATGCGTACCACCGCCAGAGACACGAGGGATACGAGCGACAGCACGACCTATTGTGATCAATATCAGCCAATTGCACTCCCCTGGGTGTGGTTGTAGCAGCTTCGGGTTGGATTTCCTCACCAGTTCCCCAGGACTCAGCGGAGGTCTGATGACCAGCCTTTTCGCTCACTGCATATGGCTGTCTCTTATTCTTGGCCATTCCGGCATGTACTGTCCTAGAACACCGTCAGCGTAGCCCATAGTTGAGTTGGACTTATGTCAAGAGGCCTTACTGTACAATGTCTGGGCGAATTGGTGCTTTGAACACTGCCGGCAGCGGATGGGTTGACCCACTGGGTGTGCCATCGTGCGATGCAATGGTCACTGTAGGACGAGTCGCCATCCTGGCTGTTGTGGTTAGCAGTTGAGTTCGTCTACTGAATGTTCGCCGTGGTAAGTTTGGAAAAGAGTTGGCGATGCTGTGTGGCCGGCGCTACGTCTAGAAGGGTTTGGTGGCATCTTAAGCGAGCGCTACTAGCGCCCGCATTTTCTGCGCAGGCCTGACCTTGAAGATTGTTGGAGATTTCTCTCCGTGGATTCTTTATGAAAATTCCAATATCAGTCAGAGATTCCCATTATGCTCTCACATGGACCCATAAACCCAACCTTGCACAATGCTACGAGAACGCCCGCTCCCGTTGCAAGAGAATACTGTTGATACAGACTACGTGGACTCGTTGCTTTCATTCATAACGTCCTCAGACTTATTTCAAAGAGTATGTGGGGGTATTCACATCTTGGACTTTTTGACGCAGGAACCGGACCTATACAATACGGTATTACCGCAAGCATGGACTGAATGGTTTCAATTACCTGAAGTGTCTGATATTCTTGACCTTTTCTTAAGAGAGGACATTACTGTTATTGAGACTCTTGTAGCTTTAAATAATGATTCTTCTAGAAGACAGAACGACACTTTACCTACATGGCGTGGTCTCCCTTGCCCTCCTTCAAGCTTACTGAATTACGTGCATGCGATCCGCAGGCATTCTCTGCTTAGGAATTTCAAGGGGTGTATTCGGAGAACGAGTCCGAATTTCTCTGCGAGCCATGACACGCTTCCCCGACATGTCGCAGTAGGAATGAAACCCAAAAAGATCCACGAAGTCGAAAACTTTGTTCAGTACATTGATAATATGATAGCAGATATTGACAAGTCTATCACTCAACCAATCTCACATATTGTTGATTTTGGCTCAGGTCAAAATTATCTCGGACGAGCATTGGCAAGTCCACCTCATAACAAAAGGGTTGTCGCCGTGGAGAGTAAGGAACACAACATTAAGGGCGCCAAGGATATGGACATTACTGCAAAGTTGGTTGAGAAAGAGAAGATCATACGCAACAAGAAGCAATTTCGGATGGGAGTCCAAACCGAAGATAGGCTACAGCCGTTGGATGGGACCCCAGGAACTGCAGAATCCGCACTCTATGTCCATTCCCAACATCAGTCCGCATTCGATGCACCCAAAGTAGACGGCGAGGAGGGCAATATCCAATATGTTGAGACTCGTATCGAAAACGGAGATTTGTCGACAGTCATTAGACAGATACAACCTGTTCACTCTCCAAATAATTCAACACTTCCATCTGACCCAGGGTTGATGGTTATCTCTCTCCACTCCTGCGGCAATTTGATCCACCATGGACTTCGATCCCTCATATTGAATCCAACTGTCAAAGCAGTTGCCATGATAGGATGCTGCTATAATCTGGTCACCGAAAGATTAGGGCCGCCTACTTTTAAATTGCCATCCTTAAGATCTTCCAACTTACGGCTTAATCAGACTTCCTCCGCTTGTGACCCGCATGGCTTTCCCATGTCGGAACGGTTTGCAACATACAAACATCCGCATGGCGAAGGTATTCGCTTTAACATTACCGCGCGGATGATGGCTTGTCAAGCACCACATAATTGGACTGCTATAGATTGCGAGTCTTTCTTCACAAGACATTTCTACCGGGCCCTACTTCAGCGTATATTTCTAGACCGGGGCATTGTAGAAAAGCCAACGGATTCAACAAATACCGCTGAAGGGAGTCCCCAGGGCTGGACTGGCGCTGGTCCTAGTCTCACAATCGGGTCTCTGCGCAAGGCATGTTATGCATCGTTCACGGCGTACGTGCGCGGAGCAATTGCCAAATTAGCAGAAGATCAAGATCACGGAGCTAGGATTACAGAGCAAATGAAGGGTCTCACGGACGAGGAGATCAAGTCATATGAGGAGAAGTACAAGTATAAGAAGAAAGAGCTCAGCATCATTTGGAGCTTGATGGCATTCAGTGCGAGCGTCGTGGAGTCTACAATTGTTGTAGATAGATGGATGTGGCTTAAGGAACAGGAAGAGGTCGAGGATTGCTGGGTGGAGGCTGTATTCGACTACAAACAAAGCCCACGTAATCTAGTGGTCGTGGGGACTAAGAAATCTTAAATGCAAATGCTATTCGCCTGTGAATCGCTTCTGTCACAGCTTCTGGCCTTGGAACATGAAAGACCAGCATCTGCTTAGGCCTTCATCTCAGGTCTTTTTTGAGCTTAATACAATGTTCTGCTCATTTTCAATACCTGGATGTTCGCTCCGATTGATGGCCAATACGGATACTGAACTGACGCTCTCGGACTTCGTGATTGCGACCTTTCCCTTTCGCGCAGAATGGGAATATTCTAATGTTGAATTGTAATCACCCGAAGGACTTTGTATGTTAATTCTTATCCCACGTGAATTCCTCCAAGCTGATTGGTCTTTGTCTTAGGGTGATACAACGGCTTGAAATGGGTGACACGCGCCAAGACGTAAGAGAATGGAGCATAAGTCATGCATAGAAAGCTGACACCTGACCAGTTATTACTAATAATACCCTTAGAAACAAAAGTTCTAATGGTTCCTGACCCTTCATTATCATCCACTACTTCATCAGTGTTTGTTAAGAGATATATGCTGCTCTGAAGTACCTTAATAAGTATTGAAACCCGAGTTCAATAACACCCCTCCAACCTCTTAGGTTTCGAACCCTGACTTTCACCTTCCGGTCTGATCCAGTCGATCCAACAGCCAAGAGACAGCATTACACAACAACTACTTTTAGCGAGGACAGTGCGCAGTGTTCCTACATTTGTCGTTATTCTCTCAGTCGTATCATGCTCCCTGCAGCACAAATGAGCCACCCAGAGGTGGCTTTCTACGAGGGCCAAGAGATGAATAGCCCGACAGCATCCCAAGTTCCTATGGAGCCTTCGAACCTCTCGCACAGTCCTCTGCCCAATCCTCCACCTACATCAGGAAATAAACGACGTCGGTCCTCATCATCGCCAGAGTCAGTTCGAAAGCAACAATCGCTCTTACCAGAGCCTGCACCTACACCTGAACCTCTCAAGCCCCTACTAGCAGAGAGTAATTGGCATTGCTCCAATTGTGGGAGGCCTTGCTGGGGTTGCTTTTCCCGTCCTGAGGTCCCACGGGACCTTGCAAGTCTAAACGAAGAGGAGGATATCGATCGGCTGAGGATGGCTTCGGCGCCCCCCACCCCTAGCGAAGGTGCCTATTCTGCACAATCCGGCACTACTTCCCCTTTACGGAACAAGAAAAAGCATTTCCTTGACTGTGGCCTTACATATGTTGGGCTTAAGGATAAGGATTTCGAAACTAGAATTCTGGACCCTTTAGGAGTGTTTATCGGCACTGCGCGATCAGTCAAATTTGAGCCAAGCCAAATATTCGGCAGTGACTTATCGGAACCGAAGTCTCGCGTAATCATTAAGATCAAGGAAGACAAGTTAGAAGAGGTTAGGCAAGACTTCGAGGAATACGAGGAGCGAAAATATGACGAGCACACACTGGCTACAATCTGCAATGATTCCATTGTACTACGTGATCGATTCGTTAGCACACCCTTTGTTAGCCAGGATCAAAATATAATGACGTCTAGTAGTCAGGGTCACGATATGACGACGTCCGTTAGCCAGGATCAAAAAATGACGATTTCTGTTAGCCAGGATCAAGATACAATGACCTCTGTTAGCCGGCTCAAAAATATAAGGACGTCTGTGCGGAGAGATAAGTGGAAGCCCAAAAAGAATGGCCCAAGTATTCCGGCGGGCGGGTACATATATGATTGGGACATTGAGCCGGATGTTACCTATAGTGTATCGATCCGAATGTTCGATCTCGAGCATCGTAAGGAACTAATCAAGGACCAAAACCACCCTTGGCTTGCGGAACGTTTTGCCGTGTCTCCATATCTGACGATTGAGTACAAATGCACAGAGAAGACCGGCAAATACAGCGATGCGAAGTATCAGAATACTGTGGCCTCCATTCTTTGGCTACATCAACGCAAAGAGCTTCGCCAGGAGCTGGGTCTCCCACACGATGACCTAAAGCATTTCTCCATCACGTTCATTGACGCGCGCTTCACCATTTGGGAAGCTCGTTTCAAAGATGATTCGTACTATATACAGTATCTCTCACGTGGGGATCTTACAACAATAGATGGTCTCAAGCTCTACATCGAATGGAACAATGCTATTCACTCCTGGGGCCTCGGCGCCAATGCCGACTCTTTCAAGAACGACATATTGACCCTATTTGAAGGTCGGCGCGGTCAACAGCCTTTCCCGACTCCACCCAGTACACTCTCTCCAGCGGATGCTCCTCAGCAATCTGGTGCAGTCTAACGCAAGCGCATGGATACTGAGGAAGGAAGCGCTGAGAAAGAGGTGGTCTTGAAATTTCAATCTTTGTAACGCGATGTATTCTATTGGAGATAGTACCGCTTTTGTTTTGTCTGTTGGAAACGTCGCATCAAATATAGAGTAGTACGGCGTTGTTTCATTACTATATAACGACACTGATGAATGAAGTAACGCTTTTTGCACGGCCCACATCCTTTGATATACCTGAACAATATGGCACTGTCCTGTTCTTCTCCACTGATCATTGAATCTGGCTTTTATTGACCCGAATTTGGAGGTATCAACCAATACGACGCGGCCAGGGGCGAGCCATCGATATCGTACGAGCTCGAATTGGCCTACTCATATCAGCGTATTTAAGTAACTGTGCGCCTGATGCTGATAAATATGAGAGAGAAGAAAGGACATTGATTATTACATTATCACTACACCTTACGTCTATGAAAAGATAGCGCCACTCTTTATGCCTCTGGCTCCCAAAAAAGGTAACAGTTGCCGTCGAACCCTACTTTCGTTTCTTATATAATATTATAATACCGTTATATTTAAACACATAAATTTTATAGCTTTGAAATTAAACATAGATCGATGGAAAAAAGTGATATTTCTACATTACATAGTAAGGATTTCTATAAAGTATACAGCGTTACGTTCGCATATACATGAGGTCACGACCTCAAAACCTTCATCGCATGATCATAGCTCAGACCTTCGAGGGATCAGTCGGCACAGTCTTCTCAACCAACTTCGCATCCGTCTTCTTCCTCGCCTCCATCAACTTCCCCACAAACCCATCATCCCCAGACTTATTCTCCTGATGATCCCACTCCTCGTCATGCCTTGTAATCAACCCACCCTGATCAAAATGTAGCGTCACTTTCGAATTAACCGTCTTCTCGGTTCCTTTGCTCTTGAGTGGAATTGGGCTCTTGAAGACGTAATGCTGTGTCAGGTTCAAGGCCAGGGCATTTGGTGGCGCGTCGGCTAGTACATCGCATTTCTTGGTTATGGATTCGGCGAAGAGCTTGGGCATGCCGTTGAATTGAGACCTGATGCTGTCGATGCCTTCGGCGATGCTAACGGGGTCGTGGAAGACGGCGCTGGGAGCGTAGTGTGCGTAGGACTTTTCGGTAGGTTTGGCTTGGTAGAGAAGGAGGATGTCGTCAATGATGCGCTTCTCGGCGGAGGTGGGCTCGCGAGTGGCGTGCGTGCCGACTGAGGATGTGGTGGCCATGGTGTTCGTATTTGCTGGGTAGGTTGAGGTACGTTATATGGCTATCTTTCGTTAAAGAGATAAAAGAGCTTTTAGAAAGAAGACATGTTTTGAGGCAAGGACCACACTTATATACGCAGCCAAGATGCCATCGTCACAGTGCTTCTCTATGGCGATGATCTGACATCACCATCTTGTAGCACATATTAGCGCCTTGAGATGTGCATCTGTTGGCTCACGACTCATCGTACTCGTGTAGACCATATGGCTGGGAATGGCTGTCAACGATTAATGACATACTCTTTCGAACTGCAATATCTAATGGCTCAGGAGCAGCTTGTGTGTTCTGGCAGCTCGACGTAATACCAAACGGTCTAACCATATTTGGAATTAGCGTGTTATTTTGCAGACCAAAGTTCCATCGTGGCGTGTTGTCAAGAAACTCCATACTGGAAGCAGCGACAAGGAGTGCGGCAGGCGCTAACGTGTTATGACATGACACGTCTTTGAACATGTCAAGATTGTAGTGGAGTATGCGGCGAACTCGGATTGAGATATATGCTTCGCCTCCCGCACATCTTAGATGACCCAGGAGATGGTTCTCCAATCTACCCTTAGGAGGAGGATTGAGCCAACAGCACCACCTTATTGGGTGGTCATTGCCGGTGCTCTCTGCATTGAGGAGTGACCCTTTGTCCGGTTTATAATGGCATTCTGAATCTTTCCTTTCATTGAGATGAAAGGCGTCTACGATCTATTATCTTCCATGAGATCTGAATAGCTACCATTGTCCACAAACCTAACAATGAAGCCCTATATTAAGAGCTTGAAGGTCGCACGTGGGTTCCTGCAGCACCCAGACCCGTTGCAGCACAACAAAGAAGCCTGGAACCAACGCCCAAAGCGTAATTTCGTTACCGCAATCTCTATTCAAAAGAAAGTTCGCATCGCAATGGCAGGCTTTATTGGATCATTTCAGAAGCTATTATCAAAGAAGTGTGTTTCTCTACGAAGACTATCCTCAAAGCGCAGCCGAGCGAGGCGCAATTCAGAAATGAGGGGCATATTAGTTTCTACAATTGATCCCCCGCGTCTAGCATACCCTGAGACCTCGGGAATACTGATACAGGCTCCTAGAAATTGGCATGAGGAAGTAAAGCGTTATCTCGGAAGACACTGTGACTGCTGCAACGGAGAACCGATGGCAAGGCGGGAGCGGGATGCGCTTGAGACCTTCATCTGGGATGAAGAATTCCAAGACGCTGAGCTCGAAGTGGAGATCGTACATCAAGGCATTGATCTGCAAAGCCCCTGAAGCCCATTTTCCGAAGACGACTGGTGAGTGAAATTCTTCATTGAGCATGTATCAGACTTTCATAGTATGTATCATCAAATCAAGACTAAGTTTTGAAATCACATGTATTGAAAGATCTACTTTGCATGTATATCTAAACTGCCTGTAAGCTAATTGAAAGCAGCAATTAGGTGCCCACATGGCACACATGGCAAGGCTAATTGGAAGGATCGCAGACGAAATCGCACAGAATTAGTTACCGTCGAACCGCTACTCTCTGCGCAAGAGCGGCGTCCCCTTCAAAATCACACGTTGAGTCCATTTTGATGTTCTTCTTTGAACGGTAGACAACCGTATCCAGGCTGGATCCGCGCCAGACCTGCCACGGAATTAGACTCTCAGCCGAGTCACTGCTTCCTGTTGAATCAGCCCGAAGGTCAACGTTTCTCCTCCAACTGGGAAAGAGACTGTTCTCCCAATCACGGCCGTTGGCATCCCTCCAATAGGGGTGTCTGCGGCATCGCGAAACTAGGCTTGGTATTGAGCATTTGGAACTCAGCTGTTTTGCGTCATGTAGGCGCTGCAGGTACTCGAGGATCGTAATCGTGGCTGCTGGCTGGGACTGGGACGGTCGAATTGCTTGGGGGAAGGTACCCTGGTGTATGAAGAAGATTTGCCCTTTATTGGTTTTATTATCTCATGGTTTCCAATTTTCGTCCACTAGACCAGAGAAAGCACCCAAACTCGCCACATGGCCAAAGATCAGTTCCTGATACCCACTTGAAGGGGACGAGGTGGGGTTCTTACCTGGCCATTCGAAGCAGGACGCACGACAAATAATCTACTTGAAGCATCGTATGGACACTAGTATACCAAAAAACTTGCTTTCTCACGCAGGATAGAACAAGAAATGACCTGATAACATTTAAAGGAGGAAAGCTGACGTGACACGCGTCGCACCGTCTCAGCCCGCTAGCAAAGTATTAATGAGCCTCGTTGTCATCTGGTTCTAGTGCATAAGTCACTCTACACCTGCGAGTAGCTATCACTGTGTTTCACCTTGCTAATACGATTTGTTCGTGGGTCGAGCCCCCTGATTTTGACTGATTGCAACTTCTTCCTCGGATATACAATGTCTACCGTGGGGCTGGACCCCCTCTCATAATTGGTTGTCGTTCCCTGCTCCCTTATCCTCCCCACCATCAGCGGATTGGCTCGCTTGGTTGGCCATACTCCTAAAGTCTTTGGCATCTGCCTCTGCCTCGTTACTCTCACCACTAGCGCATTGCATCCCCTGGTTGATTCTGCTTTCCTGCTTCTTGTTGAATTCGTCATTCCAGTCAAATGGGCTAGAAACTTGTTGGAAGCCGCTTCTGGGTGGAACCGTACCCCGATCATTCAGGATCAAATAGGTTAATCCCTTAATGCTGACGCAGAGCAAAGCTGAAAGTCCAGCATCCGGGCTATCTGTCTGGGTAAGTATTAGCTGAATGGCATGCTCGAGGGCCTGGGAGCGCCCACCTTGCAACAAGAGATCCATGTGCTCCCGTACGTATCCACCTCGGCTTTGGTTAACAGCAGCCCACCGTGCTTGGTCCAGAGGCACATCTAATACAGCTATTACCATTTGTGGGGACTGTCACCCTGATGGGACGGATTACTCACTAATGCCTGCAGCAGGCTTTGATGGTCTCCGTACTCAATGAAGTAAACGTCTTCAAGCCCCACACGGCAAACGAACCTGTTATCGGCCACCGTCTGCTTCATACTAGAGAATTTATGGAAGAATTCGGCTGTCGTGCGCTCCATCCAGGAATCGAAGGGGGTTGGGGCAGCCATTCCTATTTAGATAGTGTTTGAACAGCTCACGACACCTTCGTTCGATAAAACTCAGATAGAACGACGCCTACCTGGAACCATGCGTAGTAACAGCCGAGTTCGAATGTTTATACAATATAAACGTTAGGAAAATACCAGAGCACAGCCCCAATTAAACCTCATGACAAATTCCAGCACGCACGCTGAATCCGAGCCGGTGGGGACAACACAGCCCCAGCACGAGCACGTACAAGACTTGAAGTGAAGCTGCGTTATCGGTCACGTAAGTAGTCTTGCGTTCTTGAAGCTCCTGTAGCAGAAATTGGATTCTTCCACGTCTTTGGAATACCCTCCCATCCCGAACCGGCCTCACAAACGACCCCTGCCACGGACCGGGCCAATAACATCGCCATCGGGCTCCAATGTATCACTGAATCCACTGTTGAGTAGATGTGTAGTACAACCTTGCTGGCGATATTCAATTCCACAGCAGGCTGTGCATGGCATCGCCCCCTTATTCTTAGCTATTTATGCAGATGCAATGGATACGGCCGTTGTTCTCCCCGAAATAGGAAAGAGAAGGAAGGAGAGAGTGATGAAGTTGGAGGTGAAGATAGCGCTTTATGATCAGTATGGTTCTTCGGTGTGAAACGTGACATAGCTGGATTTGTGACTGATGTTGTTTGATAACGTGTAGTAAGATAGGGATTAAGGACACAGGGCGTATGAAATCCGATACAGACTAATGGCCATCTTTCTAAATATGGACAATTACATTCATCCACGCCCTCCTTCCACGTCATACATAAACCAGCCCATGCTCCATCGCTAGTCCCGCAATTCATTCTTCATTCACAGTCATCATACTTATGACAAGACTAACTTATAAGCCCCAGGACTACCTAATAATACCATCCCCGCCCCTGCCTCTTCAAAGTCTTCTTCGTTCCCTTCGAACGTCTTAACCAGGAGAAGCTGTTGTTCTTCGCACACGGCGTTGTGACTGATGGGAAGGGCTGGTAGCGCTCTGATTGTAGGAGGAAGGCTTTGTTGGTTTGGGCGAAGTGGACTTGTGGTTGAGCATGGGTGCGGGGCTGGGGGTGGGGTTAGTTTTTGGCGGGATAGTGAATAGTGGGTGATGATGAGAGGCATATTGGGATTGGAAGGGAAGAGGAGTACGTACTTTGATAGGGAGGATCCAGAGAATATATTTGATACTGAAGCCGGTGCAACCTGCCTCGTAGAATATAATCCTGATTGTGCCATCGACGCAGTGACGGCGTGAGGCTACCAGCCGGCGATTCGTGGCGAATTTTCTGTAGATTACCAGCTGAATGCGGTGTCAGAGCTGTATCTGCAGCAGCAGGATTGAGACGTACCATAGCCTCACGCATCGCCAGCATGTCATTACATAAGATTGCTGCTTGGTCGAGAGTGCTGTCCTCCATGAGTGCCAGGTCATCTTCTGAGTCTGTGGGGGGATAGCCATCTCGTTCTTGGATTGAGCGGATGAGTTCTGGGCGGGCTTTTTGCTCCCACGCTATGAATTTTGGGTCTGTGGCTAGCATTGCGTGGGATTTGTCTCGTGGGATTCGGAGGATTGCCGTGGGATGGGGGTCAGGATACTGGCGACTGAGACAGATGATGTGCCTGAGATAGATGAGGCGAGGTTATCATATAACGTTGACTGCTCAACGTCGACTCTATCTGACACTGTTTTCCTACGACCTGCGGGACTAGGTCAATGCAAATTATTAAAACCTCAAATTACATTACAGTCATCTGAACACGGATTGAGTCTTGAGGCCTGAGTGGCGGTTGCTGAAGGAACGGTGGGAAAGCACTGCGACGAAGTGGCTTCCACAATGCTCAACAAGGCAGAAGGAGTGCTAAGATGCGGCTTGCAGGGACGGATTGGTTGAGATATTGCCGCAAAGCTCTGGCCAAGTGACATCTTTCGCCCTGCTTGTTATTATTCTTCCGACGCAGGGGGTTCGAAGGGTTGGAATTCTCCGAACTGGGCTGAAGCTCAGACTAGGCGTCCGGAAGGATCCGTTCGAGCTCCAGAATCTCTTCCATCTTGACCGTTGCTAATACACGGCACAATTGATCTGAAAGTGTTCGGATGCATCCGTTCGAGTTCTTGGATTCTTTTCCAGCTGGATCAGTGCTAATACACGGCACAGTTGATTCGAGAGCCAAGTCTCGCTAGATTCATTTCGTGCCTTGGATATGCTCAGATCCTTCTCTTTCGCAGTTGTCATGCCAGCCAGGCTTTTGGGAGTATCGTGAACCCTACATTGGATGACTGAACGAGTACGTAGACAACACAAAGTTCATCCCAGCACTTCAGGGCTTTGCATTACGCTCAGGGCTGATGGCTTAAAGCTGAACATCACAATCTCGCAGTGAAGCACCAAGGGTCCCAAGATGCTTGCTGCACGGCTGTAGGTCCATAATTTTGGCGTTTAGGTGAGGTATGGATGTCCCTATAATGCTTGTCATATGGCGGTAGCTCGATCACTTTGGCCTCCAAGTGAAGGCAATGCTTCCATCAGTATCACCGATTGCATCAATTCGAAAAGTCAAAGCGCGCGCGTCAAGTCCTGATGGTGTCCCATGGTGTTGGTGGCTGGCCTCACGGGCCACCTTGATGACGGTAGACTCTGTGACCGCGCTGGAACGCTTTGTTGTAGCTGAATTGATAGTGACGAATGGCCGTACTGGTGTTCTTAATTGTTGACGCAGATTCTCCTGCCAAGGGAGCCCGGCGTTGGTTGGCTGTTACATTGCACCAAACGACAAAGTAAGTAAATCAAGATTGCGGCAGCTAATGTTGCTAGCTGGTGATTTGCTTACGTTGATACGGCATTGGTCTTTAGGAAGCCGCTACTAATCTAACGTGCTATCCGCACAAATCAAAGCAGATGTTGAATCTCAGGGATCACTCCCTCCAACATTGATCAGGTTAGATGCGCCTATCACTTCGCCAACTACCATCCATAACGCTGGAAGTCTGGGGTAAGCTAGAATGCTATTAGTTACAAAATTTCCGATTGCAGGGTTCCCCACCTTTCTAGGGGGCTTCTAGCTGATGCTCAGGGCTCGGTACCTCGTCGTCGAGCCATTCTCGTCGCAAGCCGCTCCGAAATTGAGAATTCGTTCCTGAATCCTACCATCACCCGTCCTCCTGGGGATGGCGATCCATACGAATAAGCCGCGTTGCCCTTACTTATCACATCTGACCACCAGTAGTGTTGTTAGATAGGGGTACATCGCGGCAAGCAATAAAATATGGTGCTCCTAATATGGCCATGCGCAGGTCGAACATGGTTGCAATGGCTGGAGATCTGTTATCAAACAACGTCTGGAACACCTACCTCACTCCTCCAAACGACTTTCACAAGGCTCAATCGTCTTTTTGATGCAATGGCGGCTCATTACCGATAGAAGAGTCTGGGTCCAATGGATAGGATGCGCATTAACGCTGGCCTGTGCGTGTATACGTCCGAGACCCTCCGCTAAACCATTGGCTATACGCACAAGCCTTCTCGTCGCCCTGGAAGCTGTCTCCAGAGGGCTTGTTTAGTCCATCTCCTAATCTCATCTCGCTGCTCATCTTGCATGAGTCTTATTCCGCCACTTTCAACTACAACCTGTCGCTCCTTTATCTTGCCCTATATAGTAATGAGCTAGGTCTTCCACTGACATAGCCTCCTTCTTTCCTGGATATTTTACATCGCGCATTTTCCCTTCTTTTGCAAGACCTCGAGAGATGTACTACTACTATTGTGCTCTATCTACTTGCAACACACAAACGTTCCTCCAGACATGCTGGGAGAACTAATCGAACGCGCCACGGTGGGCGTCACTGGGGCGCTGCCATATGACCCGTTTGAGTATTGCCTTATCGCCGCAGGAACAGCCATTGCATGGGCATATACCATTGAGCTTGATCTAGTCATATTCTACACGTTTCGAAGGCGCAAAGGCCTGTATTTTTGGTCGCTTTTGATCAGTTCGTGGGGTTGTACGTTGCACGCTCTTGGATTTATACTGAAGTTTCTCGTTGGTACGTCATGGCTAGTCGAGCTGCCGTTCATAGAAGTTGGTAGGTCATACCATATATCCTACCCAGGGTATGGAAGTGGCTCAATTGATGAACTACAGGCTGGGTTTGCATGGTCACCGGGCAAGCCTTCGTTCTCTACTCACGACTACATCTCGTTGTCCGTAATCAACGTACCCTACGCTATGTCTTAATCATGATAATATTCGACGCCATATGCCTCCATATCCCCACCATCGTCTTCACATACGGTAGTAACTCTGCCAACGCCAATTTCTGGACACCTAAATTCAACGTCATGGAACGTATCCAACTCGTCGGCTTCTGCCTACAAGAATTCATCATCTCAACCGTTTACATCCTCGCCACCGTCCGTCTTCTCGGCTCAATCTACCACTCCATGACCCGAAAGGTGATGGTCCAACTCATCGCCATCAACTCCCTCTGCATAGGCATGGACATCATCCTCATCGGTCTGGAATTTTCAAACAATTACGTTGGCGAAGCGGCTATCAAGCCAATGATCTACTCCATCAAACTCAAACTCGAATTCGCCGTCCTCAATCAATTAATGGGCCTCACCAAAGCCGGCTTCACGGAAGAAAACCGATGGCGCGGGCATGAAAACAACGCTCACGAACTCCGCGAGCGCGGTTATGCCCACGGCTCAAAAGTCGACAACGAAGCCGGAATTCCAGACAGAAAAGTAGGCACCTGGACCACCGCCAAAGTCGGTTCCTTCTCCGGCAACAGAATGAGCGTCGCCCACCCAGACCAAATCTACGCTACGCACCAGGTCGACGTCATCACTGAGCCCAAAACCAAAGACGCGTCTCTAACTTCTTCAACCACCACAGCTGTAACGGTGGGAGATCATCACAACGCAACTATCCCACCAAAAGCGAAAAGCCTAATGGGCACGACAATGATGGCGGGACGGAATGGCAGGATCTCAAGACCAGATCCGGAGGGAAGGAATCACAGCCCGAGTGAGAGTGAGAAGGAAATCTGTAGACGGAGCACGGATAGTGAGAAAGAGGGCACAAGATGGATTGATGGCGGTGGAGTCTCCGAATAAGCCTAATCCATAGCAAAAACCATGTACACGTACATACATTCCCTGTAGATACGCAAAATATACCCACACCACCACCTGCAACTCACTTTCCCAACTACCGAACCTATTCATGCACGATCCCGTCATCGGAAACCGTTCCTGAACGCTTCCCTATTCTAAAGCGGGATTCATCCCAACGAGTTGGTTACGCCTAGAACGAGTTCGGTATAGGTAGGGGGGTTGCGTCGCCTATGCGTTAGCCGTACCTATCGCCTGTTCTGTTCCTTGAAAGTAAGCGAGGGGCCATGGCGGGGGGCGATCATTCGATAGAGTGGATGCAGGGTGCTGTCATACGAGGATGGTGCATGGATGGTGCAGGGTGGATTTGTCTTTTCTTACAAATTCCTAAAGGATGGGATTTGGGCTGGGTGTTGGGGTTGGTTGAGATTGTAAGTGCGTGTGTGGTGGGGGGGGGGGGGGCTGTGGTCAACTGTTTTTGGGGGGGGGGAGGTTCCTGGGTGCGTGTTGTAGGGCTGGAGGGTCTATTCCCAGGGTGGCTGGCCGTAAGAGAAGGCGAACTTCGATACCGAAGTTTTGTAGACGCTTCACCTTTTTACGCTTTGGTGTTCTTTGGTTGCTGTGATGATGCGCTGTATGTGTGATGTCCTTGCGGTATATTGTGGGCTTTTGCAGATGTAGTGGAGAGGAAGACTGGCTGGTGTGCTGAGTTGTTATGGCGGTATGGATTCTGCTAGATGCTGGGAAGGGAGGGAGGAGACGGGAAGTGACTTACATTTCATGTCAGCAGGCAGTACCCAGAAGAGTGATATGCTTCCTTCGACTCTTGATGTGGCTCAGTAGAGTCTGGACAAATGTACAATTTGCTGATATGAATACAGTCTCCTTTCTCATTGAGAGAGGGTGATGAGTGATAGTTTGATCTGTACGTGCTGACATCTTGGCCCTGTTTAGGCTTTTAAGGGCCATTGTCTATGTAGCTATTAGATAGTCGTTGCGCATTTCTCGACGTTGCTGAGTTGGGTTCCCTAATTACTTTGGATTGAAAACTCCTATGGTAGAAAATATTCCGGTAAGGTATGGTAGGATTACAAAAGCAAAACTGGGCCTGCTAGAAGAGTTGACCCCCCAACTGTATGAACCCCCCAGCTGTATGGCCCTATAGGGCTGGACCTAAAGCCGCTGAGAATCACCCCTAGAGACGCCCTAAGAGTGGTTGTCTAAGCAACAGAATCGAGCCCCGGAGTCTGTCATTTGGAGGGCTCTTTCAGGGTCTACTTGGGCAGCTTTATGTTCAACCCTACAGGGCTGTACAGTTGGGGGGTCCATACAGTTGGGGGTCAATCCTTCTAAGGGTTCTGGGGCTGACACCCTTATGTTCTGGGGCCGACCCCTAAGTTCCTAGCGCGACCCTTAAGTTCTAGGAGCAACACCCCTAGGACTTGCATATATTGAATATATAGAGCCTATTTAAGGACTTTACCTTGGAGCTTGAAGAATAGCACCCCCTGAGAGGTCTATACTATATATACTTAGACTTAGTATATATTTAGTTTTAGGGATGTTTAAGGATCTCAGCTTTGAACTCTAAGACTGATACCTCTAAAGGGGTATATATGCTCAGTATATGCTCAGTATATACAGGTCTTTTAAGGATGGAGGCCCCGGAACCCTTAACAGGTCTAGTTTTACTTATATAATCCTATCATAACAGATATATTTTCTACCATAGCCGAGCTGCGACCCGAAACTGACCAGGTAAGGAAGTATATAGATCGATGAGTAGATAATATATTCATTGAGGCCAGCCGTTATCGCTTCAATCTTTACATCTCCCATAGCGCTTTCTCCCGCTCCCTCGGTTCGCACACCGCCCCACCGGGAAGCGGACACAAATCGCATGGCCCATTCAATTTCCCCTCGAACTCATCGCGGATCCAGGTCGCTAACTCAGGATCCGAGCGGGGGCCTACCTCCTTCTTCGCACCGAAGACATCCGCTACGATCTCCCACGTTGATGCCCATTCGGCGACAGGGATATAAGTTTGCACACAGAACATATAGTCTGGCGGGTCCGGGTCCTCAATACCAAGCTCCTGATGTTGTTTGACCTTGTGATTAGCTTTGCTTTTCTTTCTCCTCCCTCCTCACAGCAACATACCGCGGAATGTTGTCCAAAATGGCTAGGCTGGACACATTCAAGCAAGTGACCTTTTTTTGTGGAGGGAAGGCGGATGACTGATAGGACGATGACGATGAGCGCAAGAGATCGGGAGTGATATACGTACCTCCTTGGCTTTCCAATCCATCCCTTGGCACACGAATATCACCATTGACCAGAGTACATAAGCTTGTAAGGCGCTGATGGCCCAGACTTCCTGGGTTAGAGATTGATGATGCTGCTGCCCCAAAGGCGATAAAGACTCCGCATGTCGCTTGAGAAAGTACCAGCTGTGAAGGATGCGGGTGCGTTCGTGAGGCAGGATTTCACGCTGGCTGGGAGAGCCGCCGCCGTTGTCGCCGCCGTGGATGCGACAAGTTGTTATTGAATTGACATTTGAATTGACATACGATCTGGCAGTAAATTTCTCGCTTGCGAGCCTGCAGACGCGAGCGGCATCTTTGGCATTAAGATAGAGTTTACTTATCAAGGCATCAGAGTGCCGCAGCTGGAGATTTTGAACTTGGGCTTCGGCTAGTCTTAGAGCTTCCTGGTTGTTGGAAGGAGGTTCAGCAAGGATAGTTTTAATGCAACAGCTAGCTGTTCTCAGATGGGTTGGCGAAGGGCATTTTTGGAGAGCCGGACGCCCCCCCATGACCCCCAGTCTGGTCGTTATTGGGGCAAATGATTAAGGACAGGGGAGGGGGCTCTAAGTGATACGTACCTCGTAGCACGGTATCTCGCGCCGCAGCACAGTAGATGCAATTGTGTGTTCCGATCTATATAGGTTGCGGAGAAAGTGGCAGGTTCCAGCTAGGTGCACGGCATCTAACAAGGATGTTCTGCATCAGCTGCGAGTCCTGATGAACGAGCTGGTCCTTGCATGGCTCCTTTCTTTCGGAGCATGCAGTTACATAATGGTCAAAGAGTGCGATGGGACTTACCAGTTATGCTAGACTGCTCTTTGAAGATTAAGACGAGCAATTCTGGCGGCAAGGCGAGGATATGGATCTTTTCCTTCTGGTGGTCCGATGGTATGACCAATGTCTCTACAGAGCCTTCCCCCACTGGAATCATGGCTACCTAGTGATATAGCAAGCGCGATTGGGTCGGGTCAGAAACGGTATCATTGACACGCAGATGCTGAGTTAGGACTTGGTAAGGCAATTAACATTAGTGTCTGTCACAGATCCAGCTCGAGCCCTAGACCATGTTGGGCCTAGCGGCCTCACTACCGCAGCGCACCACTCGCAATCCAATCACATCCACACCCCCCAAACCCACACTAATCCAATCTGAGGTTTCCTCGACTTCCACCCTCGAACGTCGCGACATTCTGTGCCCCTTGAACAGCCAACCAACAGGCTCTCCAAGGTCCCAAATGACTGTCAACGGCTCGGCCCCCTCTATCCCTTACGTGCAGATTCATGCAATAGACGTTCGAGGGTGTAAGTCTTGAAAACCTCGAAGAGGTTAGCGGGACTGAGGGGACGTATTTTAGATGCAGGTGGGCCGTAGATGAGAGAATTTTGGCTAATTTAGTGTTTTTGTTGCATGGGTTGTTTGCTTTTGGAGAGGTTTGCAAGCTTGCGAAGGTCTTGGGGATTTTAAATGGGTAAGTTTAGTGTCTGTGATGTTTGGTGTGGGTGGTAGGAATAGCTAGCGAACAGGTCATTTTCGCCCCAGGGATGATTCATTTCTGATAGGTACAATGTACGTAAGGGCAGCAAGCCTTAAATCTCGAACGTGTTTCTCTGAAAAGTAAGCTAGAGTAATCGCCCTGTATTCCACAATCAATGGTTAGGGAGATATCCTGATCACGGTTCACTTTCTGCGGTTTCGATGGTCAGTAAGTGTCAATGAAATGATGCAATTGCTGTCTGTACAAGTACATCAATTGGGTAATCACTCCAAGCATAGGACCCACAAGAGCAATCCAATACCACAAAGGAATCTTCTCACTCCTGTCCCGGTGCTTCTTCTGGAATCTCCGGCAAAATAACAGCATTGGCCAGCCCATCAATCTCCTCCTTCCCCACTTCGCTAGCCTCGTCACCCTTCCAGCGCACGGCTACAGCTTGCCTTTCAGGGATCCACGACATCCTGGCAACAAAGGCGTGATTCTTCCACTTCCTCTCCTCGTCTTCATCCTTCATTTGGCCCTTCAACATAGCCGCCACCATTCTCCAGTCCCACACCCGCACTTTGCGAGGATGCCAGAGTGGTACGTTGCGCAGCAGAGCCCCAATATACTGGCCATTGAGATGCTCCTCGGCAGGTCTGACTAAGAAGATGATGCTACGTTGGGGAGACGCAGTTGCGGGAGTAGTCGTGGAATCAGCGAATGGAGATGAATTGATGGAGTGTTGGGCTAATAGCTTTTGTAATGGGTGGCGCTCATTGGCTAGACTGGGGCTTAGAATGATTTGACGTTCGCGGAGACTTTTGATCACTTCCTCTATAGGATTTGTAGCTGTGCTGGGAGGAGTTGGGAGGCTAGCATTACTTGGTTGCTGTGCCTCTACAATACTGGAAGGAGCGGGGACAGCATGAAGGAATTCGGTTACTTGAGTGGTACTGGCAGTCGTGGTTTCTGATGCCGTTGTTACTCGGTCAGGTGATGAAGGCTCCATAATTCTTATTGATTTGGATCGACTGTGAGCGCGGTCGTTGAAACTGACAGGTAACTTGCGTACGAACATGGAGTTTGTATTCGGTGGCAGATTCGTCTTCTGAGGAGGACCTATATTTCGATGGTGTAGTAGAGGGCGAGCTGAATTTGTAATCTCACGAAGAGGCTGATTGCAAGCAGCAATCTTTGAGCAAACAGTACTGTTTGATTCGCTCTTTGACTGTACCAAGGATGGCCGAGCTTTCTTTGATCCTCTGGAATCTTCTTCCAACTCAATTATAGGCAAACTCCGTTTCCTTGCGAAGCGTGGAGGGCTCATATGCCTTGATCTAGTGCAATTATCTTGCTTTAAAGGCGGTGAGCTTGATGGTGTGCGAAATGAGCCGTTACTGGTGATGCTAGCCATTGAGTATCTTGAATTCGGCCGCTCGACTACTCCACCACTGCCCAGCCTGTGTTCTTGATCCTTTATCTCTCCCGTATCCATGCGCACCATTGGCGGAGCAGTGGGTGTCCGTGCGCGACGAGATGACTTGTTAGTCGATATCGTTGGCGGCCCTCCTAGAAAGACCCCAGGCTCTTCATCGTCGTTGTCAGTAAAGTCCCATGGAGGCGGCTGCCCATGAGCTCCGCGGTCCAGCTGATCAAGCTTTTCGGTCCATTCAGCGATTTCTTTAGAGACATCGCCAGTTGGGGCTGTCCTAGCTTCGACGGCCATCGCCTGCAACTCGTCGAGGCTTATGGCTTGCTTCCAATCTCTATCTCGATGAAGTCTCAGGACGCGAGGGAAGCGAAGGGTGAAGATGTCACGGTTAGGTGTCTTATCGAATCCACTACCAGCCACATCAAATACGAAGGGTTTTCTGAAGATCACCTTCGGAACAGGGAGACCAGAAGCCAGTTCCAGATTGAAAATTTCGGTAACATCATTGGACCCAGGCTCCATTGCACGCAGTGGGTATTGCCCATGCTGATTAAGGTAGAGCAAATCTTCCCTTTTAATACATTCGCTAATCTTCTCGAACATCAGTATATGGGGCTTTGCTGCTAATTGGAGAACAGCAGCCTTGTTCGTGAGGCATCCAATGTAGAAGTGCGTCCACGAAAGGTTCAATTCTGGATATCTCCCAGCCTCCTTGACGTCGTAGCCGGCACCAAGGACAGCGAAGTCAGCAGAATCTCCCAATCCCTTGATACAGTCTTTCTTCAGCTTGATCCATCGACTTGGATATCCACCATTAGATGATCTTCCAAGGTTGAAGTATGGTTCATCGGAGGGTTTGAGAACTAGACCTTCCCACCTCTTCACGAATGCCTGAGCTAATGCCTGCTTGAGCCGCCGGGCTCCATCAGGTGTTGAAAAGTTCACGTGCTTTTGCCATAGCAAGCCGACTCTACCCTTAATAGGTTTTATCAGTTTCTCCAATAGACGTCTTCTCTCTCGGTGTGTTCGGTGAAGGACAGGATCGTCATCAACCAGCATAACATCATAAAACACTATCATTAATTTCTCCCAGGGATGTGGTCTGCCTTCTGATCAGTGAAGTCTCTCGAAGTGGAGTATACAGATCATACTGAGAATCCAGATCAGTACCCAAAAAACTACCAGACCGAGAAACATGCTTTCTAATCTTATGAAATTCTAGTACCTCCTTCGTCTTTTCGCTCCAAACCAAAAGCTCGCCTTCCAGAATACATTTTTCAGAAAAATTGCAGCCATCGCGTCCGATACGAAGGCCATCCTTGATGGCTTGATGCACACCAATCCTGTCCGTCGTCGAATCTTTGCCACTCTTTGAGAAGATCTGGATGCAGTTCTGCCCTCGAGACAAGTCCACGTGTACCTGGCAATACTCGCCGTCATGCTTTCGTTCGACGCTCATGGTACGTCCCTCGATGACGCTCAAAGCATGCTTGACTCCTCCTTTCGCTTTAACCCACTTCGGCGGCCCAAGTTTGACGCCAATCTTGGGCGGAAGAAGATGAGCGTCATTCGCGCATTGCTGGGTCCAGCCCCCTTGTTCCGAGTCGATCATTTGTGAAGCTGGCAGACCTCTTAATTCTGTAACTGCGGCCTCGAACTCATCATACATCTGCATTGCAACGCGTAGTCGAGGATCAATGTAATAGTAGACCATGGTATCCGCAAGGTCTAGGCAGGAGAAGTCCTTTAGTATTAATCTCGTAAACCATTTAGCTTCTCTCGACTGCATTCGCTGATAAGTATTGCTCAACAGACTCAACACCTCCTGATCATCCGCCACCTCACGCTGTCGGACTTTAGGCCCGGAAAAGCGGCATTGCTTGGCAATCGATGCCAGCACAATGTCTACTTGGTTAACGGTCACGCTATCCTTCACCAAAGTTTTTGGGAATTCCGCTTGTTGCAAAGCTCGTTCGACGCAGTCCCCAAGGTTGCCTCGCCCTGGAATTTGCCATTGATCTAGAATGGCTAACCGATCTTTCCCCAGGCAAAGACATCGTTTCAGTAGCTTAGTGAGCCTCTTGAGTTGGATGTGATAGACTCGATCATTTCGTTTGGCTGGGAATAAGGTAGAGAGTAATGCCACAGCATCAACGTCCAAGGAATTGATTGAGACTGGGTGGTTTACGAACCAAGACTTGATGGTCTCATTGTACCTTAGGCGAAGTCTAGCTGGAAGAAGAGGCGGATCCCTTCTTGACAGGTCTTCCAAAGCAGAAAGTAAGTCACATAGCTGAGCAAACAAAAGCGGCATGTCTATGATGACACGATAGCAGAGAGAAAAGCAACAGCATTGTGCCAAACAGAATCAAATATATTTCAAAAGCAACGCTAATGCTTCACCCAACGGTCATAATACCTATGTACAACAGTGTGCAAGGAAAGTGATACAGTGTGAAATGGAGAATGACACCGAACAAAGCCGGAGATGAAGGTGTAACTTCCGGCGCGTTGTTTTGCCGACGCGCGATCACGTGCTTCAGCCACAAGTGCTCGGCCAAATCAAACCAACCACTTGAACGACAAAAACTTATTATGGAGGTCCTCGCTCATTGCTTCCGAGAGTTCAAGGGAAGTAATTAGTTATGCGCGTGAGTAAGATGAAAGAGATGGGAATTGAAGAAGAAAAGC
This sequence comes from Cladonia squamosa, assembly GCA_947623385.2. Taxonomy (NCBI): domain Eukaryota; kingdom Fungi; phylum Ascomycota; class Lecanoromycetes; order Lecanorales; family Cladoniaceae; genus Cladonia; species Cladonia squamosa. The sequence continues at coordinate 1,319,665 of OX392385.1, forward strand.
GACCTTTTGCTTCGCCTGAGCAACAATTTTACAAACCGGGAACACAACCAAGATAAACCACATCCGCAGGAAAGATTTAAGATATAATAATCTTGTTCCAACGTCAGAAGGTAGACATGAGATGCACAATGCCATAGACCCGAGCTTGTATCAATACCTCGTCTAATGACTCATAACCACCATTTCGCTACACAGGTATCCCGCCGACACGTGAAACCGTATCTGTATCTGCAAAGAAAACCGAGATCTATCCCGCGTTGGCTCACTCTCATCCAAAGACGCGAAACTTTCAAAGATTTCCTGCGTCCTGCGTCCAGGGTTCGGTGGTCCCTCTCGTATTCGTGACGATTGTCGGGCTAGGAGAACCGCGGAATCGTTGAGCGATTGGGTAAGAGGTTACGATCTTGAGACGAAGGCTGAGTGGTACTCGGTAAGGGCGGAAGGGCGTTGGGAACAGGTTCTATTTTTGTGCATTGGAGGGTGTTGTGGGGATATGACGAGAATACCGTTGGGTGGAAGGCGACTTGAGCTACGGAACGGTAGATTAGAGCACAAGATTTGTAGGCAAGATGCCGATTTTGTTTGTTTACTTCTATGATAAGCAAGCTTGAAATACATGATTGATCGCAAGCATGATAAGCCCAGCCCAGCCCATCCAATGACTCCACATCCCAACCCGCCGTTGTAACACCATTCCCAAGCCCATGAAACCTTCCAACATACACCTTAAAATGCAAGCAAGAAAGCAAGCAACAGGCAAGCAGTGGGGCAGCAATTGTCCCGCCAGAACCCTATTTCAACATTGTAGTCGCGTACAGTGATCCAAAATCCCACCACAGTAGCTTTTCTGCCCCCCGAACAAGATGACGCGAACAAGACCAACTAGTAGACATACACCGAAGTCTGTCAATACTGTGGTCTTTGCAAGTATCATCAAGGTTCGAAAGCATTCCCTTTGCATCTGTTTCAAGACGGCCCAGAGCTCAATCTACAGACATGCACCGAAGTCAGTCAATGTAGAGAGCACATGGCCATATCGAGGAGGTGCGAAGGGAGCTGATTCAAAGTGGCGAAGTGGTAGAGTATTTGCGGATGCATCGCGTCATTCATGTGCCTCCAACAGGGTATTCGTATTGTCAAAATCTTTTTTGGTTCTTCAGCAAAGCTCTCGTGCGAAGGCATGAGCAAAAGAAGCTTCAACATGAGTAGCATCGGCATAGTTTTCCACATTCAGAAGGTTAAGTCGTCACGCTTGGAGAGCCAGCTCTAAGGGAGAGAAGAGGCATGCAAAAGCTGCGCAAGAGATGTAGCAGTATTGCAGACAAGAAGGTAACGAGCAATAATGATGATGCTCAGGCGAGCACCGACACTGTGGCGGCGTCCTCAAATTGAGGCTCTTCAGTTGCGACGTCATCGTCGCCTTTGGCACTCTCGCTCTCCCAGATCTGGATTTCGGTGGTCGCTTCTTTAGACGCACCTTGCCCTGGGGTAAGATAAGCCTCACTGTCAGCAGCAATTTTGTCCGTGTTCATTTCAGCAATGATCGCTTTCCAGCATTCTGCGGCTTCAGTCACAGCGCTGGTTGTTGGCCGTGATGACGAGGACTCCGGGACGTTACAAATGATCGGAGACTTCTCATTCGCGTTATCGTCAGCATCCTCGGCCGGAATGAGGATAACAGATGTTGCATCGCAACCTGCTGCGTAGAAGTCTTGCGCAACAAGATCGCCGAGGGGCGTCCGAGGCTCGTCAGTCATCATATCCCTACGAGTGGCAGTGACCTGTGTTTCTGAACGAAGCAGGGCGGCAGGTCCATCGACAGGGGGAATGTTCTCCTTGTTATCTTTATCGCCTTTCAAAAGAGAACCTGCCTCATCATCGGAGATATCGAGAGTACAGGTAGAATGCTCCATGAGGTTCGCCATTTCATCATCGGGAGTGTCTTCGTGGATATCGAAGTGCCATCCTCTAGTACGAGGCCCAGACTTAGACTTGAGGGCAAGGGCGGGGACGGTGCCAGCGAGAGCAGCATCAATTGAGAAGGGTTGGCTGGTTTGGGATTCCCCTACGGAGAAGGTAGGTGGGTTGATCCTGGTGAATGGGCTCGACGTCATGCGACGACGGGAAAGGATGCCGAGCTTCTTGTTCTTGGGAGAACGGCCAGCGGCGGGAGGTGCCGATGATGGGACGACGCGTTGGTGCTTCAGTGACCCATTACTAGATTCATTGTCGACTACATCCTCCGCCTTTCGCTTACGGCCTGCAGCTTGAGAATGCTCGACATATTGAGCAGGCTTCTTAAGAGGAAGGGTGAAGAGGGGTGTCTTTTCGGACTTCATCTCGAAGTCGAAGCCTTTAGCTTTCTTAGAAGGTGTCGAGAACGCCAGAGGATCGATGTTCTCAATGTCGGCATCATCAAACTCCTGTGGAACGTGACGCTTCAGCGCGGAGGGCGTGTTAAAAGCAAGAGCTATTCATTGTGTGAGTAGATCGGAGCCCCACAGCAAGATATGGAGAATTATATTGATAGATAGAATTGTGCTAAAAGTTGTGCCTCCATCTTCTTAATGATTTCAGCGAAGGATGGTAGACTTACAGTTCTGTGCATTTTTAAAGCTGGTCAAGTTCTTAAGCCGAGTTCCCTTCAAGGAAGCCATTGGTCGACGAGCAGGTGTAGACATGGTGATGGTGGACATGTTGATGTTAGGGTTCGATTCTCCGGGGAATATGAGGAAGAAAGTTGGTGACGGGAGGCTTAGAAACGCTCTGTAGGATAGTTTCGTGTCGATTGAATGGTGTTTGACAAGTGATGATGAGCTGAAGCTTTGAGATGTGATGAAGAGGCTGTGTAGAGGTGATGAAGGTAGCAAAGGTGATGGTCGAGACTGGGAAAGAGGTGGAAGGTAGCGTGAGGAAGGAGAAGAAAGGCGGCGAAGGCTTCGACTTTAGAGACGGGGGTACGGTGTTACAACCGCGTGCCTAATGGAGGTGATGAGCAGACGTGTGGAGGGGCAATTCGCCTAGACACGTACAAGAGTGGTAAAGCTAAGGCACGCTCAGCCCGTACAGCGCGATGAAGCGTGTTAGAGTCCTGACCCTGGTATGCTTGCACTATTCCTTGGCGACGTGAATTCCTTTGTGCAAAGAATTGTTCAGGGATTGATGCCTCAGGATAGAGGCAGCCAGAGCCTTAGATTTCGTCGCTATGGCTCAATGAATCGTTTTGGATATTTGGAAAGAAATGAAGGAGAGAAAAAGGAGGAATTTGGTAGGGTTTGGGGTACGCGCCGAAAGTGGTTCGCGTTTTGGGCCGGAAAGGCTTGGCGGCGACGACTGCCATCCACTGGCTCGATGCTCTGCCACGGTCAATACACCCTTTCTTCTTTCACGTCGCCATCATTGGCTCACAAAGACTGCCTTCTGCGACGCTGAAGCTCGGAACCGTCATCGAAATTATTTGTTCTGGGTCCTACTATAGGCACTCGTTGTGGCCTTGCCGTTCTGGCATCCTAACTCCCAATCACTCCTTCACAGTTTCGTCTAACCTTTTCCGAGACTGTCAGAGATTTGGCGTCCCTCTAGGACAACCTGATCCAAAGCTATCTATCAATAGATTATCAGATATAGGTTACAAAGTCTGACCTTGCGTAGAACTAAACTGGCCCTCTTCGAAAGGTGAATACTGTCTCAGTCCAATACGCAATCCAGTTTTATGCCAACAAGCTCAGCTAGTAAACATGCTCTGCCCAAAGCCTACCCTGTCAAATTTTAACGAGGCATCAATGTGAATGTGAGCCCTCGTCTCGGAAGAGAAAATCGCTACTTCGAGTGACATTCCTACTGTTTGCTCTGCTATCATATCGAATTCGTGATAAATATTCACTGGCTCTTATTCTTTCATGGCTACGATATCACAGCAACCACCAGTTGCTCTCGGTAACATGAGGCCTGCTGCCCCAGGCACCGGTCGTGGACAGGGATTCGCTCGAAGTCAGCAGCATGGACCGACCGCGCTAGGAAGACCTGCTCAGCCTTCAAGCACCCAACAGGTTGTTGGAGCGGCCACTGTGTCTGGTGCTCAGCAACCTACTCTTTATGCATCGTTTTACAGTCGCTTAGCGAACACTGTGACGAATGTTGCTTTGATTGGTATAGGCCTCGTCCTTGCAGGGGTCTACGGTAAAATCGCTGAGAAACAGGGCAATGAAAGTCTGAAGGCTACTCTTTGGAGAGACTGCATTGATCTTCCGGTAGGACAAGCATTACAAGACTTTTTCGAAGTATTGTTGACTGAAGGTAGGATACCATAGGGACGACTGAGACTTGCAAGAAGCTCCTTGCAACCGGCTTTGATTCCCTATCTAAACGATCCATTCAGATCCAGCAACACGGTGTGCCGAGTCAGCTGTCTTTATTCTGGGAAGAGCTATCTGCTCTTGAACAACTATATGTCTTTCCATGTTTGCTTTGGGTATCCGCCTTCGGGTTAGACGTCTTTGGGCGGATTGCAGTGAACACGATCAGCCTCACAATATTTCTTGGCACCCATACCATATTTAACGCAGCCATGGATACAGATCAGAGTCTGTGGATTCCCCAGAGGAGATACCTTCTGCTGTTGAAAGTTTGGCGTCCGTGGCTGGATCTTTTCAGCTGCGTAGTTGGCCAGATGGTAGGTTACCTAATGTGGGAATGGGAGGATGCGGCCTGGCCACGTCGCAGCCCTTGGGCATTCGTGATACAAGCGTTGCATTTTGACGTTGCGGTATACTTGGTTTCAATGATACTGCCCGGCAACGTTTTACAAAAGCTAAGCGCTGATCATACTTCTGAACCTCTCGACCCGCATACGTCCAGTTTTATTGCAATGCTCGCCAGTGTCGCCTCACTATCATGGATGTACTACTACGCATTCCACTTCATAAGCCCGAAGGATGTCAATCATTGGCAGAATGCTGGTCGGGAAGCTTTGTCAACTCTGCTTGTTGTGACCATTACGACCGTCGTGATCACCTTAACGATGTTAAAGACACCAATTGTTCGGCAAGGGCTCAAGTACATCGTTTTTGAATACATGGCTTTCATTCTCTCATTACTTGAGAGAATTCCTTACCTCGGTGCGATGTTCTGTGACCATGCCGGGAAGTTTAGGCGACGGGCCCGCAGACACCTTTTCGAGTTCCAGCATGCCGATTGAAGCGATTGATAGAATCCGTTTATACTGAATCGTTGAATATAAAACAGATATCTTCAGAGTTTAGCGAATAGATACCGAATTGTTTGCGCAAACATGCCTTATTAGACGGCTCCATATTTTGAAATGAAGATGCTCGCCGGTTGTCATATGGATCTCGATTAAGATGGCGCCATTCGCCGTGGGTTAGAGACCGGCTACTAGAGATGGTATCTGCCTTACCTATATTACCTTACTGTTACCTGCATTTTGGACCCTACAGACTACCTTATCTCGCTACGCCGACAGTGCTAAAAATTAGTTGGCGGAAGGCGTCATGCTGCGTTCTGATAACGCCAACAATGTCAATTCGCACGCCATTCACCTAGCCAAGTTCCGTTGCCTCCTTTGAGACAGCGAAAGACCCCGTGCTTTTCAACCGTGCTGCCAATCTACGGCTCGGGCTGCCGGTTGTCCACCCTATGCCACGAATTGGTCAAATTCCCCCTAAAATTCCAGTAAGGCTCGTACTCCTTCGGCTGCGAATTGCCCGCCTCATCAGCCGCCTTTACAACAAAACAGCTCCTGGCCTGCGTCCTTGGAATGACCCATCGCCACCTCTTCCACGACCAAGCCTTACTTCCCAGACACTCATCCGGCAGTAACTCCGCCTGGTGCCAGCTCTTACCGTCGTCAGCACTGACATCCACCCTAGTGATCTTCCTCCCACCACCAGACCACGCATATCCCTCAACAATCACCCAGTTCTCTTCTGTCTCCAGACCTTGCAGCAGAATCCTATCACCTTCAGAGTCACGAGAGGTTTCTCTTAATCCCGTAATAGCGCTCTGAACCGGCATCTCCTGAATAGCAGGCGCCTCGTCCCACTCCGGATTCCCCTTTACATTCGGTCCAAAACACTTATAATCCCTTCTCTGCCACTGACTCGTGCTCTCGTCCTCGCTCACAACGACCTTCTTCACCCACTTCACGCTCCGCGCCGCCACCGTCCCCGGCACAAGCACCCTAAGCGGAAACCCATGATCAGGCGGAAGCGGCTCGCCGTTCATTTCGTACGCCAGCAACACGTCACCGCGTTTGTCTACAGCTGTCTCAATCGGTATGCTCGAACCATAAGCCTCCGCACCTACGAAGTGCGCGTGCTTAGCGTCTTCAGGCAGCTCATCAACGTCCAATCCCGCATCAGCAAGTACATCCCTTAGCCGTACGCCCGTCCACGCAGCGTTCGAGATGGCACCAACACCCCACTGCAACCCAGCAGCCGCGCGAGCATGCTCCGTCATATGTTTGCGTCTGTTACCCGAACACTGCAAAGTAGCCGTGATAGTGGTTTCCTTGAACTTCTTCTTCAGATCTTCAAGCGAGTACTCCTTCTCCTCCCCATCCGGCATCTCAACCACCAACTTTTGCTGCTCGGGCTTAATCTCCGGAACCCAAAAATGATTCCTAACATAGAACACCCCGCTCCCCGTCCTCCACTCCCGCAACCCTTCCTCCCCACTCTCCGCATTAAAAGGCCTCCAATTCAGCACCACCAACCCGCCATCCCTTTCGGGATCCGCTTTAAATGGATCATCAACCCCCACCTTCCCCCTCCCATCTAAATCTCGTTCATCAACATCCCCAATATAATACTCCTCCAAAAGCTCAGCAGCACCGTTAGTTTTATGAATGGAGAAGATATCCCAGTACGGATCGATGGAGCCGCCAGCGGCGCGGAGGATTATGTCGCCGCCCGGGTGCAGCGGGAGGAAGGATGTTATGTCATAAACGCGGTTGTGGTGCAGGATCCAGGGCGTGGGGGAATATGGGCCGTGAGCTGAGAGTTCGTGGATGCGAATTCTACGGGGTTGAGAAGTTGGTGAATCATCCGTTTCGGATTCATTGTTATGCGGGGTTTCTGCGTAGAGGGGATGGGTCTGGGTATAGATGAGGGCGAAGGTGAGAGTCGTTGTTGCTACGAAGACGCTAGCGGTGACAACTCTAGAAAAAGCTGATGAAGTCTTGGTAGCGTGTTGGGTGGTCTTGACGAACTTGGTATTTTGACAATATTTTGTAGCTGTAGAGAAAGGAGATATTGAAGATCTCGTAGGCATCACATGACTCTTCAAAAATGGGGATTTACTAATAAGGAGATTTGCCCTATGCTCCCTGGCTTTCAAGGGGATTTTCAGCGCCGTTTGGAGCTTTTGCTTCATTTTCGCAGCTTTGGAATGATGATTGAGAGATTCTTCAGAAGGCAGCAGATGCAAGTCAAATAAGAGAACAGAGCCGAGAGTAAGCGAAGGCGTGGACAGAAGAAGTAGGTAACTTGCAGATTTGGGTTCATTTACTAGATCTGGTTAGATCGCCTGGCCCAAACGCTCGGGTAATGCGGGGTTAGGCTATATGTATGCGGTGACACGACTATGGTATGAATGAAGTGATTAGAATATGAGAGTGTGTAGTGTAAATCACAGTAGGTGGAGGGAAAGGAGAGATGTGTGCTGGTTTGGTGGTTTTGGTTTGACTGCCTGGCAAACGTTAGGTGGACAAAGGCGTACAAGCAGATGACGACTGAGGAGATATACCTATTATGTACAATCTACGTGCGTGCGAGCTGGTCAAGGTGATTGCCTTGCCTTGAAGATCCTCTATCTTGGGTAAAGCTCAAAGAAGGCCTTGCTTTTGTAGACTGTGCGGGCGTTAGCATGCTGTCCGCGAAAGCTCAGTGGGAAGAGGACTCACTCGTAATAGACTTTCTCGGGCATCACATTTCCATCAGCGTCTTCCATCTGCACAATGTTTTCCCCTCCAGCTCTCTCCTTCTTCTTGTCTCTCTGTATCTTATCCCACAGCTTCAATGCATCCTCAATTCCTGTGATCTCTCTGAACAATGTCGTATTGGTGATGCCCAAACACTTCAGACCGTAGATATGCCGCGCCTCGTTGAAATGCTTATCGAACGCTCTTCTGCCCATATACACAAAGTTCCCACAAATCTCGCACGGGAACTCCACCCCAAGACCATGTAATTTATAGAGCCAGTAAGGTATAGGCTTGCCATCCCAAGCTAGCGGCAGCTTAAGCGGGTTGTATATCTTCTCATCTTCGTCTGAGTCTGATTCATCATCACCATTGCGCATGGGTGCCTCTGTGGTCTCGGCCATCATGGCCTCTAGTTCCAGTTGCCGCTCCCGCTCAGTCATGCCTTGCCTTCTCTCAACGTTCACTCTGGTATCCGTACGCACTGTTTCCATCATGGATGCTAGACGCTTGATGCGGTATTCGCGCTCCGCAATAGCGCGTTCCTTGAGTCTTTGGACCGTAGAGCCTCGAGCATTGACGTGTCCATTCGTAGCTGCTCCGTTGGCCAATTCTTGTCCTTTTCGCGATTCGGCAGCTTTGATGTGTTTCTTGCCGCTCAGATGGCTCTTGTAGACATTCTCATTCTTGAATTCCTTTTCACACTCTTTGCACCAGATGCCTTCGCCGGTACCTTCGGTCGTGGGCGCAGCAGGGCCAACAGGGAGAGCCTCTGGTCCCCAGCCTGGTATGGCGTTCTCTTCCCAAGCCTTTTCGAAATCCTCGTCGATAGAAGCGAACAGCTTGTCGAGATCTTCCAGCGGTCGGGTTCGCCTCAGGAAACTTTCTAGATAGTCTGCTAATCGTCCAACGTAGTTGAAATATTGATCAATGTTTTTGTCTGCTCGCTTTAATGTCATAAGCGGTGGTCCGAAGTTGTCGAACATTGTCAAGTATTGGAGGTAAGGCACCCTCTTAATATTGTGTAGGTTCAAGTAGTCCTCGTGTATTGTTGTCAAGTCCAAGTATCTACCAAAGGCCTCTTCTCCCGTGAACATATTATCGACTTCAGTCGTTGCTGACTCGCCTTCTCCCGGTGCTTTACGCTTGTATGCCCTCTCCAGATTTTCGACTGGCTCATTAGGGTATTTTCGATGGAAATCTTTGATCTCGGCATATTGCTTATAGAACTCATCGAACGGATCCCCAGTGGATATTGACTGTATCTCCTTCGTTCGTAAGCCTTCAGTATCATTGTAGATGTCAAGCAATCGCTTGGACTGCGCTTGGATGCGATTAAGGAAGCCTGCAATCTGGTGGTCTCGATTTAGTCTGTCTCGAATCTGCTCTTTAGTCAGCAGTGTAAACGAATCAGCCCGCATGCCAGCCTTCGGTGGCACCTACATGTCTAGGATCATCTGCCACCCGGTCGCTGATTCCCTGCTCCAACCTCTCCAGGTCCTCGTGGAGGAACCGCTGCTCTTCCAGAAGCATGTTCGAGGTAAGTAGCGAAGGGCCGGTCTGGCGGTAAAGGAATGAGGGGTAGAAACAAGCTCAAAGCCCAGAACACAGGCACGAATTGCAGGATTAGGCTCGGTAGAGGAGATTTGGGGTACCAACGCTCGTAGCAAAATCGCATCATTTGTGACCAATCAGAACGCGTCAGCGGCAACCTCGCGCTTATAAGTTTTAGCTTTACCCCCAAGGTTTTCTGGCAGAGCTATCCACTATCATTTCGTATCCAGCGTCACCAAGTTGGCACCTGACAAATAAGAAAGCCCCAACGAAGCCAGACATCATGGCAGGTATTGATAGGAATATGGACGGTTTGTTGTCCTCGCTTGATCGGTCCCCCAACGGTATGCTGATCAATAGTAGAAAAGATGGAGTTCGCAACGTCGAAGGAGGTCACCGTTGCGCCAACCTTCGAGAATATGCAGCTCAAGGAGAACCTCTTGCGCGGAATTTATGCATATGGATACGAGTCGCCCTCAGCCGTTCAGTCGAGAGCCATTGTTCAAATCTGTAAGGGAAGGGACACCATAGCACAGGCACAATCCGGCACTGGTAAAACAGCCACCTTTTCTATCAGCTGCCTTCAGGTCATCGACACAGCCATTAGAGAGACACAAGCTTTAGTGCTATCGCCTACCCGAGAGCTGGCCACCCAAATCCAATCAGTGGTGATGGCGCTTGGGGACTACATGAACGTGCAATGCCACTCTTGCATTGGAGGAACGAATGTTGGAGAAGACATTCGCAAGCTCGATTACGGCCAACACATCGTCTCTGGCACTCCAGGGCGGGTTGCAGATATGATTCGACGCCGCAACCTCCGCACTCGCAACATCAAGATCTTGGTCTTGGATGAGGCTGACGAGCTGCTCAACCGCGGTTTCAGGGAGCAGATCTACGACGTCTACCGCTATCTCCCTCCGGCGACCCAAGTAGTGGTCGTATCCGCTACACTACCCTACGATGTGCTTGACATGACTACGAAATTCATGACGGACCCTGTTCGTATCCTGGTCAAGCGTGACGAGTTGACCTTGGAAGGTCTCAAGCAATACTTCATCGCTGTCGAAAAAGAAGAGTGGAAGTTCGATACGTTATGTGATCTCTACGACACCCTGACTATTACTCAAGCAGTCATCTTCTGCAACACTCGTAGAAAGGTCGACTGGCTTACCGACAAGATGCGGGAGGCGAATTTCACCGTATCCTCAATGCATGGCGAGATGCCTCAAAAGGAGCGGGACAGCATCATGCAAGATTTTCGTCAAGGCAACTCCCGTGTACTCATCTCAACTGACGTCTGGGCTCGTGGCATTGATGTCCAGCAAGTCTCTCTCGTGATCAATTACGATCTTCCCAGCAACCGTGAGAACTACATCCATAGGATTGGGCGAAGCGGCCGATTTGGGAGGAAAGGCGTTGCTATCAACTTCGTGACTAGCGAAGATGTTCGCATCCTGCGTGATATTGAACGTGAGTGGAATCCTGTGCCGCTTATGTAAGGAAGTTGCTAAGAAGATGATAGTATATTACTCTACCCAGATTGATGAGATGCCTATGAATGGTAAGCCGAGATGTTGTTGTAAATCTTTGGTACTAAGCTAAACAATTTGTAGTTGCGGACTTGTTATCCTAGTCCGAGTCATATGACAATGTGAAAGGATCGAGCAAAGTGTCTCCAGGGGCTCTGAGACTTGCAGGGAGCAAGCGGCGGCTCGCTTTTAGCGGCTCATAGAGAAGAAAGCTTGCGTGGAGGAAGGGGGATATGGATAGAAAAGGCATGTCCTAAATTATGTTTGACGGCAGATGATGCTAATCCAAGCCCAGCAGATCCATAGTGAAACGTAGCGAAACGAATTCCAGAACGATTCTTCATCTGCTACGTAAGCGGATCGGTATTCTAGGTCAATTATGTCACAAGAGATCCTCACCTTATGAAAGCAATCTTCGGTCTGTATGCCGGCTTGAAAGCGTTGAGATGCCAATATTTACCCAAGATCAGGCGTCTACTAGATCCATTATAGATTGATTGTGGCTTATTCACTGAGGATCCTGGCCATTCCTACCACGGTTGAGAGCTATAGTCCGGAAGATTCACCAACTGTCTATAGCCTTTGATCGGTTTGCTAGAGTCGTTCACCTACAACTCAAAGTCCTGAAAACGATTGCTTCGGCCGTCTAAGGGGAAGAGTGACTGCACTTAGTACCCAATAGTGGTCCGCGGCCTCGCAAGTTTTGGCGTAGAAGATTGCCTACCCGCAGATCACTATCTAGTCATGCACCGATAGTAGAGCTCACGGAGGCAATCTGTGTCTTCTTTCCATCTCTGTTCACGGCCTTATGTCCCAATTGGGATCCAATCACATTTTTGCAGCTATCATCCGCCTGGAATCGCCTGTTCTGCCATGCACTGAACTCGGTCCAGATCATCGACCATCATCATTCCAACTCCCGCTCAACCAAATCACCGCGTGAGAGTACACTAATTTGACGGGACCGATACCATGTACCGGTCTTCTACAGGGAGCACGCAGTGAATCAAGCCGAGCTTCACTATACTATGCCCGGCAAACCATCATAGTATTTGTGAAGCACCCGGGGTTTTAAACCTAAAATACTTATATTTTGGTCTTATTTAACCCCGACATTTCAAGCTGCTTGTACCACCATCGCCATCTGACAACGGAATACAGATAAATTGCCACGCCGAGACAACCCAAATAGACTCCACTACCATCTTCCCATCCATTTCCTCTTTTTGCAAGCACAGACATCTTCACTTCCGCGTTTCTTTCCCTTCAAATTTCGCATCTTTTGGGCTGCACTCCACTTATTTGCTCATTGCATTTCATTGAACTGTGTTCGCTTTGGCATTTGTCACACGCTTGAAAGCCACCAAATGTCGTTACCCGTAGGTCCTGAAAAGTCGCCAATCAGCGATGCATCGGCCGCACCTCCTTCTGCAATCCTCAAGAACCTAATTGATAGCCCATCCTCATCCGAAACATCCAACCTTCCCAAGGAGAAGGACGCTACGATTACTATAAACAAACCAGATGTGGAGGAAGCTGTCTCATCACCTCCTTCACCTGACTCTCACTCAGGCTCGCGTGGGGCTGATTCAGCAACAAAGTTGCCCTCCAAAGCCAAGCCTAGACCATCCAACGCTGCTCCCAAAGCATCTGCAGCTGCCAAAAAGGCATCAACTCCCAAAGCTAGGCCATCCAAGGATGCTCCAAAAGCATTTCCAGCTATCAAAAAGGCACCTAAAGCTCCCAAAAATAAGCCATCCAACACTGCCCAAAAAGCATCTGCAGCTACCAAAAAGACATCAACTTCCAAAGCTCGTCCATCCAACGATGCTCCCAAAGCATCTACAACTACCGAAAAAGCACCTTCAGCTCCTCAAGCTACGCCCTCCGAAGCTGCTCCAGTAGCGTCTATAACTACCGAAGAGGCACCTACAGTTCCTAACGCTATGCCACCCAAAACTGCTCCAACAGCATCTATAGCTACCGAAAAGGCACCTACAGCTCCTAGAGCTATGCCATCTAACACTGTTCCAATAACATCAACAGTAACTGGGAAGGCATCGACGGCTGCCCAAGCGCCATTGAATACTGCTCCAATAGCATCTACAGCTACCAAAGCGCCGTCAAATCTGCCGCAATCACCTCCTAGTGACGCAATGGACGACTCCGACACCAAAGATATCGAGTCCGACACGGCAGCCAAGAAAGACAACATCGAAATCTCCTCTCACGAGTCTGCCTCGCCAAGCTCATCGCGCTCTGCCTCTCCAACCCCCGCCGCGTCTTCCTCGCACCCCGGAAACCCAGCGTCTGGCCCCAAAGCCCAAGGTAGCGGTGCCGTCAAAAAGCGCGGCCCCTCCAAAACATCTTCGGATGCCAGGCCAGCCAAACGCATTCGCAGTACTCCCCAGTCACGCGCTGCACCGCGTGCCTCATACAATGTCCCTTCTCTCGTTGGAGAGTTCACGTAAGTCTTCTCCCCTCTCCTTCCCACGACCACCGCCCACCTAACGAACCATTCCCCGACTCCAGCAATTTCACTACATCGATCTTCATCGTCCAGCTCGGACCCGAAAGCGGCCCCAACTGTCCCAAATTCCATGTCCACGAATCCGTCCTCATCCGCTCCCCCATCTTCGCTCGCGACATCGAAGTAGCCAAAAAGGCAAAGACCCTCACACGTCAGAACATCCTCGCCGTCTTCCCTCATGACCCTGTCGCCTTCGAACAAATGCTCCAATATCTCTACAAAGATACCTTCATCTTAAAATCTAAGACCTCTAGCCCCATAGAAGCGCGCCTGAATGAGATCCACGAGCTCTTTAGTCTGGCGAAACACTACGTTCTTCCAGGATTGCAGAAACAGGTGGTGAAGGCATTCAGTCAGAGCAGGATGGTGGGGAAGGTGCCGGTGAATCGATTCTTTGATTGGAGCGAGGATATGTATTATGAGGAGTTGGATAAGGAGGGGGGACCGTTCAAGGCGTTTTTTGCGAGGGTGGCGCCGGGGTTGGTGAAGAAGGCGAAGGGAGGGGATGTGGGCCAGATTGCAAAGATTGTGGGTCAAGGGGGTGGGTTTGCGGGGGAGATCTTTAAGGCGATGTATGCGGTATGTTATTCCCGTTTATTGGCGTTCGGCCAAAGGAGGTAAAGAATTTAGAAGCAATATATGTTGACGTTTGATAGGCCCTTGAGCAGGAGACTAAGAAAACGGTGCTCAAAAAAGAGGAGAGGGTTAGTCTGTTTGAGCAGAAGGTGTTCCCGGAGGTACCGGCTGCTCATGACAGCGAGGAGGGTTTTGGTCAGCTTGATCTCCATTCGAAACCGCTCTACCGTTGCTAATATGCCATGTAGTCGACGCCTACGGCAGCTCACTTTGAGCCTATGAATAGCGTCAATCATGGATCAATCGCCTTGATGGTTACGATGGACATTGTATGGACCCCATAACACCTCGTGTCATCGGCATACAGGCCATACTTCTCCAGGACCAAACCCTCAGCAATTTCCCAATAGGTTCCAGTTTATGGGTGGGCATACCCCAAGCTCCATCCCATCAAGCTGGCCTTTAACCACCTGACATTTCGTCCAAAAGGACTGTCCACCAGCTCATCTCGCCGAAGGTATAGATTAATGCCTATATAATCCTCTGCCCAGCAAAGGTTCAACGAAGCCATCGAGTTTACGCTAAGGATGCCTTACGCTTCAGCCACTAGTAAAAATTTCGAGCGGTTTTAGAGCTTTTTCCCTAACCTTATGCTATTTGTTCACACATTAGTATAGTGCATGCCCAGGAAGCAAAAATGCGAGCAAAAGAGCCAAAAGAGCTTTTTGTTGGTATACATAAATCAAATCGTTCAAATAGTTATATCAGCCTGGAACAGACCTGAATTTCCAGAAACTTGCTGGATTAATCGGCCTGACAGTCTGGATTTCTTGCTATTTGCCCCTCTGTGACTTAGTTTCACGATTCCGAGCTGACACTTTCATGCCGAGAATCAAATCATTTTCCCTTAGATTGCGTTTTGATACTCCAAGCTAAACAAACTCATCATCCAAATCTGCCAAATCTTGCAGCCAGACCAATTGCAAGAAAGCGCAACGAGATCGATATCTTTCAGATCTAAGCTTGGTAGAGACAGCAACTTGGTCCAAAGAGATCGCATGCTCAAGATGTCTCAATGCGTGAATGAAGTACATGGGTATCTAAACACCTATCCTATCATACAGACCATCTCCAGGATGCTCCTCACCCAACCAGAAAATGCATCACCAAAGCGCCTTGCATACCCAATACAATCTCCAGGCTCCAAGTGATGCGCCACTGATCCATCGTACACTCCTCACTCCTCATCCTCATCACTCATAACCATCATACTATCCTCTCCCATCTCACTAATCCTCCCCTCCCCTCCACTCCTCTCCTTCCCCTTCCCCACTCTCCCACGCCTTCTTCCCCCCTCCCTCCTCCCCTCCATAAAACTCTCAAACGCCATCTCCTCCGCATCCTCCCCCTCCATCCCACCACCCCACCCCTGCAAACTCGCATTCTCCTCTAATGCTCTCCCCAACAGATCCGTCGCAACTGGATCCTGCGGTCCAACTGCTAAGGCTTCATGTAGAGCACAGACTGCTTCCCAACTCCTGCCCATTTCGAGCAATACTAGGCCTTTGGCGCAGAAAATACCAGCATCTCGCCCGCCTTGGCGGAGAACTTCTTCGAATTCGTGGAGAGCGGCTTCCCATTGCCGTTGACGGCGGTATGCATGGCCTAGATTCGCGCGAGTAGCTATCCAGGCGCCGGGATCGCTGTCGATGTCGGCGGCGATGGTGAGGGCGCGGTTGAAAATGTTGATGGCTTCGGCGAGGTGGTCGAGGTGGTAGAAAACGACACCTAGCTCGTTCAAGAGGAGAGGATCGGTGCTGCAAAGGGCGTGAGCGGCGTTGAGGTATTCGTGGGCGAGAGTCATGTTGTTGAGTTGGAGGTTCTGCATTCCGAGGAAGAGTTGTGGGAGATGGGTCCCTTGGAAGAAACGGGCGGCGGTGCTATATGCGGAGATGGCTTGGTCGTGCTCGCCTTCTGCGGCGAAGGTGTGGGCGAAGCCGATCCAGGCGGGGCCGAAATGCGGATCCATCATTGAGGCTTTGGAGAAGAAGCGCCGTGCTTCGGCTATTTGGGATATACTTAGGTAGTAGACGCCAACAGCAAGCCATGTGGCTGGTTCGTCGGGATGAAGATCCGCAAGCCGGTGGGAAAGGAGGAAGAGCGTGTTCGTCTGAACGAGTTCGTGGAGGCAGGCGAGGTGTAGGGGGTATATCGAGAAGTTGTATTCGTCTGTGTCAAGTATGGAAGTCGTTAATGCGAGAGCTTGTTTGAAGCGGCATTGCGTGAATAGGAGTTCGGCTTTTGAGAGGAGAAGATCTGGGTTCGTTGCGAGATTGTAATGCGTCGAAAGGGTTTCTGAAGCGTGGTTAAAGTCTGTAGGATTCTTGTATTTGGAGAGACGGGTGGTGTAGAGCATTTTGGCAAATTGGGCTGCCTCTTGAGCGACATCGTTGTCCTCGGTAGATATAGAATCGAAGTCAAGGGATTCCAGGAAATTCCATTCCTCGTCTGGTGACATGAGAGAATTCTTCATGAGCTGATCGAAGGCTTCGAAGCACTGCACGTCTATTCGTACGGCATCCTTGTAGCACTCTTTTGCCCGATCAAAAGCGTTCTGCTTTGCGTAGCATATTCCCCGCAGATAGCACATGCCTGCCTCATATTTGATGTCTGACAAATTCTCCCTGTCCCTCTCTTCGCTCCTCTCTATTCTATCAGGCCTCACATTGCTCTTCCCATGCTTACTTGCAGGCCGTAAGTTTCCATTAGTATGCTGCAATTTCCGTCGAGTCTTACTCGGTGATATTATGAGGTGTGTCGGGTTCGTATCTCCCAGTATTGACAAAGCTTCCTCATATTTGCCTTGCCGGATCTGACAGTTTGCTGCGAGGTATCGACTCGAGGTATTCCGTTCTACCAACTGGTGCTTTTCGAGGAAGCTCTGAGCGCGAGTGTAGTTGCCGGTCGAAAAGTGGATTTGTGCAAGGAAGAAAGCATCATTATCATCATCTGCGCCGAGTTAGAGGCTACCTCTGACATGTGCGAATTACTGACTTGTGATGGCAAGCAGCTTGTCCCCAATGTAGATGGCAGACTCGTATTGATGCTTAACTACAGCATCCTGCCTCCACTCTTTGAGCAGCTGCTGCATACTTACTGGAGGCTCTATATGCATGCTTAAAGTTGAAATCCAGATGTACTCGATGCAATGTTTACAGCGCTTACCGCGTTTAGCCGGTAGATCTAGGACCAACTAGCTCCCGCAAGTGGCTTGCCTCCTGACCATTTCAGATTCCTTCAACTCGGAGGGAATATAGCAAACTTATTGCCTCTACTGAATTAGTTATGCAATACATATAGCCTTTTTCAAGGCCCCCAAAGCCCCAATAAAGCTACCTTTTCTCATGCAAGACCGATACACTACTCCCAACAATTAGGCAAGCAATAGTCTCGGGGTTCGAACCCCCAACCTTCTTCCCCGGTCCGAATCAGAGACTTCAACCAGCAACATGGAAAGTGTATTACGTATTGACACGGTGGTCGACCAGTGAAAGTCTCAGAACACAATAGGCCTGATTAAGTCTTTTCAAGCCGTCGATACCCTATGAGGCTGCGTACAAGCTACTTACACTCACCGAGAGGCAGGCAATGCAATTAATGACCCGCGGACCATTGCGGAGAAATAATCCATCATCATATATGCCTCCCGGCTATATACAGTTCGCCCATCTGGACCACTAAGAAAATGTTGAACGAAAAGAGGAGATTATAGTAAAGTATATAGATATTGAGCGAGATTTGGATTCCCTTATGGTCAAATCAAGGCTCTCCTCTCAGACGACTCGTGCCTCGAATTAGCCGTGTGTGTCGTCCTTTCCTTCCTGCGCTTCAACCAAGAAGGTACTTGTACTCATATACTTTTCGTATCAGCGTGGCAGTGCTGCAATATCTAGCGCTTATGGCGAGAATGCCCACTCAACAAATGGGGCGTCGACTCTGACATGGCGATGCTCTTTTGAGGGAGGCTTAGCCCACCGCACACGTCCTCTAATCCGCCCAGCGTGTATCGGCATCGTGATACATATAGTTCGCTCATGATGATTTGGACAGCAGAACTTCCTCTCTATCTAATATCCGTCTCTATCATTTGATGCGAGCCAAGATTAGTGCACAATGATTTCTCCAGAATCTCAAGGAGGTCCCAACATCGCTCTCATCACCATAATCTGCAGTTGGACATTTTTGGCCATTGCCTTAGTAGGTGGCAGCCTCGTGGTCTGGACCCGGCGAATACAGAAGAGACGGCTGGGCTTAGACGACTACCTGACACTCTTCGCCTTGGTGACAGCCGTTGCCCTTATAGCGCAGACAACGTGGGCTATTCTGGATGAGGGTCAAGACAACCATGAGGCCGAAGTCTCAAAGACAAAGTTTGGTTTGGTTGTAAGGGTAGGTTTCTTCGGTACAGCCTTAAGTCTCTTATATTGAAGCAACAGACAGTCGCTTCTGGTAAATCAGACTCTATGGGGCGTAGCTAACACGTTGATTCGGACGAGCGCTATATTGGTTTTCAAGAAGATATTTGGGCCCGCGAGAAGTGCGAGCATAATCGCACAGTTGCTACTAGTTTTGTCTATCCTATACGGACTTGTAGACTTCCTAGAGGTGTTCCTGATCTGCCGTCCCATTTCGCTTGACTGGAATGCTCATGTTGACGGTATTTGTGGTGATCAAATCATATCTTACCTCGTACTCGAAGTTCTTGGTCTTCTTTTTGATCTCACGATAGCGGCGGTATCAATCCCGTATCTCTGGGCAGCGCAAATGGCGCTGGCAAAAAAGTTCTTCGTCCAATTAATTCTTTCAATTGGCGCCTTGTAAGTGGTACTCTCTGCTGGACTAAGAATATGCGCTGATTAGCGGATAGAGTCATCATTATCACGGGGTTACGAATCCAGGCTCTTCACATGGTCAATGCCCAGGATTTCACCTATTCAAAAGGTTACCTTTGCCTGCTGTCTACGCTAGGTGTATCGCTGGGAACCGTCTTCTGTTGTGCGCCAGTTGTACCCTTCCTATACGGACACTATCGACCATTGTTTCTCGCATTGGCCCGTAACAACGAGCTCGGACCTACCCACACAGAAATATACAACATACGCAGTGTTCCACCGTCAATTCCAAAAGTGTTATGCCGAAGTAGCTCAGGACCGTATGACAAGTGGATGATTCCTCGGCGGGCTAGTCCAGATGTGTTGCCGGACAGTCTGGACCGTTGGACACATTTGAAATATAGAACTGTAGACGAATTAAATGCAGTCGCGCTGAAGATTGATGACCTAAGTATGGGAACTTCAGATCAAGCATCAGATGAGGCATATTTATAACCATCCCTTTCTTCATCCAAAAAGAAGAAAGAATGGCATCTCGCTTCCTCTCCCAAAAGGACGGAAAGAGAAACATGACCACAAGACTTTGAGTAGAGTAAGTAGAAACAGAGCGAAAACCATGCAGCGAGAGGAAGCTGGAAGGGTTGAGCAGGAATTAGTAGGTAGATGCTCACCAATCCACAGGTGCCAAGAAATTGTGGACCCTGCTGAATCCTTTGGTCACGTAATATGCAACCCGTGCCACAATTTATAGGCAGCAGCTTAGTCCAACCTCGTTTATTGTAAACCACAGATACAGTCTGAATCAAATCTGCAATTTCAAGATCTCTAGCTCCCCATCGATAATAGTTTCCTCCGCAAGCTTCCGTCGGGATTGAGCCCCAGAACGTGCATGTGCGGCCGTTGACGGGGACATAGACTCATCTAAACAGCTTCCCAAGTTGCCATTGGTACTTCGATCAAATCAATCCACGACTGTTCCTGGCAGTTACCTCAGCTTCTGCGGGACTGGATCACTCAATATGCTGCCTCAGGCTTTACACAAAAGAATATGCTTGCCGTTTCCTCCTGTCACGCTTACTTATTTGCTTGTTGAACTTTGGCTTTTCTCGCTTCAGACTGGTAAGAAGGTTTCTCGATTTTTCAAACATTAAGGTTTGTATGGACAGACCGAATTATTTTGAGTCTTAATATCAATGCTTTATAGGCTTGTCTCTATTTCTGATAGGTCCACAGGCATAGTATTAAGTTTGACCTCTGGTCAGCCTGGGACGATCCTTCGTTGGATCCCACGTAGTTCCGGGTCACATCGCGTGTTGTTTTCTTGAGGCGTAGTGGGCAGCTAGCATGCGTCGCCGTTTTATCATCCCCCAATGTGTACTCCAGGTGCTGACTGTTGCGAGCCTTGTCCCCTCTACCTAGCAAAAGACTTAGTGACTAACAATTATCTGCTCAGCTTCCATTGGCGCCTCACCCATCAATTGGAACAGGGCTCTCATAGATAGTGTGGCAATAAGTCCATTTCATCTCAGCAGCGGAGTACGAAAATCCCAGATTGCCCTACAAATCGACATCACAACAAGACCAAGGCCAAATGTACAACCGATCAGGAAGTATATGGCCCTGGGGGACTCCTTCTCGGCCGGACCCGGTGCTGGAAGCTCTATCTCTCCTAAACAATCCACCTGCGGCCGCACCGATGGCTCATACGTCTATCAAGTCTACCAAGACCACGATCTAGTCGCAAAACCAACTCCAGATTCCTACAACGACACGGCATTTGGATTCAACGCCTGCTCCGGTGCCGTCACAACTGATGTCCAGAGCTTACAGATGCAGAATGCGACAGAGCCTTACACTCCTTTCATAACAGGCGCAGATTTATACACCATAACAGTTGGCGGCAACGATCTGGGGTTTGACGAGACTGTTAGAGCGTGTGTGTACGGAATCGCGATTCCTTTTTTCGGGAAATGCAACAGCCTTCTCAATGCTATCGATGATCAGTTGGCAGCCAACAGTACCTTCCAGACTAACGTTGCCTCATTGTACAATAATCTCCGCGCGCAAGCCAATAGAAACATGGTCATAGTACTCCCCTACATCACTTTTTATAACGATCAAGTTGGCCGTGGTTTCGGCTGCTGGTCGTCACAGACAACGCGGCAGCGACTGAATCAGCAAGTCAGGCAAGTAAACAACGCTCTGCGCATCGCAGCCATCCAGCGTGGTTTCCAATTCCTCAATGAAGATAGCCTGCAAGCGGCATTCGACGGCCACCGCTTCTGCGACACGGACACCTATTGGATCCAGGACAGTATATTTGATGGCCTCAGTTCTGGGGCGCAGGAGCGGTGGGATAAGAACGGAACGCTGAGTGAGGAAGATCAGGAAGCAATCAGCAACGGCACGATTGGAATCAATCCAGGCCTGTTCCATCCAACGAGGGAGGGTCATACGGCGTACTATCGGTTATTGAAGGATTTCTTGAACAATACTGCAATGCAGGGATGAAAGATACTCACCCCACCAATTGAGAGGTTTTAGCTTGTATCAGCGGTATATTTGGTGTTGGAAACCTCAATGCTACACCAAACATATCTTTGGAAGGCATTAACGAGTAAGTTATTGTCGCAATTCCAAGTGCCAAAAGCAAGGGGTGTCACCACACGGTTGTTGTCACTCTCCAAAAGGTTGCACAAGCAACGAACTAACGCGCATCGCAAAGCAAAGCAGGAACGCCCATGATTGAAGACGTCATTAAGCCAAGAATACAATGATGCAGGGGCAGCAACCTGCCACGTCGAAAGGGTCTTTGAATAGTCATTTCATACCACGAATGTTCTAGTTGCTCGAATTGTATGGAAGCCTAAGATCACAATAGCCTGACGGACGGACTCTCGATGCGCTGGCACCATAAGACACAAGTTCGCAGAGGAGTTGGTAAGTGGGTAGCAAATGTCTTGAGCAAGTAGGCATTCAGGGGAAACTCGGGATCAGCTTCAATGAATTCTGGGCGATTGGAGGATCAGGCGCTGGCTCCAAGCCGGGTTCCTGCAGGATTGACCGTTCACCGTTCACCATCCACTTATCAGATCGCTGACACGTGGAAAGCGCAAAATGTGGCTTCAGTTGACGGCTCTGTCTGTGTTTCCTCGAAGGCAGGGAGGTGATAATGTATGCCCCTGTGTTCCGGCTTAGCGGTGGCGCCATGAGCGACTGTTTTTCCCTGCCTAACCGAGAAGCTGCAACCCCACTTTTTGGCAGAGGCGACTACACAGTACGAGGTATTCCTATTCGCGCATTACGCACTACGGAGGGCGGATGAGAGAAAAGCGACTCGTGATGATGCCCGTTGAAGTAAGACTACTGTGTACTTGTGTATGATTCCATCAGGTGGATTCTGTTACATAAAAAAAGAACAGCCCACCAGGCAATTCCTTGCTTTGCCGTGCTGTACGACAATGAGAGAATTCCTGTGGCCGCATTTGGCGGAATACGTCGCCCTTCCCCACATTGGCACTAAAAATACCCTGAACCCGACGCCAGGGCGGTGGTTAGGGGGGGTTAGGGGCATCATTTAGGGCTGTTGGGGGGGACCTAGTGCCAAGCGCTGCGTCACCCCCCCCCGCCGTAGTACTGTGTACGGGTAGTCTCTCGGATTAGCTGTGGGCTAAGTGGCTAAACTCGTGTGGATGATTCGATCATCAGAATTTTTCCATCTTTTCCCCACTGGTCAGCAAATAGCAAATACACCTACTGCAAGACCCACTTGCTGCATCATGCTCTACCGGTAACGGATCTACCGGATCAAATACGAACTGGAACTGTCATGGCAGGCACGATGCGCCTGACTCAGGTAGGCCGAACAGTAAATAAAACCCATTCACTTTGTTCTCTTACTCCTCTCTCTTTCTCTCCATCCTCATACCTACTACCATTTCCCCTACTGTATCATTTCCTACCTTTTTCTTAGGTACTACTATTATCATTATTGAGCAAGGCCACATTCGTTTGTAGCAGCCATGCTTACATCCACTCTCGTTGCCTTTGCGGCTTCTCTTTCTACTGTCACTGCCCAAGTCTACAAGGGTTTCAATTACGGTTCTACTAATACCGACAATTCTGCCATCACAGAGTCTCAATATCAGAACGACTTCACCACTGCCCAGAACCTCGTTGGCGCCAGCGGTTTTACCAGTGCTCGTCTCTACACATGTATCCAGGCTGGCACCACCGATACCTATAGCGAGGCCTTCCAGGCCGCAATCAACACCAAGACATCTCTGTTGATAGGTCTCTGGGGGTCTGGCGGTCAGGCAGGACTCACGAATGAAATTAACGCCCTCACCGCTGCCCTAAGCGCCTTTGGCTCCTCCTTGGCCGACCTCATTGTTGCCATCTCGGTCGGATCGGAAGATCTGTACCGAATCTCTCCTACAGGTATTGAGAACAATTCCGGCGTTGGTGCAGGACCAGATGTCATCAGCGACTTCATTGGCCAGGTCCGAACAGCCATTGCCAGCACCGCTGCAAGCGGCAAGCCAGTTGGTCACGTTGATACCTGGACTGCTTGGGTCAACTCCTCCAACGACGCTGTTATCAGCGCTTCTGACTTTATCGGCATGGACGCCTATCCATACTTCCAAAACACGATGACGAATCCTATTCAGGATGGCTACTCGTTGTTCTTTGACGCATATGATGCGACTGTCGCAGCTGCTGCTGGTAAACCCGTTTGGGTAACCGAGACAGGGTGGCCGGTGAGCGGACCCACGGAGAACGATGCGGTGCCGAGCTTGCAGAACGCTCAGACATACTGGGATCAAGTTGGGTGCGGTCGACTGTTCGGGCAGATCAACACCTGGTGGTACACCCTTCAGGACGCCTTCCCTACCACGCCAAGTCCCAGCTTCGGTGTCGTTGGCACTACTCTGAGCGATACACCACTCTTCGATCTGAGCTGCTCTGGCGTTACCACTTCTTCCTCCACGAGCATTCCATCTGCGAGCGTCACTGCAGCCATTGAAGAAGCCACGGCTGCCTCAGCACAAGCTGGAAGTGTTGGAGAGACTGCCAAGATTGGGGCCGGTAGTCAAGCACAAGGCGAACAGGGTTCTACAACCGCTCCGCCGGCCGAGACATCTGCAGCTCCTCAAGAGCAAGGATCTCCTCAGCAGTCGCAGGCTCCGGCTTCGGAAGAAACAGTCACCAGTACTAGCGAGGTAACCATTACAAGCTGCTCAGGTGGCTGCCACGCGCCAAGTGCTCCTGCAGGCTCAGCTCCTGCAGGTTCAGCTCCCGCAGGTTCACCACCTGCAGCTCCGGCTCCCGTGGTAACAGGTCCAACTACCCTTATTACCAAAACCAGCGTGCTACCTTCTGCCTCAGCCGTGTCGGTCTCAAGCTGCCCAGCCAGTCTCTCCGGCACATTCGAATATCCCCACTTGATCGTACCCGTCGACAAGTCTCAGCCAGACCAACAAGGAGGCACCAGCTACAACGGTACTATCTCCTCCACCATTTCCTCGATCTTCAACTTCGATATCCCCCAAACCGACGCCGGCAAGACTTGCACACTCGTCTTCCTCCTTCCTGAGCAAAGCCAGTTGACCACATCAGCTTTCAGCCTAAGTGGCTCCGGAGGGTTTGACGTGGCTCAGCTGTCTAGCCCAGCTACGGAGCAGACGACTTACAACACCGTGCCATCCGTCGCCAGCGACTTGGGAGGCCCGTCAGATGTCCAGCCTGGAAATGAGTACGTAATTGCCAGCGGTTCTTGTGCCGCTGGGCAGAAGATCTCGTATGAGGTTACTGCAACTGGAAGCTTGGATTTGAACTATTTCCAGGACTACAACCCAAGTCCTATTGGGTTCTACGTCACCGTCTGCTAAGGAAGGTTGACTGTGATGGCTAATGACTTGGTTGGATTGGTACAAAAGTTTGACTACATCACTTAGTTGGAAATGGGAATCGGAATGCATTTAAGGAAGCAATAGCATTATTATTCTTGTATACATAATGTTAATGTAATACATTACTTTTTCCCTGGGAAAGCCTTCATGAATATAATATAAGAATGTGCCAAACTTGATACTGTAAGTGTGTGCGGAAATGGGCTAGGCCTTTCCGGGCTGAAAGCTTGGTACCTTACAACATCTACCTACCTACCTTAGCTAAGATCATTTACCTCCCCAAGTACCCCTAGCTATTACTAGTCTCCATACGCTCAGAGACCCTTTCCATCCATTTTATGTATGTACATACTACGAAGGATGATTATAGTGGTAATAAGGTGGTATGAGAAGATGGAATACTATGTCTTGTCTAGTCTCCTTTTTTTTCCCGCGAATTTCGCCTTCGTCTTCGCCTTTCCCTGGAATGATGATACAGTATTTGAAACAGGATACGATTCGTGCTGAGGGTGGGGTTTGGGTTTGTTGAATAGGTTTGGTGGGATTGAAAGGGGAGATGGGAGGGTATATATATCCCCTGAGCCTGAGCCTGAGCCTGAGCTTGAGCCTGAGTCTTTGTCTTCGCCTTCACATTCACCTCATCGTGTCTGTTTATCAGGTAAGAAGAGCGGTAGACTATACATCATACATCATAAATTATATATTATATATTATATGTTATATATTATATATTATATATTATACATTATATATTATATATTCGATACTCTGGTTTACCAGTATACCACCAAAGCGAAAGCGAGGATGTATGTATATCTATCTACCTGTGTTTTAGTTGCGGTAATAAGGGGTATGGGGGTACCTTGAGGGTTTTTGTGTTAGTGGAGTGGAGGGATGGGATGGGATGGGATGGGATGATAGGGTTGTGGAGAAGGGGGGAGGGGAGTTTGATTGTGAATGAAGGGAATTATATAGCACTGATGGATGGAGATGGATGGGGTATTAAGCTTATGGTTTGGTTGGGTTTGGCCCGGTTGGAATACCTGTCTGTCTTGGGGGTTTGGCGGTTGGATAGGTGGGTGTGGTGATTTTAATTGGTGGTTGGTGGGGGGGTTGGGGGGGGAGGGGAGGAGAAGGGAAGGGGGGGAATTGAAGAGAAAGAGAAAGAGGAGGGGGAGATAGGTGGTTCAAGGATCTCTCTCTTATCCTTTGTATATTCTGAGAGCGATTTATGTCATCTTCATTGGCTGATGTGTATCTTTTAGTGTGGGATATTCTTTATTCAGATAGAAATGTAGATCGTTGGTGCTTAAGGGGAGAGTAGATTAATATATTAAGCAGGTTATACTAAAAGGAAAGACTCCGCGCATGCTTCTCATACATGTCCCATCTCCGCCCCATCTAAACAGCAACACCAAACCCCCCCTACGCCCCCTCCGCATCCCCCTCCGCATCCTCCACCACAGCATCCTCCCCCTCCTTCACCCCCTCTTTCGTCTCCCTCCTCACCATCCCCCCACTCGCCCTCGCCGCTTCCTTCTTCCCATCTTTACCAAACACTTCCACAACAGGTCCATGTGTAATCACCGCGCCCTCCCAATCCTTCCTATATTGGATGAGTACAAGCCCCACGAAGATGACGATGGAGGGGAGACTCCATAGGATGCTGCCGATGAGGGCGCCGACGGCGGGGTTGACGTGATGGAAGCCGTAGATGAGGGCGAGGGCGAATTCGTCGAGGGAGCGGATGAGGAGGAAGGGGAGGATGAGGTAGGTGAGGTGGGGCATTATCTTTGGATTCAGGAGTGGGTTAGAAGCGTCTGGCTGGCTGGGCTTAGGGGGTGTGGGGACGGAGGAAGGAGACTTACGCGACTGTGGATTTCCTTTTTCGCGGCCTTGAAGAGGATGAAACCCGCGCAATAGCACATCTCGAGCGCGGTCAAAAGGTAGATTGCTACGTAGCCGAGATAGACCCATTCGTAGCAATTCGCAACCGTCATCATGATCCCGCTGGCGTGGGCATTGTCGAGGTTACCCAGCTGCGTTTGGGTGAAGCAGATAACTTCTGCGTAGATGTAGACGGCCGCGTCCGCTGTGCCGATGAAAATCAAAACGGACTTGACAAAGTTGTGGAATTGTTGCCATCTTGGATAGCCTTTCTTGTCCCCTGTGAGCCAGCAGTTGCGATTCTTAATGATTCGATAGATCATGAGAATTAGAGCCACGTCGGCCCCGTTTTTAAGGATGGGCTTCAGTATGGGGAGAATGAGATAGGCTTCGGACACGGTGGGTTCGGTCTCATGCGTGATCTGATCTGCCATATTTCGGGCGAATAGACTAATTTGGTAACCTCATGAGCAAGAATTGTCCAATAATCACAGAAGCATTTCGAAGAGCGACTAACAGGAACATTCCATGGAGTAGAGCTAAAAGTGCTGCAAAGGCCTTCCGACTCCCTTTGACGTCTTTCTTCTTGAGCCATGACGCGAAAATCAGGGCAATGAAAGCTACGGTGCCTATGCACGAGATCGCGATAGGAACCACGTAAACCGGGTTTTTGAAATGGCTACCGACTAGCTGAACTTGGTTCTTTGCATTCTGTACAAATTGTCCCGCAAATTGGCTGGACAAGTCTGAAGTTTGGTTAGCTGAGCCGGAAGCCATGACGGTAGATGTTTCTCTTTCTTTCGACCAATTCTCAAAACGCGTGATCAATGCCACGAGTCTGAGAGCACAGTGAAAAAAGAAGAGGGAGAAGTGGAAGAGCAAGGGTGCAGACACATTCTTAACGGCGAAAGCATGCGATCAGGCTGTGAGGCTCTGCGGCTGGGTTTAGAAGTACATTGTGCTTGTAAGGAATGTGATCTTCACGCATACATTAGCTTGAGCAGGGTTAGTAACCGCGGTAATCATCGTCTATGCTTATACTCCATATTAGATGTCTGGATACGATTGTGCCGCAGGGGGTAAACAGGTGTTTTCAAGCCATTAAGAAGCTGAACATGCAAGACAGTATGGTGCCGGTGATTCGATGAGGTCGACGGAGCGACATTGTTGAGGTGATGCAGAACAGAGCATAGTGGCGCTCTAGATAGTCAGACGAGGCCTGATTGCATGCGCTAAAGAAGCAGCAGTATTGATGGCGTTCTAAGTCAGCTGTCAAATGGCCTTATGGCGTT
This sequence comes from Cladonia squamosa, assembly GCA_947623385.2. Taxonomy (NCBI): domain Eukaryota; kingdom Fungi; phylum Ascomycota; class Lecanoromycetes; order Lecanorales; family Cladoniaceae; genus Cladonia; species Cladonia squamosa. The sequence goes on from OX392385.1 coordinate 1,347,779, forward strand.
CTTAGTGAGCGCGAGTTCTCGGATGCTTGCCGAGAATGTTCACAGCTTGCAGATTCTAGATTGCAACATGCAGCCCTCCCTCCAATGAATCCTTGAGTTCCCAAGTGTGAGGTTGCCCTCATTCCTGGCATTCGGAGCGAATCATCGTCACGATACTTGTCCTGAGTTATCAATGTGACATGGATATTTGGAGATTTGAGACTGTTAACGTAGTACTGGCGAACGTATAACGGAAGCATCAAGCTCAGATAATGGACATTTGTGAGGAGAAGGATGATCATCAGATAAAGTAAGAGTTACCCAATCTGTCCTCAGGCTTCTTTGAGCAACGCCTTTCAGTTGCACACCTCGCTAAGGTCGATGCTCCTTTCCAGCAAAATGGCACCGCACCCCTGTCGGTCGCATGGTATCTGCCGATGATTCAGACTGATCTGGATCGTTCAGTGATTAACATGGTGGCATTGATGGGTTTGGTCAACCGGAAATATCTCAGCCTGACCCGGTTGCTAAGAATTGAAGCAGCTCGCGGAGGACAAAAATGTTGGCACCCCTTGCAAAACGCCGGTCTTTTGGCACAGAGATAGACCCCAATAAGTAGTTTTATTAGATAAATTTGACTTAAAGACCTTTAAACCTAATGATACTTAACCATAAGTTTCAATTAATTAATGAGTTCATCTCTATTAGATTAGAGAAGTTAGGTATATGAAAATTAGCTTTAAGCTGTAGAGGTGCGAGTATTTTATTCCCTGCGAAGGGCAGGAAAGAAAACAACCGCGGCAAAAAGCTTGGCTGTATGGCTGACTAATCACATCACCATCTCGATACCATGTAACCTCACTTTACCAGCTCACGAACTGCATTTTGCTCTCCTTAATCTGTCATCAATAGCACTCGGAAGCCTTGACCATCTATACTCGCCCCCAGTTACTCTCTATCATCAAAATAATCCAACCACCACCCTAGAACTCTCCAACAACCACCATGTCCGAACGCAAAGTCCTCACAAAATACTACCCCCCCGACTTCGACCCCTCCAAAATCACCCGCACACGCACCGGTCCCAAACCCCCCGGTCCCAAAACCCAAACTGTCCGCCTCATGGCCCCCTTCAGCATGAAATGCACCTCCTGCGGCGAATACATCTACAAAGGCCGAAAATTCAACGCCCGGAAAGAAACCACCGACGAGAAATACCTCGCCATCGCTATCTACCGCTTCTACATCCGCTGCACGCGCTGTTCCGCTGAAATCACATTCAAAACCGATCCCAAAGCTATGGACTATGAGTGCGAGAGGGGGGCGAAACGGAATTTCGAGGTGTGGAGGAATAAGGATGGGGAAGAGGGGGGGAGGAAGTTAGAGACGGAGGAGGAGATGTTGGAAAGATTGGAGGCGGAGGAGGCGGAGAGGGGGGGCGCGATGGAGGCGTTGGAGGGGAAGGTGGCGGATGCGAGGCAGGAGATGGCGATTGCGGATGCGTTGGATGAGATAAGGACGAGGAATGCGAGGATTTTGAGGGCGGAGGGGAAGGGGGATGAGGGGGTGGTGGATGCGGCGGAGAAGGTTAGGAGGGAGAGAGAGGTGGAGAGGGAGAGGGTGGAGAGGGAGGATGAGGAGGCGGCGAGGAGGGCATTTGGGAGGGAGATTGAGATTGAGGATGAGGAGGGGGAGGGGCTGGTTAATGGGGGGGATAGTGGCGATGGGGTTGGGCAGATGAAAGGGAATGGTGAGGGTACGAAAGCGAAGGGAGCTACGGTTGGAGGTATGCCGCCGCCTGAATTCAAGAGGGTGGTTAAGAAAAAGAAAGATTTTTCAGCGGCACTAGGGATTAAAAAGAAGCCGGCGCTGGTGTGAGCGAAGACGGAGATACTCTTGTTAGATTACTACCTATTTAGCGAGGCGTCGGTCATGGATATACCTACAACTTGGTGGCTACCTGCTAGGTATCCCAAATTAACCCATTGAAATCACAGAATAAAGCAAGATGCAGCGAGAAACCCGAGATTGTGCATTAAATACGATAGTACACGCAATCTATGCATGCTTGCTATTCGAACAGGCAAAAATAGAACGCCTTCCTTTTCCATTGGTGGCCAATAGAGAGATGGATGTGTGAAAATATGGAAGCACAAAAAGTTGAGCCTTTCTACGCCAGGGTGCCTCTATACTCATTCGCTCGCTCCAGTCCATGTTCCTTGACGCTCCGGCGTGCATCCCACCCGCATAAAGGCCGTTTTTTCTGGTTAAGTGTCCCATAGTCCTATGAACACGAATAGAAGCAATCACTTTCTCCGCCCTCATATTAAGGACAGGATTACCCTGCCCGAGGAACATTATTGAGCATGTCTTGTCTCGAGGTCGGTGGCGTAGGCATGGCTCCGCTGTTTGAACCATTTCGCTCGAGTCGTTGGCGTATCTGTGTGGCGGGGTCTTCAATAGACTGGGGGAAGATTGATCAGTGTAAGCAATAAAGACAATGGCCCAGTTCCCTAGCTTACCTGACCCCTCTGTCGTTTTCCATCTCTGCCAACCCCGCCCTCATCCTGTAGTCTCAAAGCATCCAGCCTCTTCTGACTATCTTGTGTGATGGGGTCCTCCTCTATCCTGCTGGCTGGGTTGATTTTCTGACCTCTCAGATTTGTCATTGGTGGAATAGCAGAGGCTTCGCCATTTGCTCGCTGTCTTGCCCATTCGGCAACAACAGCCCATTTGGCGGTGCGATTTTGCAGGGTCTGTGCAGCGGTAGCTTCATTCTCGCGGTAGTGATCGGAGCATTCGTCGAAGAGCTGTGGATTGATCTCCATGAAGAGCTTCATTGCATTATAAACCATGCCGTGTATAGTTCTCAGAGATGTCAGCACCTTCATGTTGTGGACACAATATCAATTCTTACCTGTTCCAATGGCCCTTCGAGTTCTCATAAAGAGGCTGAAACATTATGGGCAGAATGACTTCGACGTTGTCGCTAATAAGATTGCAGAAGTACTCGTTGTTCCAGAAGTAAAGTGCTCGTTCTGCGACCTGTGGTACTCATATGTGAGTATCTGTATAAGGCAAAAAGTCGGACAAACCTTACCTGGAAATGTGGACTGGCGACGGACTTTGCAAGTTGGTTGAACAATGGCTCTTGTACTTTTGCAAACTCTCCTGGATCCATAACCTCAAAAATGTCTTCCACTTCGTTGAGAAACATAACCTCTTTCGTGCTGTTTACTTTGGGCCAGTATCGCAGAAGACCTAATACGACCTGGGAACGTGATGAGCATGGGTCCTGAACATAACTTGACTTTAGCTCACCTCTTCCGTTAGGCCGGCATCTTTTTCCAGAAATTGTACAATGCAGTATGCCAATTGTGGATGATACATGCTTAAGCTTTTTACCTTGTGCAATGGGATCAATACTCTGGTAAGGAACAATTTGTGCTCTTCCTTAAGAGGAAGTGCGAAACCGTTTATGATCGAGCCCAGGATCTCCAGAAGCTCGGCAATACCGTTGAACCTTTCGGTCTCATATGTAAATTGAAAGAATACATTGTTGATCGACCTCCTGATGTAGGAACGTAGGTTCAAAAATTTGCCATATATTCGATGTAAGGTCGTTTTGAGGAAATCTCGTTCTCTGGGATCTTCTGAATCGAAGAGCTCGAGGAGCTACAGTAAATTAGCGAACAGCAAGAAAATCTAACACATGTGCCATACCTGGAGAACAAATTGATGATCTATGAAGCCTTTCGCAATATTTGTATTGAAGTCTTGGCTCTCAATGAAGCGGAGGAAGAATTCATACACGACCTGAATGTGCGGCCAAGCTACCTCCAGTACCGGCTCATCCTCTTCTGGGTCGAATGCCTCGCCTTGCGGGTTCATAGGCGGAGGGATAGGCCGGAACAAATTCTTGCTGAACATCTCCACCACTTTTGGGTACATTGGCTCGGTAATGACTTGCCGATTGTTCGCTACGTAGTCCAGCAATTCATGTAAAGCCAACCTCTTGATTTCCTTCGATTTCATATCTCCACTAGCATCATTGAAGTCGAATATGATATTACATTGGTCAATTTTGTTCATGAAAAGGTCTTGTCGCCGATTTGGGGGTACCTCATGGAACCCAGGAAGCTTCTCGAGCTCTCGCTGCCGCTGATCAGATATGTCGAATCTTGAAGAGTGTTGTCGCTTTGGTGTCCTGATGCCTTCTGGAACATCTTTCGGGGTAGATGTCAACCGATCGAAGGCACCTGACTTTTGACCAGGCCTCGGTGGAGCAAGGTCTCCAGGCATTGCCTCCATAGCACCAGGAGGTGCAGCATGCTATTACCGATATTAGAGGGACCAACTCGTGGGAGAGATGTACATGAATGGAATTCTTGTCTAAGGAGACGTACCTGCGCATTGCCCGTACTCGGACTTATGACCACACCAGGCACCACGCCATGACCTCTTGTAGGTGTGGCAGGGCCGCCGTGACCACCTTGACCACTCACTCCTCCCATTCCAGATTGAGATGGTATAAATGGTCCGCCAGATGGCGCTGCATTTGGCGTGCCTTGTGGGGACGCGTGCATAGCACTGCTTTGAGGAGCGCGCGACGTGCCGTTCTCACCAGGTGGCAACGGCTTGTTTCTTGTATCATTCAAAGCTGTTGTTGATGAAGTGGGAGTACCTTGGTTCGAAGAGCTAGGTGACTGGGCACTTCCAGGCCCTACCAGCGTCGAGGTTGAGCCATGAGAAGCCGGGGATGCGGTGCCAGAGGAGGGGTCCTTTTTGTTTTTCGGCTTGCTTGAATCCCTGGCTCGAGAAAGCTGTTCGTGCTGAGCAAATCAGCCAATTCATGAATGCAGCAACACTAAAGGGTTTGGCAAGATGGCCAAGGGCCAGCATGGGGTAGTGTTGTGAAACACGTACCACTCTTTGTTTAAACCCCTTCATTTTTGACAAAATGCGTTGGATCCTATCTCTAACAAAATCTGATCCTCCGAGCTAAGCAAGAAATCGAGTCGAGGGACGTATGGGCCCAGGATGGTTCTGAAGCGGAGTCGCTCTCTGGCGTTCGTCCGCCAGCCCGTTCAAAGGAGGCGCGCGGGGCTTCTCTCTCAGTGGTCAAAACGTTGCAACGGCCGAGCAATCTAGAGACGCATCTCGAATGCCGTGGTATGAATGTCGAGAAATCGTGAACAGTTCGGCGTTGCGCTCGTGGCTTGAGCCTACCGTCGTGAATTGTGGCTCACCATGCAGCTGGGTAAGGCCGCCAGTAGCGTCAACAGGTCAAGGCGCACTTGCACAGAACGCAAATCTAGGATGGCTCAGATCAAGTCGAGGCGTACTAAGGCTTTGTTGACTGTTGTCGTCGTTGAATATCAGGCGGCGTTTACGCCAAGCCGAAGCAAGAGCGGGCTTTTCGTGCTAGTTCTAAGCCTAATCTGGCCTGCGGGGCGTGTTTCAAAGCTTTGCCAAGACATTCGAGTCTTGTGTTGCCCTAGCAGTTATCAATTATCCAGAGGCAGCACTTGACTACATTGTTGTCGCGCTCGCCATAGATCTGCCCCGTGTAATGATCCAGCGGATTAACGCTCCACTCGGTTCTCAGACGGATGTTTGATACATCAGTCATAGCAATGCTGGTGAGACCTAATTGGCCAGTACGCTCAATTAAGCCAATGTGATTTTCAATCCTTTCCATCCCTAATTTTCGACAAGGAGCCTTACATGAAAGTTCTTTGTAGCAGTATTGGTATTATCTGCTACGGTATATTAGGCTCCTCACTTTCATAAACACTATCTCGTCTAAAGTCCAGTCTCAGTTTCCGCCTTGACTCCCTTCAAAAGTGGAAGCCGAGGATGGAGAAGCCCGAAGATGCTGAAACTATGACATCGGAGAGACATCCACCTCACCTCTCTTCAACAGGGTATGCTCCTTGGTACACTGTGCCTAATAAGCATTTTGTGAGCATTGAGAATCCGTTCATTATTAAGAATGTCGACAAGGGCATTGAGACAATGGGAGGTGTCAAAAAACTGCAAGAGGTTGTCAAAATCTGGCCTCTTCATTTTGTGTATCGGTCTGATGGGATGTGCAGTTGGTCTGGGACAGCAACGAAGCAGTCGCAAATCTGTACTTAAAACCAGGCGATAGGATGTCCAAACCCTTAAAGTCTGCCAATGTCAGGACCAACGACATCCTACTAAAAGTGACAGTGCCTAAGCGGACTGGGTTGAAGCGCAAGCGGGGAGCTCAGGGTCCTTATTATGAAGGTCTTGAAGAGAACGGCGCAGCTTTGGAGAAATCGCCACAACCACCATCCACAGTTAAAGACGCGCAGTACTTCATGCGAATCTTACGTGACCACCCCCGAAATTACTCTATAGAACCCATGGGATCCATCGACCATACTCATCGATTCCGAGGTATACGACCAGCTGATTCATGAAGTTATGATGCTGCTGCTAACCTTTGGCAGGAATGCCGGACTTCGTCTATTCGACCGCTAATAGCCCGTTCATGCAAAGGATGAAAGAACATATCTTGCCATTCGAATGTTTGTATATACCTTGTGGCTCACGTGTCTAAGAATACTAAGCGTCTGCAGATGAAAAGATAAAAGGCTTCAGGCTTGACATGAGCAAAGGTGTGAAGCCGAATACCGAAATTATACCACCACCCTCGTTTTCCCATCTTGACTATCCTTTTAACTACTCGTACGTTATCTAGAATATTTCTGTGGTACTTGCTGATATACCTCGAGATACCTACAGAACCCCTCTGTAAAGCAAGTGACTGACGAGCTTGGTCATACGACCATGGCCAAGTCGAATTCACTTCCAAAGGTCTGGGCCCAACCTCTCCCATCTGATATTGAAAACGTGCCAGTCGGCCCACCGCCAGATATTCCGCCTATCAGTAGTCAACCACCAGCAATGCAGCGCTTAATAGTGAAGGCCCGTAGACTTTTCGAGGAGAGACCCATCTTCACACGAAGGGCTCTCATGAATATGTTACCTGATAAGGATTGTAATATAGTCGACCAGAGCTCCGCTAAATATGTCTATCAGTACGTCGGATATCATTGGGCCTCGGGCCCGTGGCGTGACGCGGTGGTTCGCTTTGGTGTGGATCCTCGCAAGGATCCGGAGTGTAGAAAATATCAGACAATGATGTTTATGCTTGAAAGGGATCCGAAAGACAGTCGAGCAAAGTATAGCCGACCCAGGCCAGAGACTGCGAAAACCGAGCAGATTATGAGAAGGGAAAGCCATCTCTTTGATGGCCGAAATGTCAGCATGGATGGAAAAGTGTGGCAAGTTTGTGATATCACGGATCCTCTTCTAATAGAAATATTAGCGACTACTAATGTTAGGAGAAAATGTCATGTAAGCCTCGAGCATTGTCCTGAATTAAAGCTCTTCTAGGTTCTTGGCTAACACTTATTAGATAGAAAGTGACGGCTGGTACCACAATGGCACCTGGGCCAAGGCTAAGATAATCATGAAAACTAAGATAAGCGCCATTCTTGATGGTGGAAACCCCAGCCATACCGCTCTCGAAAGGATAGCAAGAGAGATACCGGAGATTATCAGACTAGATGACAGGACTTCGGCAAGATTGGGTAACGACGCCACCTCTGAAGAGCTCAGGTTTGCAAGCAGTATTCGGTCAATGGCTATCGCGTCTCAAAGGCCAAGATCAAGGGCAATCGCAAAAGATACTAGTTACAAAGATGATAGCGAACAAGATGTTGATATTGGCGACGAAGAGCAAACCGATCAAGGTCGTGAATCTGAAGAGAAAGGCATGGGGGACAATGAGATTGACGACGAAACCGAACATGACATTGAGACTGGAGATGAGAGCGAGCCGGAAGATGAGACTGGGAACGGAGTGGAGCAAGATGATCAGATAGAGATGCCGTCAAGGCCTGGGACTATTGATCCGAGACTTCATCAATTTGCATTAGAGCTTGACAAACTGGAGGGCGGGACAAAGAAGATAGAGGGTATGGTCAATGGTATGGACCTCGATAGAGGCTCATCGCCTACTAGACCATAGGTTGTTAGTCCGCTGCGCTTCCAGGCCCAAAGTTTCTGGCATTTGCCGGTTTGATATCAATGATTCTGAGCCATTCAATTTCATATATGAAATTTGTACTGATTATCAGGACCCAGCAACCTTTAGGGCTGCCATATATATGGAAGACAATTCAATGGTTCGGAGTGAACAACGTACTTAATAAGATGAGGAAGCTTTAACATGTAGAATGCTCTGCTCGCGGGTGTGTTCACAGGGCTGACGCTAAACGGTCTGCGGGCCGTTCCATTTAGCGGCTGGGCACATTCGTAGCCCCCAGGCTGCCCCAACTCTTTCAAATTCGCGATCACTCTCCGCCAAGACCTTCATATGCCTATTCGACATTTGGTCTCCCCCACCCTTTACCACGCATTCGCAGCATCACCACAGACTTCAGGTGATCTTACGATACAAAGCTCGACCCTCCACGAGCTATGCGTACCATCCTCCACTTCTTGACCCTAAGCTCCATCTGTCAAAATATTGATCACACACGAGCAAACACTGCTGAGACTGGTCTGAGATGAGTAAGGACCGGCCACAGTGTCTAACAGAGAGCCCATGCGCCCAAGGCGCTGCTGAGCTCTCCGTCATTTTGGGTCCCATCCTGGGCGCGTAAACGCACATCATAGAGCAGGATGGAGAAGAACATCGATGCGTTCGTCGCAAGGCTGGGGGATTCAAACCTTGGTAGGAGATTGATGCTCTCCTTTTGAGCCACCATCAGACCTTTGAAATTTGTTTTTAGGACTGAATCGCTGATGATATTGCAGATTCTCAGAAGAAATTTCACCTTGCGACGGAATTGAGGGACAACATTGATATATTCTGCCAGGGTTCCACCTATCCTATATTCCTTAAGAAGCTATGGCCAGTCTTTCAAAAGATGCTCGAAGGGCCACCTGCATTCATGAGTGCGTCTTTAGAGCACGTAAGTCTCTAATACTCACGGCCAAGGTTACGATATGCTGATCGTTGTTTTCAGAGACTTCGTAACTGCATACTGGAAATCCTCCATCGTCTACCTATGAGCCATAATGAACATCTCAAGCAATATGCTCCTGAAATAGTGGATCTCCTTATGAACTTAGTCCGCACGGAGAATGAAGATAACGCCATACTATGCATGAAAACTATAATGGACATAGAACGGCATCAGCCAGAGGCGACTGCCTCAAAAGTCCAACCATTCCTGGACCTTATTTTGGAGATGTTCCAGGCAATGGAGCAAGTTGTGAAAGACACGTTCGACACACCTGCACAAGGGTCGACGGGCACGACTCCCAGTAACCCTCAAGCCTTCCAGTCACCGAGGCCGGGCTCACCAGCTGCCTCTGTTGCTTCAGATCTGGGCCTCGAACAGACAGCCCGCCAGTTGCTGCCCGGCATGAAATCATTCAAGGTCTTCGCGGAATGTCCCATCATTGTGGTATCCCTGTTTCAGGCTCACAGGAACTGTGTCGCCATCAACGTCAAAAAGTTCGTACCCTCTATCAAAGAGGTCCTCAAGCTCCAAGCTGGTCCGCAAGAGAGAGCCCATGCGGAGGCAAAGCAACGAAACGAAATCTTTACCGGCGTCTGTAAAGAGATAAAGAACAGAAGCGCTTTTGGAGAACTTATCACAGCTCAAGTCAAGATGATGAGCTTCTTGGCCTACCTTTTAAGAGTCTATATACAGCAGTTGTCAGACTTCCTTCCGATCTTGCCTGACATTGTGATAAGGTTATTACGGGACTGCCCTAGTGAGAAGTCTTCCACGAGGAAGGAGCTGCTGGTAGCAATAAGACACACCATCAACTTCAATTTCCGCAAGATCTTTCTGACCAAGCTTGATGATCTTCTAGACGAGCGAACCTTGATAGGCGATGGTCTTACAGTGTATGAATCGATGCGGCCGCTTGCCTATAGCTTGCTTGCCGACCTCATTCACCACATCCGGGAATCACTAAGTAGAGACCAGATTCGGAAGACGGTCAACGTCTTTTCGAAAAACCTTCACGACAGCTTTCCTGGTACAAGCTTCCAGACAATGAGTGCCAAACTCCTCCTCAACTTGGCGGACAGTATCGCAAACATACAAGACAAGAAAGATGCACGTCATTTCCTGATCATGATTCTGAGTGCGATTGGGGACAAATTTGCAGACATGAATCATCAGTACAAGAATTCTGTAAAGCTATCGAAGGACTGTGACTCGCAATCTGTTGATGCCACTCCTGAAGACCACTTAGCAGATGCGAAGTCGGCGCCAGATTGGGATGAAGTCGACATCTTTACAGCTACGCCCATAAAAATGTCTAATCCAAAAGATCGTGGTGCCAATCCAAGAGAGGACAACAAATTTCTATTTAAGAACCTGTTAACTGGACTGAAGGGCATGTTCTATCAGCTTAAGGTGTGTAACCCGGACCCTGGCCCAGCAATCGATCCTCAGAATGCTCCGGCAAACTGGCAAGAAGTATCACATGGGTACAATGCGGAGGAAGTTGAGGTTATCAAGAAGCTCTTTCGGGAGGGAGCCTACGTCTTCCGATATTACAACCTGGACAAGCCCTTCGCAGAAACGAATTACTCATCCCCCGTCGAGTACTTGACCAACAACTACGGGATTCAAAGCGGCAAAGAGGAGAAGGATCTCCTTGAAACTTTCGCTACCGTCTTCCATAGCATCGACCCTGCAACGTTTCATGAGGTTTTTCACTCCGAGATACCGCGGCTGTACGATATGACGTTTGATCATCCTGCTCTATTGCATGTGCCGCAATTTTTTCTTGCCAGCGAGGCCACGTCCCCCGCTTTCGCCGGAATGCTTCTACAATTCTTGATGGAGCACATTGGGGAAGTCGGGACTTCGGATATCACAAAGTCCGCGATTCTCTTGAGGCTGTTCAAGCTTTCTTTCATGGCTGTGACACTCTTCAACCAGCAGAACGAGCAGGTGTTGCTACCTCACGTTACAAGAATCGTCACTCTATCAATCCAGCTTTCCACCTCTGCGGAAGAGCCTATGAACTATTTTTACCTACTGCGGTCATTATTCAGGAGCATTGGGGGCGGACGATTTGAGCTGCTTTACAAGGAGATCTTGCCGTTACTGGAGATGTTACTGGAAGTCTTAAACAACTTGTTGCTGGCGGCAAGAAAACCCCAAGAACGAGATCTTTACGTAGAACTTTGCTTGACTGTACCAGCTCGACTTAGCAACCTATTGCCACACCTAAGTTATCTCATGCGTCCGCTGGTTGTCGCTCTTAGAGCGGGTTCAGAGCTGGTTGGTCAAGGACTACGGACCCTGGAGCTTTGCGTCGATAACCTGACGGCTGAATATTTGGACCCGATCATGGCACCAGTCATTGATGAGCTCTCTATGGCGCTATGGGATCATCTGCAACCGAATCCATACAGCCATTTCCATTCCCACACCACGATGCGCATTCTGGGCAAACTTGGAGGGCGAAATCGAAAGTTTCTGAACGGGCCCCCAGCTCTGAAGTTCCGAAATTTCGCGGACGATCCATGTAGCTTCGACGTTAGACTCATAGGATCAGCCAAGGACAAGCCATTCCCAGCTGGTATCGGGGTTGACCTTGCAATAGCGCGGCTTTCAGAAACGCCAAGAACACCTGCTCAGAAGAAAGCAGATCCTTATTACAAACAGCAAGCCTTGAGACTCGTTGGAGCGCAGCTCAAAATGCATATCGGGTTCGACAGCCTCCCGGATGACTTTGCACAACTTGTGCGTTTACAGGCCATTGACCTGATAGAAGGCAAATACGATGCTACACCAGATATACTGCAAATGGCGGACCGGGAAAAATCAATTGCTAAAAGAGACGCTCAACAGGAGACATTGAAGAACCTCTTGAAGGCTTGCATACTGGCCAAGACAATGCCAGAGCTCGATGGGGCCGCATCTGCCTTGCTTGCGGACGTCTGTCGTCACTTCACCATACTTGAAATTGGACGAGCGTTGGCTCACGCAAAACAATATAAGAAAGACTTTGACGTCAAGTCTGGAGAAGGACTCCTATGTCTCGATAGCCGTGTCCTTGCAGATGCTATTGCAGAACAATTGTCATCAGACAGACCAGCTCTGCGCGAAGCCGCAGAATCGTGCATTCAGACTGTTTACAAAGCCGCAACAATCATAATAGGGTCTTCGCAAAGAGTAGACCGGCTGCCTTTTTTTACGCATCTAGCAAAAATCTTCACTCACAAATGCTACGAGGAGGAATGGTATGTGAAAGCCGGAGGAGGCATTGGAATTAATTTACTGGCAACGACAATTGACTTGGGTGATGAATGGTTACGCGGCAGGCAGCTCGAGTTCCTGCGGGCCCTGATGTACATTGTGAAGGACATGCCTCAGGATCTACCTGCGCATACACGGGTGCAGGCCGTGAAGACCATCGAGATTCTATTACAGCGATGTAATAAAGATATCACTAAGGACGATCTTATACCTGCAAAAGAACCAAAAGATCCGAATACACCCACTAAGGCGCTCCTTCACCTTTGCAATCTCTTCGTCCCAGAGCTTATGCATATGAATAAGAATGTCCGCGAAGCCGCACGGAAAGCTCTGTCGACGATTGCCCAGGTCGTTAACGTGGACGTCTACGAGCTCATCGCACCTGTCAAAGACAGACTCCTACAGCCGATCTACATCAAGCCTCTTAGGGCTCTTCCATTCCCGATCCAGATCGGCTTTCTCGACGCCATATCATACTGTCTGGGACTCAATCGCAATCTCATTGAATTTAATGAACCGCTGAATAGGCTTCTGACTGAGGCAATGGCGTTAGCGGACGCAGAAGACGATGCTCTTATTGCCAAGCCACAAGAATACAAGAATGCAGAGGCTTTGGTGAATCTGAAAGTCTCATGTATTCGACTGCTTTCACTCGCGGTGGGCTTTCCCGACTTTGCAGGCCAACAGCAGACAACGAGCCGAAGTCGTATTATTTCCATTTTCTTCAAGTCGCTGTACTCGACCAATGCTGAAGTCATCGACGCTGCCAACTCAGGGTTGAAAGGTGTCCTTTCACAGACAAACAAGCTGCCTAAAGATCTGCTGCAAAACGGATTACGTCCCATCCTCATGAACTTGCAGGATCCCAAAAAGCTCACAGTTGCCGGACTGGATGGACTATGTAGACTTCTGGCACTACTCACCAACTATTTCAAGACCGAGATTGGAGAAAGACTTCTATCCCATATGTCTGGGATTGCAGATGGAGCAGTACTTCAAAAGTCATCTTTCTCCTTGATTGAGCAGAATGGCCAAATGAAAATTGTTCTGGCAACATTGAACGTCTTCCATCTGTTGCCATCATCGGCAGCTGTGTACATGAACGATCTGATTGAGCGGGTCCTCGACCTTGAAAAATCTTTACGGAGAACCCACTTCAGTCCCTTTCGGGAACCTCTTCTCAAATACATTAATCGCTATCCGAAGGAGGCATGGGACTTCTTCTCCGAGAGATTATCTGACATGAAATATGGCAGATTCTTCGCGCAGCTGCTCCCCTCTAATCGCAGCAGCCCATTACGTGATGTCGTAATCGCAGATATCGAAGGTCTGACGAAGGCTTCGTTTGATCTAGAAGACCTAGAAAGCAGAGATGCGGCCTCCATCAACGCTATCCACACGATACACAACCTTTGCATCCACTCGTCTTCTTGGCTTGCCGATCAGGAACAACTACGCCAGGCTCTCATGAGAGTGGGCAAAGAGCTCAATCGTAAGCGAAAGCTTGACATAATCAACCCCGACTTGCGTCTCAGTGCTGATCAAGCTTCGGAGCAACTGATGATTATATTCACAAAAATGCTAGAACTAGCCCCCAAGGACTTTGATTTCCTCTTCCAATTGATTGATGCCGTAACGTCGGAAGAGATCAAGGACCACCCTTCGCTCTTTGATTTCATTTACCGGCACATCGTTTCGAGCAATTCTATCGAGTACTGGAGAAGTCTCGTCATGCGAAGCCTTGATCTCTATAGCATTCGTGGCTCGTCTCAAAGGACGAAAACTTTCGCGTTCAGGAACTTAGTGAATCCTATCTTAGCCATGGATACTATGAGGGGACTCTCAGAAGATTCAACAAAAGCTCCGTCGCGACGTCTCATTGACAAGAGCATTGTTGATGCAATCCACAATAAGATCTGGAAGCCCCAACTTAACGACGTCAGCGAGGAGAACACGCAGTCAGGAGCTGATCATTCGCGACTAGAACTGCTGCAGATGTCAGCCCTGCTATTGAAGTGGCATCACAACTTGGTCTCGGAAGCTCGCAAAGACATTATTAAGTTTGGGTGGACCTATATTCGCCTGGAGGACATCATTAACAAGCATGCATCGTATGTGCTGGTAGGGTTTTTCATAGCCCAGTTCGAGACCCCTCCGAAGATCATTCACCAAATATATCTAGCATGCCTGAAAGCGCACCAGAATGAAGGCCGCGCCCTTGTTGTACAAGCGCTGGATTTGATTGCCCCTGTCCTTCCAAAGCGATTGAGGGAACAAAGCGATCCTAGATATCCAATGTGGGCCAAATGGCCCAAGCGAATCCTGTCAGAAGAAAGCTCCAATCTTCAACAGCTGATTGGCATTTTTCAATTCATGGTCCGGCATCCTAGCCTATTCTACGAAGCTCGTGAGAACTTTATTCCTACCATCATACCCTCTTTGGCGAAGATAGCACAGCTTCCAAATCCATCAAACGAACACAAGAAATTAGTCCTCAACTTGATCCAGATGATACTAGGATGGGAAGATCGGCGTATCCGTGGCACGGATCGGCCGCCCTCTCAATTATCAGACTCTTCGCCGGTCAGAAGGCGCAAACTTGAACAGTCCGATGCTGGTTCTGCATCGCCAGCTCCAAGCTTGGGACCACCTTCGAGCGTGGAACGGGTCGAGTATATGATTCCAGTACCACTTCGAAACATGCTCATCAAATACCTTACACAATTCATAAGTGTCCTACCAGAGCGGTATCCCGTACCTAGCGTCAAACTACGCGATCTCCACTCGACAACTCCACAGATTCCCTTACCTCCAAACGAGATGTGCAAGAAGGCTATTGGTCTTTTTCACGACCTGCTTTCTCCTGACCACTGGTCTGACCTAGAAATCGATTTGTTCCCTCGGATGTCAGAGAATATCTTGGCTTCTGACAAGACTGACAAGGGTGACGAGAAGACCGCCACAAGTATCGTCAATACCCTTCAAATCTTACGGGTTGTCCTTAATATGAAGTCGGACCAATGGGTGGTGGCTCAGCTTCCTCTGATACAAAAGTTGCTAGAAAAACCAAGTCGTATGGACAATCCGGAGATACAGGATTGCTTACACACAAGTGACTCAGATCTCGATGGTGATCGCCAGATAAAGCCTATGGTACAACGGATCCTGGAAGCGTTGCCCGAGGAGACGAGGGAAGACGATGATATGGAGATTGACACACCAGCGAAAGATTTTATGGGCTTTCTAACATCTGTTGCAACTACTACGATGGGTGATAATAACCTTGTTGCGAGCATCTACATCTTCGAGACCATAGCACGAGTCAAGCCGAAAGAGATAGAACCGCATATACCGCTCATCATGCGTGCGTTACAACAGAAGCTGGCTAAGGATCAAGTCCAGCAGACCACATTGCCGGCCAGTATGCCGCTGGGAATGCGGCCAGCTGAAGGCCAGTCACCTGCTTTGGATGAAAGAGAATTAGCATTATCATCACAGTTGATCTTAAAAGCCATCTGGATCATATCTTCACGGATGGCCACACTCGGCGAGAACAGGCGACCCTTCCTAAGCGTGCTAGCGTCAATAGTGGAGCGATCGCAGAATACAAAACTGTGCGAGAAGATACTTGAAATGGTGGAGCAGTGGATTTTTGATTCCAGCGATCCATGGCCAACGCTGAAAGAGAAAACTGCGGTTCTTCACAAGATGCTACTCTTTGAACCCCGTTCAGATCCAACGTTATTACATAAGTTCTTGGATTTGGTCATTCGCATTTATGAGGATCCGAAAATAACGAGGACTGAGCTGACCGTTAGATTGGAGCATGCTTTCTTAGTTGGCACACGAGCTCAAGACGTAGAAATGCGGAACCGATTCATGAATATCTTCGATCGAAGTCTTTCGAAGACTGCAAGTGCCCGCCTTATCTATGTTCTGACTTCGCAAAACTGGGATACACTGGCCGAAAGCTTCTGGCTTAGCCAAGCCATCCAATTGATCTTTGGCGCTGTCGACATGAGTAACAATATCCAACTGCACCCGGATGACTTCAAGATGATGCCGCCAGCTCAACTTTTCGGAGTCTCTAGTAACGATCGTCGAAAGGATGATTTAATGCTGGACGATAGGTACGAGGAGTTCATGGCACAGCATCGGCGCTTCTACAATGAACTCGGAGACGTGAGAGCCCGTGACGTTCTTGAGCCGCTCTGCCAGCTCCAGCATACCGATCCCAATGTAGCCTACGAGATCTGGATTTCGTTATTCCCGCTTTGTTGGTCTCTGCTATCCCGAGACGACCGCACCGAACTCGAGGGAGGCATGGTCTCCCTTCTTACGAGAGACTATCATCAACGGCAGATTGACAAGAAGCCAAATGTTGTACAGGCTCTCCTCGAAGGCACTGTCAGAGCTAAGCCGCCATTCAAGGTCGCACCTCACCTGATGAAGTACTTTTGTAGAACATACGATGTTTGGTATACCGCCCTCATGTCGCTGGAAGAACAAGCTTTACATCCGTTGATTGATACCGCCGCTAATCGCGAAAGCAACCTGGATGCTCTGGTAGAGATCTACGCTGGTCTGATGGAAGATGATTTCTTTTACGGGACATGGCGACGACGCTGCAAATTTGTAGAGACCAACGCCGCTTTGTCTTACGAGCAGATGGGAATGTGGGACAAAGCCCAGCAATTATACGAAGCTGCTCAGATCAAAGCACGTACCGGCGCTGTGCCTTACTCGCAGGGTGAATACATGATATGGGAGGATCATTGGTTACTATGCGCTCAAAAGTTGCAGCAGTGGGATATCCTTAATGACTTTGCAAAGCATGAAAACTATAACGATCTGCTTCTTGAGGCTTCCTGGCGGAACCTTGATAATTGGACAGGACAAGAAAACATGGAGCAACTAAGCGGCATCATTAGAGCTGTCTCTGATGCGCCGACTCCAAGAAGGGTCTTCTTTCAGGCATTTATGTCGTTGCTTAAATTTCATGAGAAACAAGAGCCTCCCCAGGAATCCAGTCGAATATGCGATGAGGCCATACAGCTGTCCGTTCGCAAATGGCATCAACTTCCCAACCGCATCACGAACGCTCATATTCCGATTCTCCAAAACTTCCAGCAACTAGTCGAACTTCATGATGCAAACGTCATCTGCATCAGTCTTTCTCAAACCAACCAAAACAACCTCGATGCGAAATCTCAAGAGTTGAAGCTTCTGCTAGGGACATGGCGAGATCGTCTACCAAATGTATGGGATGACATCAATGCCTGGCAAGACTTAGTCACTTGGCGACAGCACATCTTTGGGCTTATAAATCGGACATACCTAAGTCTTCTTGGACCTCAGCAGAGCAACGCTACAGGCAATTCATATGCATACCGAGGATATCATGAAACTGCTTGGATTATCAACCGATTTGCACACGTTGCTCGCAAGCATCAGCTTCCTGAAGTCTGTATCGCTCAGCTAAGCAAGATCTATACCTTGCCAAACATTGAGATACAGGAGGCATTCTTGAAGCTGAGAGAACAAGCGAAATGCCACTATCAGAACCCACAGGAGCTGAACAGTGGCCTAGATGTCATCAATAACACTAATCTGAATTACTTTGGCCAGCAGCAGAAAGGCGAGTTTTTCACACTCAAGGGCATGTTCTTAGCCAAACTCAATCAGAAGGAAGAAGCAAATGATGCGTTTGGTACAGCGCTGTTCTACGACATTCGACTGCCGAAAGCTTGGGCTGAGTGGGGACGATACAACGATATGAGATTTAAAGAAGAGCCTGACAATATGGAGAGTGCTGCAGCCGCAGTAAGTTGTTACCTAGAAGCTGCTGGCCTTTACAAGAACGCCAAATCTCGCAAGCTACTAAGTCGGATCTTGTGGCTCTTGAGTATCGATAACGGCGACAATCAAATTCTACAAGCTTTCGAAGACTTCAAAGGGGAAACACCGACGTGGTACTGGATAACGTTCATACCACAGTTATTCTCAAGCCTTAATCACCGCGAAGCTAGGCTTACCGTTAAAGTCTTGCTCAAGATTGCGAAGGCCTACCCCCAGTCACTCTACTTTCTACTCAGGACGAGTCGCGAAGACATGGTTCAAATAAAGAAAGTCGCAGATCAGAAGCAGGAGAGGGAAAGGCTTATGAAAGCGAAGCAAGCTTCACCAAATGTCAAGCAAGGCTCACCTGAGCAGAATCATGCTACGCCCAATGATCGACAAGGTAGCTCATCTCGGCCTGGCACAGCAAATGGAGATACTGTCTCTAATGGCGTCACAAATGGCGATGCCAACAAGAATGACCCAATTGGTGAAGCGCAACCCGCTGCTGCTGAGGCTCAAGCTGAGCCTACGCCAAAGAAGCCCTGGGAGTACGCTGACGAGATCATGTCCGCATTGAAAACAAATTTCCCTCTGCTTGCGTTGTCAATGGAGACAATGGTGGATCAGATTCAGAAGCATTTCAAGTGCCCGCCGGACGAAGATGCATATAGGTTGATCGTTGCCCTGCTCAATGATGGTTTGTCGGTATGTCAGGCTCTGCAGAATCTCCCGGATTTATCTCGGTACATGTTGACTAATTCTACGCAGTATATTGGACGCAATCCAAACGCCTATGCTCAAGACTTTAAGTTACCTCCAGCTACCGAAGCAAACATACGCAAGTTCGCTGAGACGATACTCCCGCCGCACATACGAAGCTCCTTTGAGGAAGACTTCGTCGCAAAGAAGCCTACAATGTACGAATATATACACAAGCTCCGCAAGTGGAGGGACAAGTTCGAAGAGAAGCTTGATCGCAGACCTCAATCAGCTAATCTAGAGAGCTTCAGTACTCCTCTGAGTGAGTTCAGGTATGCTAAGTTTGACGATGTCGAAGTACCTGGGCAATACTTGCAGCACCGGGATAAAAACAATGACTTTATCCGGATTGAGAGGTTCTTACCCAATGTTGATCTTGTGAGGACCGTGGGCTTCTCACATCGACGATTGAAGATCCGCGGCCATGATGGCAGCGTGCACCCGTTTGCTGTACAGCATCCAGCAGCAAGACACAGCCGACGGGAAGAGCGGGTATTGCAACTCTTCCGAATCTTTAACGGTACTCTCACGAAGCGAAAAGAGAGCCGTCGACGGAACATAACCTTCAATCTTCCCCAGATGATCCCATTAGCGCCTACTCTTCGCCTAGTCCAAGATGACGCCTCCTACATCTCCCTCCAAGGCATCTACGAAGACCACTGCCGCCGCAATGGGATCAACAAGGACGATCCCATTCTCTTCACAATGGAAAAGCTCCGACCCGTCTCCGCAGTCCCGCCAGACCCGGTTCACCATCAAGCTCTGCGTATGGAAATATTCAATGCAATACGCCAACGCTGGGTTCCTCAGACTCTGGTTCTTCAGTATTGCCAAGCTACCTATCCTTCATACGCTGATTTCTTCCTATTCCGCAAGCAATTTTCATACCAGATGGCCGCCCTCACGTTCATGACTTACATTATGCATATTTCCGCCCGCTTTCCCCACAAACTCTCCATCTCTCGTGCCACGGGCAATGTGTGGGGCTCGGAGCTTATACCGGCAATGATCTCCAACAAGCCTTTCTTCCATAATCCAGAACCTGTTCCCTTCCGCCTAACTCCCAATCTCCAAGTGCTCATGGGCCCTATCGCGATGGAGGGTCTCTTCTCCGCTGGCATTATGGCTATCGCGCGGTGCCTGACCGAGCCTGACTCTGGAGCCGAAATGGATCAACAACTTTCTATCTTTGTGCGCGACGAGATGCAATTCTGGATTACGCAGCAGCATAAGAACATACCGGATGCATCGAGTCTGAGGGAGATGACGGCTGCGAATTGCGAGGTGGTTGTCAAGAGGGCTGTCAGTCTTGCGAGGCCGCCAGAGGGTAATCTGCCTGCGAATCAGACCGTGGTTGATATGATTGCTAGGGCTGTGAACCCGCAATATTTAGCTGGGACGGATGCGCTCTGGATGGGCTATTTATGATTCGGCGAAGTGGCGAAGGGCGTAGGGTCGCAGGTATCGAGCAAGCAAGGATGGGTGATGCATTGGCTTGAATTCACCTTAAGACGGGAATAAAGTCTCTTATGATTTCTTTCTCCAAATGATTTACAGCGTGTCTTCCTTAGCGGATCATTTTTTCGAGCGTTTTAAGCAGGGCGTTATAGGACTACGAAGATGGAGGTGGCCTCTGGTCCCGCCCAGTGTATTGACATTTCAATATTTCTATTGTTACTTGCACATACTCTAGGTTCATTATGTATGTAGAGCGAAAAAATCACCAATCGATCTAGCTCTTTGGACTCAATGCTTGGTGACGTACATAGCGCTGGGACTTGCTCAATTTGGAGCTGACTTCAGCTGGGAGCTTCTCACCGGTCCGGTCTGCAGTAACACTCAACATAGGAGCTTATATGTGTTCGAAAATCATCACTACTATCGTAAGACATTTTCGATAGGTACGGATCGTTTAGAGTTTAGCGCTCTGGAATAAGCGCGAAATATCAGGCTCCCTACAGCCCTACTTGACATTCATACCTAGCGTCAGGAATACGAAATTCAGGTGACTAAAGAGAGATGTGAATATGTGACTGCTAATCCAGAGCTACACTGGAGCGGCTATCAACATACACTATTGCTGCCCGTCTCGCTCGGTGCGGTGGCCTTCGGGCAATGGCTGCTGTGCATCATCATGGCCCTGCTCGGCTTTCCTCGAGCATTTGTTCATTTGAGCTCCAAAGCCTGACTCCAGGTGCGAATAAACCCCGGATTGGGCGTCTGTCCTTCCAGGACCGCGTCCCAATCGAGACACCGCACTATGTAGCCGTGAGCTCCCGAGGAGCGGTACCACATCTCTCCCAGGATATGATGAGGAATAACACTCGAACTAATGCCATGTATGCTGCACTTGAAGATTGTGAGTGATTGTTGGCTTTCGTATATACTCAGGCCCACGTCACTAACTAGCATGCTCTCCTTGGAGCCCCAAGTCATAGAGAAAGCAACTCACCAAAGCCAAACACCACCAGTTTTCAACTTCCCAGCTGCACCTCATGAGTCTCCTCTCCGGAAGTTCATAGCCCTGCAAAAGTCTGCATTACTCATACTAGGTCCACGGCGGACCCCTCCTTTGCCATGTCCGGCGTCCAGCACGCACAGCGCCATATCGATAGTCACAGCTCTGGGCTACGGGATGTTGGAGTACACTGACTACATAGAAGCAGTTCAGAAACTTCGACCGGACATTGTTTTGGGTATGGGAGATGTGTTATTCGGGCACAAGCCAGGCTTCAAGAGAAGAGACATGATGGGTGACAGGACATTAGCATGGATGAAAGGTTTGGTAGAAGGAATGACAGATGAACAGACTGGGACACCAAGGACAGCTTTGTTCGCGCCAATCCTACCGATCGAGGCGGAGCAGCAATCCTACTACCTAGATGCCCTAAAGGACGAACTCAGCGACAACATATCCGGGCTAGTCCTCTACGACATCGCCTCAATCGACGCCATATCACCCACCCTCCACCACCTTCCACGCCTATCCCTAGCCCCAATATCCACCCCTCACGATCTCCTTAGCGCCATCTCACTCGGCCACGACATGTTCACCATCCCCTTCATTACCTCCGCCTCTGACGCCGGCATCGCCCTCTCCTTCTCCTTTCCCAGCCCGACCCAAGAACCCAACACACCTACCCCCCTCCCCTTAGGCATAGATATGTGGTCCCCCACCCACTCCACCTCTCTCTCCCCGCTGTATCCCAATTGCACATGCTACACCTGCACACACCATCACCGCGCCTACCTCCAACACCTCCTCAACGCCAAGGAAATGCTCGGCTGGGTGCTCCTCCAACTCCACAACCACCACATCATAGACGAATTCTTCGCCGGGGTCCGTAGCAGCATCAAACAGAGCTCCTTCGAAGACGATAGAAGCGCCTTCCACAAACTCTACACGGCTGAATTGCCAGAGAAAACGGGACAAGGGCCACGGTAACTACCTTACCTTGCACACTCCACCTCCGCCTTAGTCATGATATTAGATGGATGGGCTAACGAATGAGATTATCTTACAGTGTCCGAGGCTATCAATTCAAATCGGAGAAGAGCGAACCTCGCAGGAATCCGCCCGCATATCGTGCGTTGAATGATGCGAAGGAGAAATTGGCGGAGGCGGAGAAGCTGAGTGTGAGTGCTGATGCGGGGGGTTTGGAGAAGAGGGGGTTGGGGGAGGGGTTGGGGGAGAGGTCGGGGGAGAAGGTGGATTGAGGGTGATAGGAATGAAAGAAGTTATGCAGTTAGGGGTAGGATAGAGGAATGCTGAAATTGCGAGTGCATGCTGGAGTGGTGGATTGCTGAAGGTATCATATCTAGAGCGGCGGTTGTGCGCGGTGGAATACATGGCGTTATTAATGCCCACTATTAACAAATAGTACTAGTGCACATATCTATTCTTGATATTATCGTCGGCATGCACTTCAGGTATCCATTTTCATACACAACTGCTGGCTCTTAGCTTTGTTCTTCCCGAGATATCTAGCATCCTATCACTCGGGTGTGAGCACATATTCCATAGTTCGCTAAATAGTCTGGACTACTCTGGTCACAGCAGTCCCAAGTATCATCAAGAAAAATAGTCTATAAGCCTATCCTCCTAACGCCACGCTCAAAACTACTCATCAACAAACGGAAGCTCAATCTCCCTCCCCCCTCTTCCCCCCCTCCGCACCCTGCCCTTCCCTCAAACCTCAACAAGCAAATCCCACAACTTCCCCCCTTCCCTAAAATCATGCCCAATAACATTAACCAACCAAACATCCCTCCTCACGCCCCTCAAAAACTCCATACTACCCCTCGCCTCCTCCCTCCCCACTCTCCCCAACCGACTCGCCTCCCCCAAACACCTCCCCCACTCCCCCCAAATCCCAAACGCTTCCTCCACCCAAGCGCGGAAACTGACTTCTTCAACCATCGTCGCAGTCGCGATTTCCTTGCCTGCAAAACTACCCCACGTGACGGCATGGACGGCCTCAGCGGTTTCGGAACTGAGAAAGTCGCCGGCGAAGTTGCCGGCGTAGAAGGATATTTCGCCTTTGGTGTGGAGGGAGTCTAGGTATGGTTTGAGAGTGGTGTGGAAGTGGGAAGCGGGGACGAAGAATTCGACGAAGGCTTTTTGGAAGACGAAGCCGCCGGGAGGACCCCAGCCGTGGATGGGGTCGGAAGAGGAGAGCGCATCAACGGCGGGTTGGGAGGCGATGGTCCAGTAGCCTTTTTCGGTGGTGAGACGGGTGAGTTCGGAGGTGATGAGTTTGGTTTCTGGGGAGAGGGTAGCGGATTCGGACCAGGGGAGTTGGGTGGGGGAGTCGCCGGAGAGGTGGGAGATGAAGAGAGCGCTAATTTCGGCGTTGGTGGTTGGCGTGCCCCAGAGGGTGAGAGCTTGAGTGGGTGAGACGGTTAGAGAGGTGGGTGAGTAGGTTAAGGGGGGGTTGAAGGCAGGAGAGCGGGCGTCGCCGAAGCGGCCGTTGGGATAGTCATCCCAGGTAGCCTCACGAGGGTTGTTGTTAAGGGTGCTGGCGCGGGCAGGGGAGGAGGAGCGGTGGGAATTGATTGTCAGTTGGGCGGCAGCGGAGGAAGAGGTGGAGGTTGTGCGATTGTGGGAGAGGCCGTTGATGCCGTTCGTAATAATGGGGAACTCGTCGATTGCGTTTTCGTTGGGGTCTGGTGGGATGAGGTTACAGCGTTCTAGCAGAGAGCTGACGGCTTTCTCAAGATTTAATGTGTAGAAATGGAAGCCTCTTGGCCTTTTGGCCTTTACTGCACGGACACCCTCCACAATCTCACTGATGTATTCAACTCCAACTTGTTTCACTGCCTCATCGTCTCCTTTGACACTCTGCAGGCTGTGTAATAGCTCCCGCGGTACTTTGGCATGGGCAAGCTTCGTTGTCCTCATTAAAATCTCGTAACTCTGTAGCGGCATCAACCCGGGAATGATGGGGATATCCGTAAAGGTCCCCGACTCATGCTCTCGTACCATTTTTTCGTACGTCGTGTACGCGCCGAGGTCATAAAAAAGCTGCGTCATGATGAAATCCGCCCCTGCCTTCGTCTTGTCCACTAGGTAGGGTAGATCATGTAAAGGGTCTTGCTCTGTAGGGTGTGACTGATCCGCATGGCCCTCAGGGTATCCTGCAACACCAATACAGAAGAAGTCGCCATGGACCCGCCGTATGTATCTGACCAGATCAATTGCCCATATGAACTCCTCATTACTTCCCTCCTCTTCGCCCCTTCCCTCTTCTATCTCATCCTCAAGCCGATATTCGTCTTGCCGTGGTGGATCTCCTCTGAGAGCCAATATGTTACGGACTCCAAGCACCTTCGCCTGCTCCAAGGCTTCGTCTATGGTCTTCCGCTTCATGTTCGTGCACGTGAGATGTAGACATGTCGTAAGGCCCAATTGCCGTTGACATATTTCGGCAAGCTCGAGTGACCTTGAAGCGGTGCAACCGCCAGCTCCCCATGTTACTGTGACGAAAAGAGGGCGTAATGTACTTGACATGCGCTCAAGGCGGGTTTGTAAGTTTGAGAACCCCTGTGAAATATCAGTACAGTTCTCTATGGAGTGTTAGAAGTATTACTATTTGGGTCCTGGGAGGAAAGAACTCCAGGGAGAAGTAATTGGTGTCATCGGGGAGAGCAGCTATCTTTTCTGTAATCTTCTCCATTGTTGTGCCTGTGATAGCCTATCGTAGCTGTGGTGGGAATTTCTTGGGTAGTTTGACTTGATTGTCTGGGGTAGAAATCATTCTCCTAGCTCTGCGGACCTCGAATTGGAAACAATTACTGAATACCAAAGATTTGAGAGCGTATTCGATGTATCTTGGATTGGTGTTTTCGTTGGAAACTTTGAAGCTTTATTGATTCGGCTCTTCATGAACGCGAAATTGCCGAACAAGAGTTGTTACTTCCGTATCGGAATTAGCGTCTACATCTCTCGATATCTATGAAGTAGGTACACATTGCCATATTCCAAGATGCCATAGCTGCATTTATTTCCCATTGTCTTCAGTCTAGTGGAAAGCCCCCATAACAAGTGTCCTTCCTATCTGATATCAACGCTGTCAGAGAAGACGGCGGAAGATAACATTCCTTTGCCGTGGTATCATTGTTCGCGTAGCAAAAGTTCTCATACATCCTGTGCTTGTATTGGCAAAACAAATGTTGGGTCCGAAAAGATAATATATCCAACATACATTGTATTCAGGTATGGCTTCCGATAAACCACAGGCTATGCCAGCACAAGCTTCAACCAACTAGTCGTAAATCGTCCTAAGGAGACCTAGCCCCACCCGTCAGACGTCAGAAGATGATGTCCTCGTAATGCTGGGAGGAAAATTCCGTTGAAGCCCACCCGGCATTGGGCTGAGCTTGACAAGGCATCCAATGCGAGATTCCTACTACGATCATTTTGTTTGCATGGCTGGGAAAGGTGGCTTGCAAAAAGCAAAAACTCGGAGCATGACCCTTCTTTCCTAGCCACCATGCTGGATTACCCTCCAATAAGGTATCCTTATCACAGTAACGTGTCTGCATGTACTGAGCTTTGACCTTATCGTAAGGCTGCGTATCAAAATATGCTAGTCACTCAAAGAATGGTAGCTCGATGCTCACTAACTGAAAGAGGATAAAGAGTGTGTATAATCATCCAACGTCTTCTTCAGCTGAATGCTAGTAGCCAAGCATCCGCTATTGGACATGTCTGATTGGGTAGCAAATCTGGCAGGTTGACAGTTGCCCCACGCTACTGCAGATGTTCAAGCATGTTGAATCTCGATTTTCGAAAATTTGACACATATCAACAGACCTAATCGCGTACCATTCCAAACAAGAATAAGTCTGAGGCTCAAGGGACTCCAGCTGGAGATACGCATTTACCCTCGTTTCCAAAATGAATCGATAAAGAGCTGCTCTCCACCCTCTTACATGTCTCTTCCCAAGATTCTCTTTAACCGCGAGCAAATACAATGGCGAGATTATCCCTCATTCCTGGATGGTTCAGGATGGAGGCCAGCTTGCTCCTTGCGAGTTTGCTTTCTCGCCGACCTTGTCCCGAGACGATGACACTCCAAATTTCGACATGAAAGACATCCAATTCCTCGACGAATTCTCTCATCTTGTCCAACTACTAGGCATGAAGGACGTCTTCGGCCTATGCAGCATGAGAGGTCGTACCCAAAAGACAATGGAGGTCACAGAAGGAGGAGCCAATGTCACCTTTCCATTAAAGGACGATTACGAGTTCAAAGCCACTGATGGAGGAGCTGATGTCATCCCTGCTATGTGGGGATATTTCGGCGGAAGCACCAAAGACCAGCCCTCTGATGGACTTCCGGTCGTGCGTGGCTGCTTCCAGTGGTGCACCGGTCCCTACGAGTGCCATGCGTTAAATCATGTAGGTTCCAACCCAGGAGGATAGAGCACTTACACACTTCACTCTGCTAACATAAGTGTCCAGAGAAGGACCTAATCGGAGCAAGTGACCAGCGGCACAAAGCTGTGGTCGAGAGCAATCAATCAACTCTGTTAAGAAATGGGTACTATTGACGGCCGAAATTGGAAAATGCTGTATCAAGTCACAAGATGGGACTGAGCGGACGGATTCCAATATCAAACTGTCCTTTGATACTTTCATTTCCATTTCTCTGATGTATCTTACATACCGAAATATCGTCAAATTAACCTTCTACATTTTCATTGCCATTCCGCTGATGTCCTCGTAGATTAGTGCTTTACAACTTTCCGTCCCCATACCGCTAATATATCTTACATACCAAGAATTCCGTCAATTAGTGCTTTATAAGATAATGGAGACCTTATCAGTATTGTACCAAACACCTAACTAGCAGAACCGTCAACCTAGCAGGTCCATAAACCTGGTAATGGATGTAAAAACGACAGAGAGGATTCACCCAAGCAAGTGAGCGTCTAAGGTCCCCGTGCGAGCCCTCGGAAGTCTTGAAGCTATATATATATAGCATGAACATCTTATAGTCAGCGCCTCATTAGTAAACCCTTTGTAACAGCAATAGCTAAATATTGAAATACAAGCACCCAGTGGTGCAGGTGGGATTGTATTCCTATCTCTACTACCAACACTTTTATTTAATTCAATTCAACGCCATCGGAACTATGTATGTATATCGTTCCTAGCCATGGTATCATGGATATCGCTGCCCTAGCATGGGCAAAAAAAATCACAAGTCACAAACCAAACTAACTCTCTCTCTACCTTATCTAATTACAATGCTCATATCGGCGCTAACAAATCATCTTTATTTCCAGAAATAAAGGAAAAGAGAAATAACGATCAACTTTTTCAGTATGTTTGTATATCCACATCCCCGTCCCCTCATCCATTTTAGAAACAATTCCACTCCCCAAAAACACACCATCTCGCACTCCGATCCGCGAGCACTAAACCCCTCCATGTTCCCCTCTCACTTATTTTAATGATTGTTTCCCACACGCCTCCATTGGCTGATTCCTCCATACTGACCATGTTATCGCTTTTGCGTATTAGTCGAAGGATTTTGCCGCTTGGGGCCTGGATTGCTAGTTTCGCTGGCTTTTGCTGTTTCTGATCCTGTTGGGAGGTGTTGCTGGGGTTGGAGCCGGCTTGGGAGAAGTAGTCGTTTGTAGAAGTTGTGGTGGAAATCATGCTCATTGCGGACGAGGGGCGGGTGAAGGGCAGGGGGGATGTGGAGCGGACTGCAGCTTCGGGCGAGACGCAGTTTAGGGAGGAGGGGTGCTGGCGGACGGCGAAGACGAAGGTGTTGTTGATGGCTAGGCGGGAGCATTGGGGTTGGACGACGTAGAGATCGTGGCGCATGGCGTGAGGGGTGGGATGGCGGAGGAGGAATTCGTAGGGGGGGTTATTGCCGGTATGGAGGATTGGTAAAGCGAAAGCTAAGGGGTGGGGATTGTCTTTGATGGAGTGCATGAGTCCTCGTTTTCCGGCGTAGACCTTCAGAGTGCCGTGACCTTCATCACCAGGTAGCAGCGCTTTTACAGTATACCGCTTTTGGCCGTTGATCCATTCTGCTTGGGCAAGAGCACGAGTTGTGGCTGTGTCACCATTCTCGAATATGTCCCCGTCAGTATCGCGCGTAAAAGCACGAGTCTCGACTTCAGCAACACATTCTACGTCCGAAGGGGCTAGGAATTGAATGTGGACGAGCTCGAGGTTTTCTATTCGGAGGAGACTCGTGTCGTAGTCGACCATCTGGAGGCCGTTTCTGAAATAGGGTGGGCAAGCGCAGGGGAGCGCCAAAAGAATGTCTGGAGCTATTGGTGGACAGATGTGCTGTTGTTCCAAACTCGACGGTATATGAGTGTAGCAGATATCCATCGGCCTTGTTAGAAACCATCCACTTTCAGCAGCTTGATGACCGGTACTTGAATATTGACTACGCTTCGGGTTTGTCGGGCTTGCTAAGGAGCAATCCATTATTCTCCAGCAACCGTCAACAACCACAGCATTCCACCAGTGATTCGGCCTAGGCTTGCTGTTGTGTTCAATTATATCTCCTGGCGACTTGAGGTAGCCTCTGACAATTTCCGACATCAATCCGGCAGCTGAGCACATCTCCGAGACCAGAACCGCGACTTCTTCTGAACAGCCTCGTCGCATCTGAATCACCCGTCTTGGGTCGACCTCGCCCTCAAAGTCTTCCTCCCAGGCCACCTTTTCGCTCACCCATGTAAAGATTGCTCTTAGCTTCTGTACATCGCTTCGATAAGGCCGACACACGTAGCCTTGCGCTAGGCTCGTCGCATTTGTCATCGGCGGAAGACTGTTAACAAAGCGAGCGCTTTTATCCACCAATTGGTAGTTCACCGCGGCAAAGTCTGTCGGCTGTTGGATGGGCATCCCGTCTGCACCTTCGTCTCCATCAGCACCTTCCATAAGAGCATCTACAGGCGCAACCACTGGATAATCCATCATCTGGCATCGTTCAATCCTCTCAGTCCTTTCGTACCGACTCAATGAATTAGAACGATTAATATCCCGTCTAACTTGGACCCAGTCGTTCTCGCTCTTACCCCCTCCCAAGCCCCTGTCTCTTGCCACGCTACCGCCGGCAATTGCTGTGACTCCGTTCGGCAATAGGTTCTTGATTGGGGAGCGAGGTGTCTCAGTATGTCCATTAGCTATAGTACCTCTTGCGCTGGCAGCGCTCGTCTTGGCCGAATCAACAAGCTTCTTGAAGAATCCGCTTTTCTTCTTTTTGGGGGTTTTAAGGCCTCCGAGAATACCATCGAAATCTGCTGAGCTTACAGAGTGTTCTAGAGCTGCAGTGGAGCCTGGTCTGGTCTGGTTACTTGAGTAATGGCTTGGTGTCTGTGGTCTCGTAGCGCTTCCGCCATCATTCAATCCAAGCATAGCGTCCTGTCGGTTGTCTACAACACTCAACGGTCTGCTCATACTTATACTTCCCCACTTGCGACGGGCCAGGCTGCCTGCACTTGTGGCGCTGAAGCCTCCTGCTGAATGTCCACTCATAACACTCTGGCTCGTCCTCTGGGTGCTATTGGTACTATTCGTTGCTATGCTCTGAACTCCGCTAGAAGAGTTTGTCGCGCTTGATCTGTTGGTGAAGGTCCGATCGAGCATGCTTCTCCCAAGCTCATAAGCAGACTTACGATTTCTCAATCGCCGATTAGACTTGACACTGCCAGATACGGAGTCTCTCATTCCGAACGATGATTGCGTTCGTGGCTGATAGTCAGAGTTCTTCGGCGGTGGAACCGGTGGCGGACCCATGCCATCAACAGGAAGAAAGGGCACGGAGGACGGCTGGGGGCTGGTCGCCCCCATGCTTCGTAAGCGCTTCTCCATACGTTCCACATAATCATGGACCTGTGGTGGGCCATCGTTGTACTCATTATCATCCAGTCCACTACCGCAATGATAATCATCCTCTTGCTTTTGTGATGAGGCAATGCCTAGCGAAGATCTAGGTCGTCTACGGTTCCGCGCATCTGGACCAACACGAAGTTGCTCAAAAGCGTCAGGCGACCATGGGTCGAGAGGAGCCTGTTCTTGCTCGGGTGATGGAGACTTCTCGTTTCGCCGCAATGCCATGTCATGAAGAGATGACATAACATCATCCATGGCGTCGCGTAAAGGTGAAGGAGTATAACCATGAGCGCCTGGCGTAAGCGGAGCTGGTGAGTGTGCTCTTGAGACGACCGGATAGCGATCATTCATTGACGGTGTGGGAGATGGGGTTGCTCGAGGTGGAGGGGCATTGTAGGGTACTCGGTGGGGTGGTGGGGGCGGTGGTGACGACGCTATGTGGTCATCATAATCCGCCATTTGAGACGATGATCGAAGATCTGTAGGCGGAGCGGGAGATGGCACGCGGGAGCCAAAGGCTGAATTGTGACCTGAAGAGGGCTGTTGTGGGTAAGTGGACTGCCTCGTTGGCGATGTCTGCAAATAGCTAGATTGTCTGGTAGGTGTGGAGGACATTTCCAAGTAACTATTTTGCCTCGATGGAGTAGCGGATGATGCCTGTTGGAAGCTTGTCTGTCTTGAAGGACTCGGGGAAGGTCCGAGAGATCTGTTCGTGAGATTCGCAGCAGCGGCCGCAGGGTTTGGCGAGCCAGCACTGGCATAAGCCTGGAATGGTTTGCGAAAGGTCTTCGACTTTTGGGGCGATGATTTCGGCGTAGATAAGCTCCCTGACGGGCTTGAAGCCAAAGCGTGTGATGCTCGATTAACAGGGGTGAAGTCCTCCCCCAAAACCTGTACAAAGTTCGACGGGAAAAGTCCCACTGCCCGCTTGTCCCTGCGTAATCGTCCCATCCACCATGAGCCATCTCCGGCATTGAGGCATTCTATCAGGTCGCCCTCCACAAAACCCAAATCTCTTTTGGACTCTCCGCCCCATGAGTATGTAGCCCTGCACCAACAGGGGAACCGAGTGGGCAGAGCCGGCGCTACATGCGCCATCCTTATTGATATCCTCTTGTTCGCTCAAGGCTGTGGGAGCAGCAACTGCCGTGATCGGGCTCCGTCAGTGTTAAGGAGAGGGGGAGGTATGGTACAATGCGAAGCGAAGATGCGAAGTCGTGAACAGCCAGGATGAAGGGAAGCCAGCAATTGATGCATCGAATGTCTGCAAGGCGCAAAGTCACATGAGTTGATGCAAGAATGTATCAACATATACTACTTAACGAGTGTGGTGGGATGAGATGCTCCTTAGCTGGTGCAGGGGCTGAAGCTTTTCAATGTGATGCGGTTTGTTTACTTTGTACTATTTATGGCTAGCGCCCGCTCTCGGCTAGAAGCGCTAAATCTCAAGCTTAACAGGGTCCGTTCGTTCCGCGGTTGAGCCTTGGAGAAGACTATTCGGTCGCCGATAACTTTCCTGCACTGAGGCACCTTGTCCTTTCATTGTTGTACTGGTAACGTATCACTATGTCTTGTCTACATTCGACTCGCCAATCTTATGGAGGGTGAAGCGGATAGTGATTCTGTGCGGAAATGTAGGATGTGGCTTCTGCTGTAAGACATAATAATATCTGGCAAAGAAGGCGGATCAAGCCTAGAGTAGATTATTGATTTTGCTAAATGATTACCTATGCTACCTATCGAGGGAAGGCACACTCTGAACTCGAGCGCGACGAGTTCATTTTGGGGCAGGCGAGGGGAGCCTTCAACAAGGACAGGAGGTAACTTTAGGTAGTATATTGATGAGCACTGAAGCAGTGTAGAGTTGAAATTTGGGATTTATGGTACATTTGGTAGGGCGTTGGGCTGATCGAAAGCTATTGTACAAGAAAACGGGTACTAGCAACCCAGCATCTACCACGGTTGCCTCTCACGGGTAATGAAGTACTCCCGCAGCGTCCCAGCCACCTCCGAAATAACGGTCATGCCGTCATTCTATTTTCTTGGCTAGGGGTCTATTGTGGTTGAAGGAGTCTCAATGTGCCTCCATTATCGTTTGTATTGCAGTACCCGTGCGTCGGACGGACACCTGACGACAGGAAGGACTCGTAACAGATTGAACGTTCAATCTCGTCGGAATGGCGAATAAGGTGTTTCATTCTTGACTAGAGTAGGTTGACTGCGCCAAGTAAGGCAGGCTGAGCGTCAATGTCGAAGCCACAGCTTGATCGACCGTTCAATATGTTGAACACTCCGCAAAGAATGTTGTGCTATTTTCCTGAGCCGAGTCGTAACGCCGCGTAACGGTCTTCGTATGGAAGGGTGCTAACATGCTGCCAATAGAGATGTAGATGTTGATACGCGTAGATGTCCTTACTGTTCCTGCTCGTCTCTGGTTGATGATAGGGACATTGTCGGGTCGATCGCAGAGGGTTGACTCGAAGCCATAGGCCCTCGTTGCAGATGCGAAGCTCCAAGCTTCATATTCGATAAGCAAGTCCACTGGGCTGCACAGGCGTGGCGTGATGTCTCATGCCGATGTGATTCTTCCCATCAAAGCTTCTGATATCTGCTCTTTCGGCTTCGTGATCCAGCTTGAAAAACGTTTGACAGCCGTTGGCTCCAGAGTATGAGACGTCTAGCCATTATGTGGGTGGTGATGTATTTTATAACTCTCTTTTCTCAGTCAGCAGTATTTAGAATGCAAATTTGAAAAATGATGGCAGCGTGCGAGTAATTGTAAGGAAAGGACCCTCCATTTGAGATGACCACGAATCTTGATTTTCCGTGGCGCGTTCCATGAAAGACTGGTCGATGGAAGTCAGTGGCTATTGCAGGCATTGCTCTTCGTCCTACAAAGGAAGCAGATACCATGAGTTGATGTTTGAGATTCTAAGCGTGTTTCAAGTTTTAGGTGGTTAGAGAAGGTTGTGGCCACAGGCTGAAGAGGTCGCCGGCGCGGCTGCATAAGCCTCAGCGCGAATCTCTTCACGCTAAGGATGCTACGCGCGATGATTGGCTCTTGCGACAGCTTTCTAAGCTTTCTATATCTGGACCGGTGGCTAACCTCAACACCACTGCTTTGCCTGCATTGTACGTACACGGCCTACCAAAGCTTTGGTCAGTAACAAAGCTCTTTGTTGCAATGGCCCCTGACCTGTTGTACCGTGAGATCTCCGCCACTTTGTCGGCGACAATGCAGGAACCCGGGGCTAATCGTCACACTGCGCGCCTTGATCTTCAATGGTCGACGACGGCGCTTGGACGAGACACCCGGGCTCGCTTGCTTCAGATAAGGTGGTAAGGTAGATACCTCTGTGGTTGAAGACCTTGCACTTCCGAAGCCAAAGTCCTCAGAAAAGCCTCAGATACGCCCCGTAATGACTTAGTGCCTTGATCTCTACAGAAGGCGGAACATGCTTCGTGGGGCGGTCGCAGCTTTTCGGCCATCTACTCTCCAATGGTTGAAGTCATGTCGTGGCAAGTGAATTCACATTGCCATTGTCCCACAGAATGCGGAATGGTCACACAGCATCGACTCATCACGGCGTGATGAGGCCCCGCTACTTAATATTTTGCTGCCCGCATTTTTTTCCTCTTTCTGTTCTTCCTTCTCCACTACATCTCCAACTTACGATTTACGACAATTTCATTCTTCTAGGCTGGTCCTTGCTTATCCACTTCGCTTTCATTTCTTAGGTCGTGCCTGTGGCAGACTCACTATCCTTCATAACATTGTGAAAACCTATTGCCACACTAATAGACCGTTCATTGCTGTCAATACTTCCAGCGCGAGATTACGACTCCCAGTGAGTAATATTGCCATTGTTGATAGGTACGTCATCCATTATTGTCAATATGAACTTTCATTGTTTTCCGGAACGCCGTCCACGCCAATACCTTGCCCTCCTTTGAATTGTGGCGATAATCCATCTCGGATTCTTTGTTCCTTCGTTACTTTATCACAATGTCTATTATGAAAGCCCGACCTTGTTGAACCCTCACTGTTAAACGTCCTTTGTTGACACTCCTCTTTGTGATGCTATAAATACCCTCCTCGCTGCTCTCATTTCAATCCCCAGAATCAGAACACCACGCAAACATCCACTCACAAAGCAAACAGACAAAACAGCCAGAAATCACACCACAAAACAAGACAATAAGATGCCTTCCCTCAAAGCAGCTCTCTCAGCTTCGGCTATCGCTCTCATGGCCTCTGCCGCCAGCGCCCACATGGTCATGGTCACCCCACCGCCATATGGTACCCCCGACAATAGTCCTATCGATGCTAACGGTGATAACTTTCCGTGCAAGGCTACAAGCAACTCTGGTGGAACAGTCACTAGCATGGCTATAGGCTCTCAGCAACAGCT
Organism: Cladonia squamosa; assembly: GCA_947623385.2. Classification (NCBI taxonomy): domain Eukaryota; kingdom Fungi; phylum Ascomycota; class Lecanoromycetes; order Lecanorales; family Cladoniaceae; genus Cladonia; species Cladonia squamosa. Next base: position 1,382,476 of record OX392385.1, read on the forward strand.
CGTGTTCAAGGGTGAGGCTGTACATGGTGGTGGTTCTTGTCAAGTCTCCCTCACCACCGACAACCCAGCCACCAAGCAATCCACATGGATGGTCATCAAAAGCTATGTAGGGGGGTGTCCCTCCCGCGATGCAACTGGTAATCTGGGTGGGGACAACAATGCCAATGAGATCGATCCGGACACATATGACTACACCATCCCTGATGGCATCGCTCCTGGGACATACACCCTTGCTTGGACTTGGTAAGTCTTTTCATAACCCCCTTGTGTCCCCTTGGGACTTTTGCTGACTTAGTCCTAATAGGTTCAATAAGATTGGGAATCGGGAGATGTACATGAACTGCGCAAACGTCAAGATCACTGGAGGCTCCTCGTCAGGCAACTCAACCGTCCCTGGCAAGCGTGACGTCTATTCTAGTGAAACCGAAGATTTTGGCCATCCCGAACTAGCAGTCCGCGCATCCAGCTTCCCACCCATGTTCATCGCCAATATTCCTACCACGGACTGTGAAACCGTCGACTCTCAAAATGTCCTGTTCCCTGACCCAGGAGCATCAGTTGAATCAGCCGCCGCTAACCCTCAAGCATCTTCCAACCTTCCCGTTGCTCCCACTGGGCCCAAGTGTGGTCCATCTGGTGCAGCTGCACCTGCTGCAACTGGTGGCGCTTCCGCCGGCTCTTCACCTGCTGCCGCCGGCTCTGGGGCTGCTTCTCCTGCTGCCTCTCCTGCCGCCTCAGCCGCTTCTCCAGATAGCCAATCTGTCGCCGGCTCAGCTCCAGCTGCAGCAGTCACCCCAGCTCCATCAACCGGTGCCTCAGCTGCCGCCCCTGATAGTCAGTCCGCTGCCGCCCCAGCTGTAGTTGCTTCTCCTGCTGCTACCAGTGCAGCCGCCGCCCCCGCTGCTACTGCTGCTACTGGTGCCAGCAACGCTTCCGGCTCCACCGCATCAACTGGAACCTGCACTCAGCCAGGCCAATCTATCTGCTCCCCTGATGGTCTCCAAATCGGCACATGCACTATGAGCAACACCGTCACCTGGATCCCTGTTGCAGCTGGTACGAAATGTGTTGGTGGCTACATGGTTGCTGCTAAGCTCAAGCGATCTCCCAAGTTCGCTGAGAACTATGTGCGCCGCGCCATGTAAGAAGGTGGATGAAAATCGGCAGACTTTGGAAATTGTGTGAGCATGCAATGTTCCTTTTTCTCATCCATTCTTTTAGTGCTTCCCTTTTTTCAAATTAGACTGGGGTCATGTATTGCGGGGTCATGTATTGCGAGGTCATGTATTGCAGGGAACTTGTACAAATCAGCATAAATAGATGACTCGGCATCCTGGGGTCATGTATAGCAGGGAACTCGTAACAGTTCAGCATAAATAGACAACTCCGCATCAATGCATCATAGCTCTTTCTGCAAATTAAATCAATGATTTTGCATATAGCCATTTTGTATATGCTGGACCGGGTAGCCTAACTTTGTGCTCTTTTGCTTCATTGGCAATGCAGTTCTTTATTGACTCCCAACTTTTTTTATGTTCAGTTCTAAAAGTAGAATTAAGAAAGATAGGAATAGATATAGAAAAATCCTTCAGATCATTCAACCTAAGAGAACTCTAATTATTTCCTTCTGATCAAGTTCTTAATCTCTGCTAAGTTCTTAGTTCCCTCTAAGTTCCTTGATCTAATTGCTTTTTAAAGCTAGCCCTCTTATTTCTAAGTAAATCTATCATTCTAAGCTAGTATATCTCTGTCTCTTCTTAGATTGTTGTTAAGCAATTCTTTGTCGAAGAGGGCCCGCTCGAAATTTCATGTTAAAAAACAAGCTAAGATTTATAGATTTAAGGGTTAAATGAGTCCTAGCCTGAAGCTCTAAGAAAACCAGCTAAAGCCGACCTGATTATAATGATATAAAAGCTGTAGTAAGTAAATTCAGAGTATTTTATATTTCTAATTAAGTTATAAATAAGTAAGCTAACTAAATTTTTTAATCTCTATATTAAATATTAGTAGTAAAAGATAATAAATATATATTATTATAGTTATTAACTAAGATATAAGAATATTCTTAAAGAATCTTTATTAAGTATATTTATTAATTCTAAATATTAAAATATTAGATATAGCTCTAGGGCGGAGCGGTAATCTTCCTAATACCTCCATCCGTCTGCTTCTCCTGCTATTGAGCGATGCTGGTACGGATCGCTGGCAGAACACCGATCATCACACTCGGCCTTGCTGTTGCAACACACAGACAGTTGGTGGGTTGGAAGAGTAACAGGCCTCAAACCCCTGGTCAGTCAAGTGACAGGCCCCAGGATCCCCCCTGTGAGTCAAGTAAGACATGCTCGTCCCGATTCGGCATTGATGAATCGACACGTTCGCGTTCCCATCTCCATTGGCTCCTCTTCGTGATGCGGCGTACGTAAATTGCGAGAAATATTCTGGTCCCCCACGGTTCTTTTCCTGCGTTGAGTTTAACCTCTGAACTCTGTAGAAAGGTTGGCGAGAAGATCTTCGCCCTCAGCTGCACGGTTTGCCCTTATGCTTCCAGTACTCCTTCTTCTGCTGTCCGTATGGCTCATTGTTACCCCGTCTAATACATCTCGCGCTATGGGGAGCCAAGGGTTGAGCGTAATGCTGATCACCTGTTCTTACGCCTATGGGGGACCGCCGTTCGATGCGGGCGAGACCTCGCAATCCAGCCAAGGGCTCGCGGTGATGCGTATGTGCTTGCGAGCTTTCCTTGCAAGGACGTGTTGGACATCAGACTAACTGCGTGACAGCCGTATCGAACGCCGATCGCCTGCTTCCCCACAACGCTGTTTCCTGTTTGCGGTTTGAAAACTTAAGCCACCCGTCTCCGAGCCGCGAGCAAGCTGACGATTTTCGACTGTGGCTTCTCTGCGCGAATCGGCAATTGCGTCAAATTGTGCCCCTTTACGAGCAGCTTCTAGAGCTACAGTGTGATGGGCTCGTCACGAGCAGGGCAGAGACCTACGACGGGCTTGGTAACCGTCGCTATGCTTCCGACATGGTATTCGTCGCCCTTGTCAGACGCTCCTTAGTGGATGAGCCGACCAGGTCGAATCATGTGGACGAGGTGGACCAAAAGGGAGCGGTGACATCGGACGAGCTGGACACGTCGACAATACCAAGCATGACGGGTAGAGAGCTATGACCGCTCCGCCAGTCTATTGTCTGAGCCTCCCTTCTCGATATGTGAGATCTGGCGGGCATGGATTTGTGGAATGGAGAATGCACGTGTCTTGAGCCAGAGGGCGGTGGATACGGCCAGTACGTTTGCACGGTGGATCAGCTGGACATCTGGGATATACGTGTCATAGATATAGCCCTGATACTCCATCGACGGGCTTTGGAAACATGTGATGAACCAGCATACTCCAGGGGGCTTTATCTAGAGCTAGGGCTAGGGCTTTTACTAGAATAGTTAGTGTCAATAAATATTTATCGTGTCATTCTCCGTATTAATTAAAAGCACCTTACGGCTACAAGATTAATTGCTCAATCAGGCATATCCTAAAGATCGATTGCATCGTGTATATCATCAACTTTAGGGTGTCTCTAGGGTTCTTTTCACTCCCTCTAGTTCTTCTGTTCTACAGAAGGCTGATGTTGTACAAGGGTGAACGAACTCATTCATACTATTACACCTTAAAAAGCGTCTCGCTGCTCGTCAATGCCATACCCAGTGCCGCTTTGATCGCTCCCCATATCGTACCAGACGACGGTCACACACCACCCAGGTGGCTTCTCACTTGTTCCGGACGGTCACACACCACCCAGGTGGCTTCTCACTTGTTCCGGACGGTCACACACCACCCAGGTGGCTTCTCACTTGTTCCGGACGGTCACACACCACCCAGGTGGCTTCTCACTTGTTCCAGACGGTCAAACCCCACCTAGGTGGATTCTCACTCGTACCAGAGGGCTTCTTTCTCACCCCAAGGCCCCAACTGTAACCCCCTCTCAGTCTCAGCTTCTTGAGGCGTCAAGTCCGATTTCCTGTTGCTCACTTCGGTGCAAAAATTGAGCGTATCCACACTCCGGCCATGATCGCTAGCGAGAGGGCTTAGGTGGGCGAGCATAATAAACTTTGAGCCCTTCTCAAGGACACTAGCCAGAGCCTTGGTCAACTATGACATCAGGTCAGCGGGAAATCGCCCTCGGTCAATAGGAGTCGCTCTTACCATGCTGTCCTTGGCAGGAATCTGGTTGTTGGTGAGGGCTAAGAGGGCGCGTCGCACCTCGGTACGGCTGTTGTTAATGAACATCGTCTCAGCTTTCTCATCGTCCGTGAGTGATTCGCCGCGCCGACGTTCGCTCCCTGCAAGGTCAACGATGACAACGCGGGTTGATTCAGGGCTGGCACGGGTTCCCGATTCGATGGTGAGCGTGCAGATCATATGGCCGCGTGAGGATACCATATTCGCGCCAGTCGCACTGACGCGTCGCCTCTGACAGGCTTGTGTTAATAGGCTGCGCAGCTGCGCTTCTGAGGTGATCGGCTCGCTCAGATGGTTTACGAGAGCCCGCGGCTTCTTCCCCTTCGGACTCCGAGACTCAGGGGGACCCGTCGTGGGGGAACCTTCAGCGCTGAGAAGATCCTTCAACCCGTCCTGGCAGACTTCAAGTGCCGTGCATGTGAGGGTATACTCACCTTGACGCTTGGTGTTCAAGATGTCTCTACCCATCAAGGGAGTCAGAGCGTTCGGGCCATTGAACAAAGTATATGACTTGCCGCTACCACTTTGTCCATCGGCGATAAAGCAGACGTCATGTTTCCCGTACGCTCGACGAGTCAGTGGCGGGAGTACCCCTCCGATTTGGGCATTGGTCTTGGCGATGAACACATCATCCACCACATACGACTTAAAGCTTGTCGACGGGCTTGCGGGGATATCAGCTACCGATCCACACACTAGATGGGTGTCGTCCCCCTTTCCGATCGAATAGAAATCGGTGAGCGGTGGTGGCTCTTGGCCAGCCATCATGTCCCCTACGCCACGAACGATCGCCACGGTCCACACGCGCTTTCTGAAGGTGAATAGCGTCCTTCGCAACCTGAGTACTCGTTCAAATAGAACCCCGTTAGCGTCCTGCATGTATTTCTTTTCCTTCTGGAACCCCGCCAGCAGTGCAATGCACAATTGGAGCAGGTGAGGTTCCGCCATGATTGAAGCGCAACAGGTGGCTAAGTTAGGTATAAAATCGCCATCCCTTTGTAGTATCGCGTCATCTTTCGTCCGCAGAATTTCTAAGTATCTTGACATGTGATGCGCTTCGACGTACGGGATATGTCGCGTTACATATTCCCCAACGTTCTCAATCATTTGACCGAGAGATGTTATCAACTCCCATCTACTCTTCAGTGTTCGTGTGAACATCTCCTCTACATCTCTCAGGTCGCGTGTGACGTCGTCCCTCTCCTCTTGACATGATTTCAAGCGCTGTTCTAATATTTTGATCGTCTGATCCCGATCTTTCAGGTGACGTGCGGTCTCATTACTCTCCTTTTGACACGAGTTCAAATGGTGTTCCAATGCTCTGGCCCAGGCGCGTTCGTCCCATGCGGTTAACCATTGGCAATTTTGTTCCACGAGCCTGTCACGATCTATCCTATAGATCGGTGCGTCTGGGTTCGCGATTCTGTCAGGCTCTGTGACCGTGTTTGGTTCTGCTTGAGATGGGCCAGGCTCTGTGACCGTATTTGGTTCTGCTTGAGATGGGCCAGGTCTTAGAGATCGTAACATCGTAGCGAGAGTGAACGAGCCCCGCCGAAGCTCCGCCGATCTCCGGTATAGACGGGGGAGCTCGAAGTGAAACGAATACCGGGTCAGATGCTCCGTCACGTCACAATAGCTAATGCTGAGGTACGAATTCGGCAATTTACGGACAATATAGTGTACGGCGATTCCTGGCCAGCAGCGGAGTGTCCACCGCAGTCTCCAACAAGGGTTGCGGTCATTGAGATTGCGCACGAGATGGTCAGGGGGGGCGAGCAAGACCCTTTGAGTAATGGAGGCGAGTTGACGGCCGAACCCGCCAAGTCGTACCTGCAGGCTTCGTACGATCAGCGAGATACTCCCCAGAGATGGTGCCCCTTCTGAAGGCAGAAGGTGGGACACGGTCAGAGACCAGAGTACGAACGGTCTTGACTGCGTTGAGGTGCCTACCGAGGCCAGATCTTACACAGATAGGTCACCAGCACGCAGGCGATCAAGCTCACGGGACACTCCCGCCAAACCCACTGCGTCTGCAAGGCCCGGAACGTGTTACGATGGTAAAATCGTTGATGGTCATCCCACCAAGCCGCCTGAACGCCCGATTCCCACGTGCGGGCAAAGCCCAGCTGGTCAGCGGAGAGGTCGGCAGGCGAATACCAGCAACGGAACCAGAGCTCTCCCAGGCCAAAACAGATCGCGACATCCGCGATTATAATCCATACGACTTGTAACGTGGCAGCTACCGCGGTCCGTTTGGGATGGCGCCACCACTCTCGTACGTCTGCGGCGATCTAACATATGCCGTCAGCTACGCATCCTAACATCCAATCGAATAGGCAAGCAGGGAAGGGTGTTGGGCTTACGTGGGCAGTAACTTCAGCGGCCACGGACTGCCAGCTTCGAGTGGACGTTGGATCGTGGTCAGCATCTACGTTCATCTTCTATCGATTCTGGCTCGTCGAGGGGAGGATTGTATGGACGATGATCGCTAAGAGTAACGGATTACCAAATTAAATCTGCTTCACGGAATGAGGGCGAGAAGATACGTTATTAGCAAGATCAGGACTGTGGATAAAAGCACCACAAAGACAGTCAAAGAAAGCGTACCGGATTAAGACATTTTGCCACGACTGCCTTGGCGTCTGGAACGAAATGGATTTTTCTTTGTTTCGGGGAGCCCTCCCGTCCTACCAATGATGTGATAGCGCGGGACCCCTAACGGATTACAGAGCGGAAACTTGAGTTTGGAAAGACTGAACTGCGACCGTCCCAAAGGAGCGATACGACGCGGCTGGGTGCAGGACGTGCTGAGCCGACGGCAGACGGGGACAGATCCTATCACCGCTGAGAAGGCTCGTTGACTACGTGAATCACAACCCGGACCCAATGGAGAAGATTAGAATTCTTGATATGAAAGGGAGCTCTGAATGTCAAATATGGTACTCGCTTTCAATGATATCATAATTCAAACATGCCTAGATAATGCCGAGCACGTAGCTCCGTATATAAGCCCCTTCCCCCTAATGCCATCACCTGATATCCACGACAGTCCTCCCTTTTTCAGCCCTGGCTTTCCATCAATGTCTAGTGTTGGCCTGTCTCTATGAATGTCCCCCTATTAGTCTATTATGTTCCTCGGGTTTGCTGACAGGTAACACCTTACCTTTTTGTAGCCGGTCGCTATGAGCATCTGTCAAAGATACCCGTCTCCGCCGTATTTTATTTTGAATTAGTTGACTTTGTACTAGATACGGGTCTAGCAAAGCTGTCGCCATAACGTCTCTTTCTAAGACCGTAAATTGTCGAGCCGTGCTTGCTCTTGCTCTCTCTGCTAATTTATTTTATAGGCATCCTGTAATGCCTTGGAGGCTTTACGCTGGCTAGTGGCATATTGTGGTGTACCGAACGGAGCCGTAGAGTTTTGATCTAGGAACTACCCCTATTGGGCGAGGCTTGTGGTAAACAGCTCTGATAAATGGCCTATGGCTGCCTCCTAAAGGCGGCGCTCTATTGTTTTTTGCGCTAACCTAGCTATAAGCTGGCCTATTATGAGGGCATCTACCATCGCCATAGTCGAGTAAGAATGTTATGTTTGATATTGGGTAGGTAATAATAAGTTGAAGAGATCTAGCTATAGTGAAACTGTGATGTTCCTACTTTGAGATAATATAAAAGAGGTGTTGAATCTATTAGATCTGTGAGATGGAGGAATAAGTATGTATAATTTAAGAAGCTAGAGGTAATGGAACAAGGCTCTGGTAATATATATATAATAGGGTTAATATTTATGAGTGTCAAACAAGCGTGGTAGAAGACGCGAGAATGGCAAATAGTATACTAATGCCATTTATCTACTAGGAGGTTATAATTGACTTAATAATAAAAACGACCCTGGCCTTAAAACTATGATACAGCCAATATGATATTAAAGGATCTGGTAGTCCGCCATCCGCCGTATCCGTCTGACACAGAGTTATCCCACAGGAGTGGAAGTTATGGTAATAAAGAGTGGCGCCGCTCATTGCCATAACCTGCAAAGAGCCATAACCTGCAAAGATTGAAGCCTCTTTCTG